>OX359286.1:9472500-10072500 GCA_947179155.2 Hedera helix
TCATAAGTTATAGCAGTATTTATGTAGAACTCTTCAACGAGTTTGGTGTAGATTTTGGTGTCGATCTCCAAAATCTCTTTGAATTCAGCTTTTTGAATTAAAGATAGAATATCTCTAAACTTCTTTTCTGATGAATCGAACTGCTCGAAGAAAAGTTGATTTCCAACGATAACTTGATAACTTGCTATTTTTATTTGAGATGGAATTTGAAAAGGCCAATAAGATGGTTAAACTTTCTAGATCTGAGTATCAACCAAAAAATATAGAGTTTTAGAAGAGAGGTTTTGAAACGGTGAGATGCGATTGAAATTTCAAAACGACTTTTATAATCCTTCCCTCCATTTGTTGAGTGTGACACATGGCAGTGGCTTATTTGGTACACATTACATCAGCTCTGCGAGTTTAAAGTTGTAGCACCATAACTTGCTTCTTCTAGTAGTATAACATACGTGTCTAATGAACTATCTATTTGACTTATATCAATCGTATGGTAAATTATTATTATTATTATTATTATTATTATTATTATTATTATTATTATTATTTTAACTTTTTACCATACGAAATAAAAGTTACTCTTAGTAAACGATTTATCATACGATCGTGTGATCTTCCTATGATTTGTTCTTGACCTTACGATCGTAACCCTTATCTATGAATTACACTTGTTCCTGCACCGTTAGTGATTTCCAAAACATAGTATTCAAGGATGTAGATTTAGCATGCCTAACTCACAATTTATTGAATCTACACTCATCCAAAGGTTTTGTCAACACATCTATAAATTGATCCTCAGTTGGTACAAATTGTAAGGATATGATTCCATTTTGAACATGATCTCTTATGAAAAGATATTTGATTTCAATTTGCTTAGTTCTTGAATGCATGACACGATTATGTGTAATAGAAATAGCACTTGTATTATCTCAGTATATAGGACTAGATTTGAAGTCAAACCCATAGTCAGTTAATTGATTCTTCATCCACAAAATTTGAGTATAGCAACTACCAACAACAATGTACTCAACTTTTCTAGTTGAAGCGGACACATAATTTTACTTATTGCTGAACCAAGAAACAAGTATGTTTCCAATCAATTGACATGTTCCACTAGTGCGTTTCTTGTTAATCTTACATCCTACAAAGTCAGTACTTGAGTAACCAATTAGATCAAAGGGAGACTCCTTAATATACCATAACCCCAAATATGGAGTACCTTTAAGATATCTAAAAATCCTTTTAATAGCAATTAAATGAGATTCTATCGAATGAGATTGAAACCTAGCACAAATACCAGTGGAAAATACAATATTTGGTCTACTAGCAGTTAAGTATAAGAGAGATACAACCATACCTCTATATTAAGTAATATCAATACTTCTACATTGTTCATCTTTATCAAGTTTAATTGCAAAGGCCATAGTAGTAGATGATTCCAAGCCATACTTTGTCAGTAAATCTTTTATGTAATTGGCTTAACTTATAAAGATTCCTTCTTTAGTTTCTTTCACTTGAAGTTTAAGAAAGAAGTGTAATTCTCTCATCATGCTCATCTCAAATTTACTCTGCATTAACTTAGCAAATATTTCACAATGATTTTCATTAGTAGAGCTAAATATGATATCATCTACATAGATTTGAACTAATAACATTTTATTTTTATTTTTATTAAGAAATAGAGTTGTGTCTACTATTCCTCTAGAGAAACCATTTTTAATTAAAAAGGTAGTGAGTGTTTCATACCATGTTCTAGGTGCCTGTTTTAGTCCATACAGTGTTTTATCGAATTTATAAACATTACTAGATTGAGTTGGAATAACAAAACCTAGGGGTTGCTCCACGAAGACTGTTTCTTGAATTTCTGTATTTTAGAAAGCACTTTTGACATCCATTTAAAAAAACTTTGTATTTCAAGTGAGCAGCATAGTATAGGGACATTCTAATAGGCTCTAGTCTTGCAATAGGTGAAAAAGTCTTATCATAATCTATTCCATCTTCTTGTGAATACCCTTTAGCAATTAGCCTTGCCTTATTCCTTATAATAATGCCTGCTTCATCTATCTTGTTTCTAAAAACCCATTTGGTGCCAATCACTGGATTGTTGTCATGTATTGGAATTAATCTCCACACTGTAATTCTTTCAAATTAATTTAGTTGTTCTTGCAATGCTTCAATCTAGCTTAAATCTTTTAGTGCTTCCTCAATCTTCTTAGGTTCCATTTGTGAAAGAAAACTAAGATATAGACATTCATTTTGAATGGCTGAACTTGTTCTAACTCTGGCATTTGGATCCCTGATGATTAGATCTTGAGTGTGATCCTTTGCCCTTCTTCTTCCTATAGGAATGTTAGCCTTTGTTCATTCTTGTCTAAGCTTATTAAGATTAGGTTCTTGAACAACATCTTCACCAGTTTATAATGTTTCCATTTCAAAAGTCGCAGTCTCTACGATTTCTTTGTCAGGTATCACGATCGTTTGGTCTTCCTCTACACTCTCATCATTTGCTATCATGTGACTTTCCTGTAGAACGATCGGCTCTACGATCCCATCAGTTTATGCAGGTTCACTTAGGTCTTTGATCTATTTTATTAAAAGTGACATGAATAGAGATTTTAACTGCTAATGAATTCTTGTTAAATACTCTATAGGCTTTGCTTTTAGTAGAATATCCAAGAAAGGTTCCTTCATCTGCTTTGGGTTGAAACTTTATCAAATACCTCTTGTCATTATTTAGGACGTTGCAAATACAACCAAATACATAGCGATAACTAATGTTTGGCTTTCTTCCTTTCCACATTTTGTTGGGTGTCTTCTTGTATAACTGATGGATTAATGAACTATTCTGAGTGTTACATACATACTATGTTTACTACTTCATCCTAGAAATACTTAAGAAGATGAGTAGCAACAATGAGAGTTCTTCCTACTTCAATTAGTGTTTTGTTTCTTTTTTCAGCTACTCCATTCTGCTGAGGAGTCCTTGAGACTGAAAAGTTATGTTTGATTGCATTTTCTTCATAAAATAATTTCATCTCTGAGTAATTAAATTCATGACCATGGTCATTTTTTATGGATTTGATCTTCTTTCCTTTTTTGTTCATGATCATCTAGAAGAAATTGATTAGCTGAGTGCATGTTTCATCCTCTGACTTAAAAAAGAATACCCATGTAAATCTGGTGTAGTCATTAACTATCATCAGTGTGTACCTCTTTCCTCCAAGACTAGCTATAGAAATTATTCCAAACAGATCCATATGCATCAACTAAAGAGGCTTGTTATTTGAGTTTGCTTCTTTTATTCTGAATGAACTCTTGGTCTATTTTCCAAGTTGACAATCCTTTGATTAGGTCTTTAGAAACCAGCTTTGACATGTTTTTGAAATTTAAATGAGACATTTTTCTATGCTACATCCAGCTAACATCTCTTGAGGCTTTGGCAAATAAACAAGTTATAGATAACACCATTTCCAACTGATCCATAACCTCTAGTTTTTCCAAGGTTATTATCTCTAAAAATTACTGCTGGACCATCTTTAGCTTTGAAGTCAGATAGGAAAGTTTTATCACTAGTCATATGCTTTGAACTTCCACTGTCAAGATACTATATTGATTCAGTAGACTTTAGAACTTGCAAAAATAACCATTATTCACTTTGGTACCCATATTTATTTGGGTCCGACATTGTCAATTTTCTTGGGAACCCAAGTATGTTTGATTATAGGTTGATGATAACCAAAACAAAATGCAGCAACATGCCCATATTTATGACAGTTATAACATTCAACATATTGTATATGTGTGTGTGTATGTGGATATCTCATCTTGAACATATGTGAGTTATATACTTGTTTTAATTGAACCTTGCTATACCTCCACACTATTTTATGATTTTAAGGTTTTGTATAGTAAGAAACAACTATATGATTTGGACCTTGTTGGTTCGTATAGTTAGTTTTACCTAGCTTTACACTCATTCGAGGTACGATCGTAGACTTTTCCTTACTCTGCGATTTTATAAATCCTAAACCAATGTGTGATATGATGTTCTTACGATCAATAATTTGATTTGCATAGAGTGAATTGCTTACACTTCTGGTTCATTAGTTTCTGTGGATTTCATAAACACAATTCCTTTATTGAGATAAGATGAGTGATTATTGCTAATCTCCAAATTATTTTCCACATTCAGGAATAAGGATGTTTCTCCAAACCCTAGCCCAGATCTGTCAGAGATAATTCTCTGACTTGTGATCAGGTTGTCCATAGATGACATGGATCTATTCCATAATGAGATTATCTTTTCAAGCTCTTTTATCTTAGAGATTTGAGCAGACTCTCTCTATGCATTGGTGTCAGTTATCCATCTCAACTGATTATTCTCAACTTCAAGTTTGGATAGAGAGATAGTGATTCGTAGAGGTGCTTCCAACTCTACTTGCACTTTCTTTCTTTTTTTCTCTTGGAAAAGATAATAGTCCTTTGATAGAACCCTGAACCATTTCATATACTTTTGCAATTCAAATGTGATATCTTGTAAAGCAGTTCTTAAATCATCAATATTAACATCAGGAGAGTTAAAATCAAATACCTCATTAATGTTATTGCTTTACGATCAGTGGTTGTAATAGAGCCCTCATCTTTAGCCATCAAGCATAGATTGGCTACTTGAGGTTCCTCATCATCACTGGATTCAGTACTTGTGTCATTTTCAGAATCACTCAATGATCCTTCATCGATGAATCCTTTACCATTTTTAGGCTGTTTCTTGTAATCTTTGAATTCATTCTTTGAATAGGTTTTCTTCTTATCCTTCTTAAATTCTTCTCTTGGTGGCTTGCTGCATTCTACTATGTAGTGTCCTGGCTTTTTTGCAATTATAGCAAAGATTCTTTTCTTGATCTCTACTGTTGTTCCCTTTGTTTGTGAAGTTCCTTCTAGGTCCTCTGATGTAGTTCTTCCTCATGAACTCCCTTGTTGTGCACACACAAGGGCAGTATTTTTCTCTTCATTTATATGAAAGTGCTAGGTTTGACTTAACTTAGATAATTTTGATTTGGATGTGCACACACATGATCATAATAATCTAAGAGGCAAAATACAAAGGAGTTACGTGTTAATGTAATTGACAAGGAGTTGTCTACTTATTGAATAAACTATAGTTTGTTGTGCACACACAAGACTGTACTTATGTCGATAGGATCCTTTTCTCACTAGCAAATCTTTAACTAGATTTGTCGAACTATATAAAGAAGCTAATATAGTTTGAAGAAAATAGTGGGAGACACCATTTTAAATAAAGACCTAATTTATTTTGGTAATTAATAAAACAAATGCATGTTAATGTTGTTATTAATTCACTTAAAGAATATTGTTATGTTTAATTCACTAACACTGCATAGCATAATGTATGCTAACAATTAATCGAACTGAATTGTTCAGATTGATTAAACAAATTTGAGAATAGTTCTCAATGCAGAAAAGCTAGCAAATGCCCTTAATTTGTCTATTCCTGCAAACGTTGTAGACTAAGCCTCAGAGGAAGAGATTGTTATTTTATGAAATGGCAAGATGATGCAAATGTGGCTCAATGCATCATGCTCGCATCCATAAGTATCGAGTTACAGCGTCAACACGAGAAAATGGATGCACCTACTATATTGTTGCACATTCAATAGTTGTATGGTGAGCAATGTAACGCCCCCAAAATCCCCGCGCTTTCGATGCGGCGGACCTTGTGCGTTAATTTCGTACATCTATCGACTTAACCAATGATCCCATAATCATATTGGTTGAATTAGTCTTATTTTAGACTATACATTAACAATTTTCTCTTAACTTTGTCCCTGGATCTTAACTTGATCTCAGTCTCATAAGTATACAAGTATCAACTTGTATTTCATCCGTATAAATGGATAAAACCATATATAACGGTCTAATTTTAACCTTAAGATTTAAATATTCTATAACTTTACATGTTCCAACATCCACGGTATTAAATCATTAGGACGGCTCTTGGGAACAGAGAATCCCGCGATGAATGTTTGTATCTTCACCCGTGATAAATGTTTGCATCTTTATCCGTGACAAATGGTTGTATCTTTGTCCGGTGCAAAATTCTCTTTCCGTACAGAACATTACCCAACTAGTTAAAACCCTCATTCGAAACATATTTGTTTATAGTGATATCTCTTCATATCAATAATCCTACTTCTATGGTATTCAGAATAGTAATAACGAGTTATACCTGGGTCCGAGGAACCTTAACGATGGATTTGACCAGTCAACATCGCTTAGTCCTGTCTCGGATGTACAACACTCACAAGTTATTTACCGATCCTCATCCAGATAAGTAGATCATTATCAATACTATGTTAAGTCTTAACAATTCTAGGTTATATCAAAATAAAGACATAACAACATTCTGATGATAATAATTTATATCATTCATTCAATATTTGGTTACATGTTTGTTTATTCGTATTACAACAGTCAATATGACTTATACAAATACAAGTAATAAACGTGAAAACCTAAATCTATGCTTCATCTTTACGTTCATGATCTTCTTAACGTTCATCTTTAATCTGCAAATAAGGTTTTATTCGCAAGAATGAGCACGACGGCTCAGCAAGTCTAACATATAGCACATACGCAGTTTATGCTTTCATATCAACTTTAACATGCATTGACTGAACATAATTCTCCATTTAATATCACATATAACTCACGTTCCAATAATTTATATCACATTGACACACAAAGTGTATAAATCATGTTCATAACTCGTAAACATAACGCATAACAGTTAGAAGGCTTGTAAACATCAGTTAAAGACTTCACATATCATCTATTGCATAATAACATAACATTATACATCTCATTTATCATTTTAACAATACTAAACAAGTAGCACATAGCAAGAGTTAGAAGACTTGCCTTAAAACCATGTTAGGGTTTTCCCGGGAAATCGTTAAACGCCTACAAAAAGGGTTACGCGACCCCGAACGTTAGTTTATCAAATTTTCCTTTTGAATAAGTCTTAGAATAACTTAGCTAAATTATTTTCATTGGTGGAATCATTTCGTTAAGTGGCGAACTCAAAATCCTAATTTTAAGTGCTAAAATCCGAATGCCCCTTAAAAATTCAGCTTTGACCTCTTTTACTGCGACAGCCATAACTTTGTCGTACGAAAACATTTTGAAGTGATTCTTGAGTCTAAATTGCTTATAATTTCATTATCTACAACTTTCATTTAGGTTACTAAGGCATATTCAGACTTTAAATTTTCGGAAATTTGCAAAAATAATCTGCGACTATATTAGACTTAACTTTCTTTGATCCGATTGGTAAAACATGATACCTCAAGCATTAATTTGCTAAGATAACATGTTCTAACACTTCGTATCACTTCATAACATAAAAATAACAAAATCATAAACCTACTTATATAAGATTTCATGACTTTTTCTCAAGAACACGAAGAACGAATCGAAGAACACGAAGAACAAAGTTTCATCGTTCTTCGTTTCGACTACTAAAACTTGATGCCACAAGCATTATTTAGCAAGGTCATCATGTTTCATCATCCCATAACACTAAATTACCAAATCATAAACCTACTTATGTAGAAATTATGACTTTTGCTCAAGAACACACGAAGAACGAAAAATCGTACATGGTAACGACTTATGTTCTTGAGCTTTTGGATTTCATACTTGAAATAATTTGAGCATTATAACTGCTTACATATGTGATTATAACACTTTATAATTGACAAAATTTGGTCATTATAACGACTTGTTTACTTAATTATAACAATTTATAATAATACTCCAGAACATACGAAGAACACGGAGAACGGATAAACCGTACATGGATACGACGTATGTTCTTGAACTTTAAACTATGAAATGAAATTTGACATAACAACGACTTGCTCAAGTCATAAGGAACACGCAGAACGAAAAATCGTACATGGCTACGACTTATGTTCTTGAGCCTCATCGATAAAAATAAACATTACAATAACTAAGAATCGTACCTTTTGTTATTGCAAGCTTTAACTATTTCTTTGCAATTTCCAATACATGAATTATAACTAGGAGTAATAGATATAGAGAGTAATTTTGCTCTTGCAAAAGCTTTGGAAAAAAGATGAAGAAATGAATGAGTTTAGCTTCCTATTTATAGGAAAATCAAAGGTCGGGGTAATTTGGTCATTAGTTAAAAAGACCAAGGGCATTTTAGTCATTTTGCACATTATTTAATTAATAAAACTAGAATAATATCTAGATATTTTCCAAGCCAAACTTCTAGAAGCTTCCCGAGCTGTTTTGTCATTATTTCTTCCGATTTCGGTATATCGGATAAATCGCGTGCGATTAATTTAAAATATTTCGCATTAGTAATATAAGTTTTAATTACTTATACGTATTTTATTAATAAAATACATCATACAGTATTAATATGATGTCTCGTCTGACCCTCGAAGTTTTTCTTGAATTAATCTCGGATAACCTTCCGTGTATTTTTCTCAAATACACCTACCGGGCGACGCGATTGATAAATTTCTTTCATTCTAGACACTAATTATGATTGAATAATATAATTAGGTATTAATCTGATAAATTTGATTATTCAAATTTAATGTTAACCTATCTCATGATCCGTTTGATGAAAACAATACGGATGAATTAGCAGTTAATTAAATAACAGTCTGATTCCAACTAATTTGGTTAACTTCTACTGATTTAAAAATTTGATATTACTGAGTTTTGTTCCGAATGAACACTTTTCTGTAAAGTGAAAAGTCCAAAAGACTTGGCACGTTTTTCGGTGAATAGTGTTTTTGACGACCATTTCTCAGAAAATGGTTAGAAGACCAAAAAAGTCAAAAATAATATTTATTTTTGTCTTTTCCCTATTTCGTCTTATTCCCGACACACTTTTCGAGAAAATCTTTTATTGCTTATTACGCACCGGTGTTGCATACAAACACTGTATCCATCAACGGTTTGATCAAAAACGGAAAGTGTTTTCCTTTGAATAGCGATTTACGTTTTATTTATGGAAAAATATAAGTGGCTCCCTGGTATCTATTCCCCGTATAAATGCTATATCGTGAAATAGAAAAAGTCCAAACGTCGAAAAGAACGTTCAAAAAGACGACAAACGTTTTCTCGTAAATCGTGTATTTTTCGTCTTTTTCCCAAGAAAATTTTATTGATTCCCTGACATCTGAACCTCATATTATCACTATGTCGTGAAATACAAAAAGTCCTACAGATGAAAGAAACAATCAAACGAATGAAAAACGTTTCTTCGTGAATAGTGCTTTTTACACGTTTTTCGAGAAATTTTTTTACTGACTATTACGTGTTTTTAAAGCGTGGGAAGGTTGAATCTTGAAACAGAATGTCAATTTAACCTTCACATTTTGCTCAAGGGCCTAGGTTATTTTTTAGGGTTTAGACCCTAGGGTTAGGGTTTAGGTTTTAACTCTTTTTCCAATTTAGGTTTTTGCCCTAAATTGACTTCTGATTTTTAATAAGTGTTAAGGTTAACTACTTGAACCAAAACACAAAATCCTACACATAGATATTTCATACAACACATTTAAAAGCTCAATTCAAGCTTTACTAATCACATAACACATAGTTTAGGTTAAAAAATTTAACCTCTTAGTTGTATACGATCGTAGTTTCGAGTCGTATATATTCTTTAAGATAGCTCAAGGTATGCTTGAGCAATCAATCTTAGGTTTTGAATTGATAACCTTTGCTTAAATCTTGTTAGATCACTTTGAAAATATTTGGGATATTACATTCAACCCAACTTACAGGAATTTCGTCCTCGAAATTAACTTTACAATTACTTTAGTCCTTTAATATCATATTTATAAGTGCTATAAATATTCAGGATATTACATTCTCTCATTCTTATCAGAATTTCGTCCTTGAAATTATAATATAATCATCTCCAATTTACTCTTCAATATGAATTTTCTAAATTCATCTTTTACTCACATTAAACCTCCAATACTTTGATTAGGTCTAAACAATGTTCACTTATCTCTACACATTTCCTTTCATAACTCTAGGTTTTAAACCTCTTTTCATACTCGACATTCAGTCTCATTCTTCCTTTATCTTGGATTCTTCTCACTTATACAGCGGTCAATCAAGACCTTTACCTTATTCAAAAACTATGAATACTATATAACCCATAATTTTTAAATCATCATCCGGACTGGAAAACCATATCTTGTGTAGCAATCAATTAAGATTGAGAATACTTCATACTTTGTGTAGCAATCAATTAAGATTGAGAACACCATACATTGTGTAACAATCAATTAAGATCGAGAACACACATACGTTGTACTTTAGGTGATCAGCCTGTCGTACCATATAAGACGCGGTTTATTGCGTCTATCGAATTCCTACGTCCGTTCTTTTTTCATAACCAAAGGTGTCTAGCCGAAACAATTGGCATTGACTCATATTTAAACCATTCAAACTTTTTGAAAAGCAATTTTATGACTGTATACCGCACCTTGCAAAGTACGTTGATGACTCATCATGTATCATCTTCACACCAGGTTAAATGGGGTGTTGATGAATAAATCATTTTTATTCTTCGCATTAAATCCGTCTAGCCAAAACAATTAGCATAGACATATGAATAACATAGCTAGTGAAGAACTAACAAAATTTTCCAGTTCAACTAGTGAACCACTCTTTTCAAAGGCACACAAGTGCGAATATAACCATGAAGATCTAGCATAGCTAGAAGATTTTTTTGAAATACCCTCAATCCTCTATCTTTTCCATTATTCTCTAACCATAACAAAAGTTTTTCAAATATATAGTAATATAGTAAACTGATTGGTTGTATTAAACCAAGTACAAACAAATATATTAGTTCCCCTTCTCATCAACACGGAATTGAAATGTCTCAGCGCACATTGGTACTGATCAATATCGCACTGAATAGACAAATCGTAGCCGCATCTCACAAGTCGGTTCGACTAACATATCATAGCCCAAGTCCATAACAAGGTTCGTTCGCTCAGTAACTAACATACAAATATTTTTAAAACTATAGTTATGACGTAATAACTACTAATTAGTCAATATACATATGAGAAAAGAATCACCTTCTCAAAATATATACAAAGAAGAGTTTGACATAAGATTTTAATTTACTTATCAATATAGCAAACTGAGTTATTCCTCCACCCAAGAACTAATGAATCAGTTCCCCGTCTCATCAACACTATCCTCAAATGATTTCATTCAGTGTGTAACCCGCTTTGAGAACACTGACCATGAATCATTCATACCAATAGTGTAGTTAGATCGGTTCTCTAAAGCATATTAAACTCTTTCCCATACAAGAGAGTCGTTCTACTCAGTTTTACTAATATGAGTTTTCAATTGAAATCCCTAATCGTTCTTTAACTATCTTATGAATTTCCTGAATTCATTACAACTCATTATAAGCTTAATTCTTACAATTTCCAAATAACTTCATACTATCTCAAAATGAATTTCTCATTAACATCTCTCTATGAGTTTACTCATCTCCTTTCTTAGGTATAATTACACAACATACCATACACACCATTTCATTTTTTTTTTATGAAACGGTTTCACACAAAAACTAATAAGATTATTTTATCTTATTGCTTGCTTTGAGAACTCTTTATGAGTCTATTTAACTTCAGATATTCTCGTAAAGAGTTTATCTTTATTCATTATATTTCTTTCACATAATAATTTTTATGCATTAAGATTTATACATATCTTTTAATTATTCACGGACTCTTCACAAGTCCATTTCTTCTTAGTCCATCAGATTATACTCCAAGGTACTTGTTACCTCGAAACTATAATCCACTGCTCTGATACCAACTGTAACCATCATTCAATAGCACCTTACAATGGTACCTATCAGTTTGCCACCGCATGCGGCGTCCCCTACGGAGAGTCTGGCTTCGGTGCCTCCCTTCTATGGGCGGTCACCAGCGAGAGGCTCGGGGTTCTTTTTATATAGCTCTGATACCAACTGTAACCATCATTCAATAGCACCTTACAATGGTACCTATCAGTTTGCCACCGCATGCGGCGTCCCCTACGGAGAGTCTGGCTTCGGTGCCTCCCCTCTATGGGCGGTCACCAGCGAGAGGCTCGGGGTTCTTTTTATATAGCTCTGATACCAACTGTAACCATCATTCAATAGCACCTTACGATGGTACCTATCAGTTTGCCACCGCATGCGGCGTCCCCTACGGAGAGTCTGGCTTCGGTGCCTCCCTTCTATGGGCGGTCACCAGCGAGAGGCTCGGGGTTCTTTTTATATAGCTCTGATACCAACTGTAACGCCCCCAAAATCCCCGCGCTTTCGATGCGGCGGACCTTGTGCGTTAATTTCGTACATCTATCGACTTAACCAATGATCCCATAATCATATTGGTTGAATTAGTCTTATTTTAGACTATACATTAACAATTTTCTCTTAACTTTGTCCCTGGATCTTAACTTGATCTCAGTCTCATAAGTATACAAGTATCAACTTGTATTTCATCCGTATAAATGGATAAAACCATATATAACGGTCTAATTTTAACCTTAAGATTTAAATATTCTATAACTTTACATGTTCCAACATCCACGGTATTAAATCATTAGGACGGCTCTTGGGAACAGAGAATCCCGCGATGAATGTTTGTATCTTCACCCGTGATAAATGTTTGCATCTTTATCCGTGACAAATGGTTGTATCTTTGTCCGGTGCAAAATTCTCTTTCCGTACAGAACATTACCCAACTAGTTAAAACCCTCATTCGAAACATATTTGTTTATAGTGATATCTCTTCATATCAATAATCCTACTTCTATGGTATTCAGAATAGTAATAACGAGTTATACCTGGGTCCGAGGAACCTTAACGATGGATTTGACCAGTCAACATCGCTTAGTCCTGTCTCGGATGTACAACACTCACAAGTTATTTACCGATCCTCATCCAGATAAGTAGATCATTATCAATACTATGTTAAGTCTTAACAATTCTAGGTTATATCAAAATAAAGACATAACAACATTCTGATGATAATAATTTATATCATTCATTCAATATTTGGTTACATGTTTGTTTATTCGTATTACAACAGTCAATATGACTTATACAAATACAAGTAATAAACGTGAAAACCTAAATCTATGCTTCATCTTTACGTTCATGATCTTCTTAACGTTCATCTTTAATCTGCAAATAAGGTTTTATTCGCAAGAATGAGCACGACGGCTCAGCAAGTCTAACATATAGCACATACGCAGTTTATGCTTTCATATCAACTTTAACATGCATTGACTGAACATAATTCTCCATTTAATATCACATATAACTCACGTTCCAATAATTTATATCACATTGACACACAAAGTGTATAAATCATGTTCATAACTCGTAAACATAACGCATAACAGTTAGAAGGCTTGTAAACATCAGTTAAAGACTTCACATATCATCTATTGCATAATAACATAACATTATACATCTCATTTATCATTTTAACAATACTAAACAAGTAGCACATAGCAAGAGTTAGAAGACTTGCCTTAAAACCATGTTAGGGTTTTCCCGGGAAATCGTTAAACGCCTACAAAAAGGGTTACGCGACCCCGAACGTTAGTTTATCAAATTTTCCTTTTGAATAAGTCTTAGAATAACTTAGCTAAATTATTTTCATTGGTGGAATCATTTCGTTAAGTGGCGAACTCAAAATCCTAATTTTAAGTGCTAAAATCCGAATGCCCCTTAAAAATTCAGCTTTGACCTCTTTTACTGCGACAGCCATAACTTTGTCGTACGAAAACATTTTGAAGTGATTCTTGAGTCTAAATTGCTTAGAATTTCATTATCTACAACTTTCATTTAGGTTACTAAGGCATATTCAGACTTTAAATTTTCGGAAATTTGCAAAAATAATCTGCGACTATATTAGACTTAACTTTCTTTGATCCGATTGGTAAAACATGATACCTCAAGCATTAATTTGCTAAGATAACATGTTCTAACACTTCGTATCACTTCATAACATAAAAATAACAAAATCATAAACCTACTTATATAAGATTTCATGACTTTTTCTCAAGAACACGAAGAACGAATCGAAGAACACGAAGAACAAAGTTTCATCGTTCTTCGTTTCGACTACTAAAACTTGATGCCACAAGCATTATTTAGCAAGGTCATCATGTTTCATCATCCCATAACACTAAATTACCAAATCATAAACCTACTTATGTAGAAATTATGACTTTTGCTCAAGAACACACGAAGAACGAAAAATCGTACATGGTAACGACTTATGTTCTTGAGCTTTTGGATTTCATACTTGAAATAATTTGAGCATTATAACTGCTTACATATGTGATTATAACACTTTATAATTGACAAAATTTGGTCATTATAACGACTTGTTTACTTAATTATAACAATTTATAATAATACTCCAGAACATACGAAGAACACGGAGAACGGATAAACCGTACATGGATACGACGTATGTTCTTGAACTTTAAACTATGAAATGAAATTTGACATAACAACGACTTGCTCAAGTCATAAGGAACACGCAGAACGAAAAATCGTACATGGCTACGACTTATGTTCTTGAGCCTCATCGATAAAAATAAACATTACAATAACTAAGAATCGTACCTTTTGTTATTGCAAGCTTTAACTATTTCTTTGCAATTTCCAATACATGAATTATAACTAGGAGTAATAGATATAGAGAGTAATTTTGCTCTTGCAAAAGCTTTGGAAAAAAGATGAAGAAATGAATGAGTTTAGCTTCCTATTTATAGGAAAATCAAAGGTCGGGGTAATTTGGTCATTAGTTAAAAAGACCAAGGGCATTTTAGTCATTTTGCACATTATTTAATTAATAAAACTAGAATAATATCTAGATATTTTCCAAGCCAAACTTCTAGAAGCTTCCCGAGCTGTTTTGTCATTATTTCTTCCGATTTCGGTATATCGGATAAATCGCGTGCGATTAATTTAAAATATTTCGCATTAGTAATATAAGTTTTAATTACTTATACGTATTTTATTAATAAAATACATCATACAGTATTAATATGATGTCTCGTCTGACCCTCGAAGTTTTTCTTGAATTAATCTCGGATAACCTTCCGTGTATTTTTCTCAAATACACCTACCGGGCGACGCGATTGATAAATTTCTTTCATTCTAGACACTAATTATGATTGAATAATATAATTAGGTATTAATCTGATAAATTTGATTATTCAAATTTAATGTTAACCTATCTCATGATCCGTTTGATGAAAACAATACGGATGAATTAGCAGTTAATTAAATAACAGTCTGATTCCAACTAATTTGGTTAACTTCTACTGATTTAAAAATTTGATATTACTGAGTTTTGTTCCGAATGAACACTTTTCTGTAAAGTGAAAAGTCCAAAAGACTTGGCACGTTTTTCGGTGAATAGTGTTTTTGACGACCATTTCTCAGAAAATGGTTAGAAGACCAAAAAAGTCAAAAATAATATTTATTTTTGTCTTTTCCCTATTTCGTCTTATTCCCGACACACTTTTCGAGAAAATCTTTTATTGCTTATTACGCACCGGTGTTGCATACAAACACTGTATCCATCAACGGTTTGATCAAAAACGGAAAGTGTTTTCCTTTGAATAGCGATTTACGTTTTATTTATGGAAAAATATAAGTGGCTCCCTGGTATCTATTCCCCGTATAAATGCTATATCGTGAAATAGAAAAAGTCCAAACGTCGAAAAGAACGTTCAAAAAGACGACAAACGTTTTCTCGTAAATCGTGTATTTTTCGTCTTTTTCCCAAGAAAATTTTATTGATTCCCTGACATCTGAACCTCATATTATCACTATGTCGTGAAATACAAAAAGTCCTACAGATGAAAGAAACAATCAAACGAATGAAAAACGTTTCTTCGTGAATAGTGCTTTTTACACGTTTTTCGAGAAATTTTTTTACTGACTATTACGTGTTTTTAAAGCGTGGGAAGGTTGAATCTTGAAACAGAATGTCAATTTAACCTTCACATTTTGCTCAAGGGCCTAGGTTATTTTTTAGGGTTTAGACCCTAGGGTTAGGGTTTAGGTTTTAACTCTTTTTCCAATTTAGGTTTTTGCCCTAAATTGACTTCTGATTTTTAATAAGTGTTAAGGTTAACTACTTGAACCAAAACACAAAATCCTACACATAGATATTTCATACAACACATTTAAAAGCTCAATTCAAGCTTTACTAATCACATAACACATAGTTTAGGTTAAAGAATTTAACCTCTTAGTTGTATACGATCGTAGTTTCGAGTCGTATATATTCTTTAAGATAGCTCAAGGTATGCTTGAGCAATCAATCTTAGGTTTTGAATTGATAACCTTTGCTTAAATCTTGTTAGATCACTTTGAAAATATTTGGGATATTACAAGCAAAGTAGGTCAACTAGATATAAGATATCTAAGGAGCTCTTCCGATCTATAATAACCAATGACACTACAATAAACGATAAAATGTCCTAAAAATGATCAATTGGATTGATCAATTAGGACAACATGTTTTGTCAAGGATGGATAGTTGAGTCAAGATTCGATCTTGCAGTCACTCACTGACTCTAATTCACAATATGTTGTGAACTTCAAACATTAATAAGCTAGAAGTCAGTTTAACTGATTTGCTTAAATATGTTGAAGACTGTTGAGAGTCACTTTCCTTCCTAGAAAAACCAATTCTTACTTGTAGATAAATCTTCTAAGCGGAGGAAGATGGCCAAAGGTATTTCTGAGGAGTCAGAAAGAGTAGAAGGCAAAAGAAAGGCTAAACAAAGGACATAAATAAAAGTGATCTCGAGGGCAAAGGAGTTTCCTTTCATTGTGATACACTGGGACGCTGGAAGAACAACTGCAAGAGAGTTGTAGTAGTTAAGTAGAAGAAGTTTAATGAAGCTTCAGCTACAGATTTAGATTTGTTCATAATGAAATAGAACTTTCTATAAGTCAAGTTCTACTTAGGTATTAGATACCGGATGGTGGTCTCATATATGCAAGTCGTTGCAGAGACTAAGAAGAAGTAGAAAACTAAACAAAGGGTCAGTAATCCTGTGCTGGGGAATGATGCAATGGTTGCTTCATTAGCTATGAGAACTTATAGTTTAGCACTGCCTACGGGCAAACCTATTAAGTTAGTAAGTTGTTACTAGTTTTCAGTTCTTAGAAACATTATTTTAGTTCCATGTGATGACAAGGAAAGGTTTTTGACATTATAATAATGAACAATCATTGTTCTGTTTATAATGATAATGTTTTATTTAGAACTGGTTAATTACTTAATGGATTTTGTATACTTGACTTACATTAAAAATATTAAAATTTGAACAAACTAAAAGCAAAGAAATGATATGAATCATACCTTCATGCAATACTGTTAACTCGGTCATGCTAATGAAACAAGCCTAAACAAGTTGTATAAAGATAAGCTTTTAGAGCCTTTTGATTATGAATCAAATACAACTTGTGAATCTTGTATCATAGACAATATGACTAAATCTCCATTTAGTGGACATGGAGAGCGAGTTACGGAGTTGTTAGAGATGGTACACACAGTCTTATGTGGGACCTATGACAACAAATGCAAGAGGAAGGTATTCATTCATTACTTTCACTAATGATTCTAGATTTTGATATATGTATTTGATGAAATACAAATCCATAGCGTTTGAAATGTTCAAAGAATTCAAAAGTGAAGTATAGAAACTAAAGGCCAAAAATATTAAAGTTCTTCGAT
Organism: Hedera helix; assembly: GCA_947179155.2. Lineage (NCBI taxonomy): Eukaryota > Viridiplantae > Streptophyta > Magnoliopsida > Apiales > Araliaceae > Hedera > Hedera helix. The sequence goes on from OX359286.1 coordinate 9,490,368, forward strand.
TAGATCGAGAAGGGAATACTTAAGCAGTAAGTTTCTAGATCATCTCAAGCGAAATGGTATTATCACATAATGGACATGGTGATGATCCATAATGAGTATTACTGATCTTCCAGTATCCTTCTAGGGTTATGCTCTAGAAATGATCGCATATCTACTAAATAAGATACCTTCTTAATCCGTCCCTAAAACTTCATATGAGTTATGAGATAGAAAGGAAACTAAGTCTTAAGCATGTTAAGATTTGAATTATTCAGCTTATGTCAAAAGGTTTGACATGATAAGCTAGGGACAAGATTTGATAAGTGTAAACTTGTGGGATATCCTAAAGAAAGTTTAAGGTCTCACTTCTATAATCCGACTAACTAAAATGTGTTTGTTGAAACACGCTGCCTTATAAGAAAAAGAAGTTTTCCCTTAAAGGGTTATTGGGAGTAAAATAGATCTTGAAGAAGTTCAAGAACCACAAAACACTACAGACCAAGTGAAGGAATCTGTACAAGTAGATAAACCTATTGTACCACAACCAAGTCGTAAATCTGGTTTAGTACCGAAGATACATAAATGGTATGGATTCATCATAGATGACGATGATGAGGTATGCATTCATAAGTAGGTTTTATACCTACTATTTCGATGCCAACTTGCTTTAACTTTCGCTTGTTCTCATTAGTTTTTATTACTTTTCATGCGTTTACGTCTCTTTTGTAGGTTTCATGCTCCATAGCTTATTATTGGCCATTTCCGCCTTTTTGTGGAAAAACCGGCGTGTTTTGGACTAGAACTTGTGCGGGGAGGAAGAATTGCAATTTTTGGGACAAAAGTGGCTCAATGCGGGAGCGATATGCGTGATGAACGGATGCAGCAGAAAAGATGGCACAGAGTCCAAGACTGGTGCACGGCGCAGCTGCGCCGAAATCCTTCACAAACCCTGCGCAGCTGCGCAGTAGCTCTACAAGCTGTTCGACTGGTGCACGGCGCAGCTGCGCCGAATTCCTTCGCATTTGCTGCGCAGCTGTGCAGCACCTCTGCTGAGTCTTTGACTACCGTGAGGCGCAGCTGCGCCCCATTTCAGTACAATCACAGCGCAGCTGCGCCGGTCCTTCGCACCAAATTCTGAGCTGACTTATTTTAAACGGGCCAATCATGTTGCTTCCAGATCGCTTGAAACCATCCTTGGAGGTACCTCCTACTCTTGAGCTTAAACCGCTCCCATCACATCTCAGGTATGCTTATTTAGGTGAATCAAATACTTTACCTGTGATTATTGCATCTGCACTAACCCCTTTACAGGAAAGTAAGCTGATAAGAATCTTGAGAGAATTCAAGGAAGCTATCGGATGGACAATAGCCGACATCAAGGGCATTAGTCCGTCCTTCTGTATGCACAAGATTCTTATGGAAGAGGACAGTAAACCAACTGTGGAGCATCAGAGAAGGCTCAACCCCATCATGAAAGAGGTTGTCAAGAAGGAGATTTTGAAATTGCTAGATGCTGGGATCATATATCCTATCTCCGACAGTGCATGGGTGAGCCCTGTCCAATGTGTGCCCAAGAAAGGAGGGATGACAGTTGTGAAGAATGAGCATAATGAATTGATACCGACAAGGACAGTGACCGGTTGAAGGGTGTGTATGGACTACAGAAAGCTGAACAAGGCAACCAGAAAAGACCACTTTCCATTGCCGTTCATTGACCAAATGTTGGACAGACTTGCAGGTCATGAAAACTACTGTCTGCTGGATGGCTATTCGGGGTACAATCAGATAGCCATTGCACCTGAGGACCAGGAAAAGACAACCTTCACTTGCCCCTACGGGACGTTTGCATTCAGACGGATGTCCTTCGGGCTTTGCAATGCACCAGCAACATTTCAAAGGTGTATGATGGCCATCTTTTCTGGCATGGTGGAGCAGAATGTGGAAGTCTTCATGGACGACTTCTCTGTATTTGGGGATTCCTTTGAATTGTGCCTGGAGAATTTGATTCTGGTATTGAAACGCTGCATAGAGACAAATCTGATTCTAAACTGGGAGAAATGCCATTTCATGGTACAAGAAGGAATCATCCTTGGACACAAGGTTTCAGGGAAAGGATTGGAGGTTGACAAAGCGAAGCTGAAGACTATTGAGAAATTGCCACCACCTACAACTGTTAAAGGGGTGCGTAGTTTTTTAGGTCATGCGGGCTTTTACAGACGATTCATCAAGGACTTCTCCAAAATCTCCAAGCCTTTATGCAGCCTACTAGAAAAAGAGGTCCAGTTCAAATTTGATGAAGACTGTTTAAAGGCCTTTGAGCTGTTAAAGTCAAAGCTAACATCAGCACCCATAATTGTAGTACCAGATTGGTCTATACCATTCGAGCTGATGTGCGATGCTAGCGATTATGCAGTGGGGGCAGTTTTGGGCCAGCGCAAGGAAAAGATTTTTCATGCTATTTACTATGCCGGCAAGACCTTAACAAATGCTCAACTAAACTACACCACCACCGAGAAAGAGCTATTAGCGGTTGTATACGCTTTCGACAAATTCAGGTCGTATCTCGTTGGAACAAAAGTTGTGGTGTACACGGATCATGCTGCTATTAGATATCTGATTTCTAAGAAAGATGCAAAGCCGAGACTTATCAGATGGATTCTTCTTCTCCAAGAGTTCGATCTAGAAATTCGAGACAAAAAGGGTTCAGAAAACCAAGTGCCAGATCATCTTTCTAGATTGGAACATCCGGAACAGGATAGGAAGGACGAGGCGGATATAAATGAGTATTTTCCGGATGAGCAACTCTTCACCGTGACCTCAGAGATTCCTTTTGACTTTGTCAACTACATAGTAAGCAATGTTCTCCCACCAGAGTTAACTCGCCAGCAAAAGAAAAAGTTTTCCATGAAGTAAAGAGTTACCTATGGGATGAACCCTTCTTGTTCAGGCAGTGTGCAGATCAGATAATCCGCAGATGCATCCCTCACAGTGAGACGTCCAGTATACTGCATGCATGCCATTCTTCTCTCTATGGAGGTCATTATGGAACCGAACGTACCGCATCTAAAGTGCTTCAAGCAGGGTTCTATTGGCCGTCTATATTCAAAGATGCCCACCAGTTTGTAAAAAGCTGCGATCGATGTCAACGAGTGGGTAACATTTCCAGACGAAATGAAATGCCATTAAATTCAATTCTGGAAGTGGAAATCTTTGATGTGTGGGGAATCGACTTCATGGGCCCATTTCCATCATCGTCCGGCAATCTGTATATTCTCTTGGCAGTCGATTACGTCTCAAAATGGGTAGAAGCCAGTGCTCTACCATCCAACGATGCCAGAGTAGTCCTGAAATTCCTTCAAAGGAACATCTTCACTAGATTTGGCACTCCTCGAGCAATCATCAATGATGGAGGGAGCCATTTCTGCAACAGGCTCTTCACAACATTATTAGCCAAGTATGGGGTAAAGCACAGAGTAGCCACAGCCTACCACCCCCAGACCAGTGGCCAAGCGGAAGTATCGAATCGAGATGTGAAGAGAATTCTAGAGAAGATGGTAAATCCGTCAAGGAAGGATTGGTCAATGAAGCTTGATGACGCACTATGGGCATACAGGACAGCCTATAAGACTCCCATTGGCATGTCACATTTTCAGATGGTTTATGGTAAGGCTTGTCACCTTCCAGCGGAGTTAGAGCACAAGGCTTACTGGGCCATCAAGAAGTTGAATTTCGATCTCTCAGCCGCAGGAGAGCAGCGACTGCTCCAACTTAATGAGTTAGATGAATTTCGACTGCGAGCCTATGGGAATATGAAATTGTACAAGGAGAAGGTGAAGCGATGGCATGATCGGAGAATCATCGAAAGGAAGTTCGAGCCGGGGCAAGCTGTACTGTTATTCAATTCCAGGCTTCGATTTTTCCCGGGCAAACTCAAGTCTCGATGGTCAGGACCATTCACAATCAAAACTGTCTATCCTCATGGCGCCATCGAAATTGTGGGAAAAGAGCATGAACGACCGTTCAAGGTTAATGGGCAGCGTCTGAAGCATTATTGGGGAGGCGATATTGATCGCCAACAGTCCTCAATTGCCCTCGAGGAGGCCGAATGAGCCGAAGAACAGTCGAGCTATGACTATAACTGAAGCGCTTGTTGGGAGGCACCCCACTTTTTGTCTAAATCTCCATTTGTTTAATTTTTGAATTATGAAATTGTTAAGCTTAATGTTTGAAATTCTCTTGGAGATTTGAATTTTGTTTTTGTGATTTCTTTCAGGAGGAGTTGAACTAAATTTGCATGAGGGATCACAGGAAAAAAGAAGCCTCAGTTTTTGGGCTGACTGGCAGAAGGCGCAGCTGCGCCGTATTTACACTGCCCAGAGGCGCAGCTGCGCCAGACAGCAGGGCCGGTTTCTGAAGACAGGACACAGCGCAGCTGCGCCGTGTTCCCTTGCTTTTGCTGCGCAGCTGCGCCGCACGCCAGTTTCAGTTTTCGAATCTCTTTTAAAACCCGACCGATTGGCTTCCCTCTTCACGTCACATCATATCAGTTTCTTATTCCCTTCCTCATCAGATCACGAGAGCTCTCAAAGAATAGCAAACCCTAGTTTCCCCTACCTATTTCCTATCACACTCTTGCTCAATATTCTCCATCCATAGAATCCTCCTAGCACACCATCCTCACCTAGCCCTAGTCGAGCATACAATCAGATTACCAACATTAGGGTTGTGTGAAGCCAGTTTGGGGGTTCTTCAAGGTTGAGAAGCAGCGTTTTGACAGAGAAACACATCTAGACCTAACACTTTCAAAATGCCGAAGCGCATCCGTACCCCGTCGTCTTCATCGGCCAGTAGTGATGCGGGGGGAGAAGGCGATGACAGAAACACGCTAGATACCTCCAGATTTGTCAACCTTTCTGCACAACACTATTACTGGGACGTCATGATAACGAAATCGTTTGTGTTAGAAAGGGGCCTCAAGCCAAGTTCTGCGGATGGAGGGTTGCTACAGCAAATCAGGAGCCGTGGGTGGGTTTTGCTGGTGGAAACGCCCATAGCGGCACCGATGTCTATTGTGCGGGAGTTCTATGCTAATGCCCGAGAGACTCAGAATGGGATTTCATATGTTTGGGGCAAGCAAGTAGACTACTCCCCTCGAGCCATAAACGAGCTATTCAGGATGCCAGCCTTGACTGCGGAGGCGATTCAGTGGACGCGAGAACTGCGGTTCCAGACCAACTTGGACACCCTGATGGAGGAGATGTGCAGGCCCGGTGTGGAATGGAAGGTTAGGCCAGATACGCATCAGAAGGTGCATTTCCCTCAGACGGCCTTGAGCAGGTATGCTAAGGCCTGGTACAGTTTCATATGTGGCAACATACTGCCAACGACCCACCATCAGGACGTGACTAAGGAGAGGGCGATAATTTTGTATGGCATTTGCAAGGGTCAGAGTATGGATGTAGGATACATCATCCATCACTCTATGCTGAAATTCATGAGAGCCAGTACTTCAGGCGGAATCCCGCATGCCTCCATCATTACGCGGTTATGTTCAGCAGCAGAGGTAGAGTGGGGCGAGGAGTCTTCTCAGTTGCCGATGAGGGATATCGATCATACTGTCATTGAGAAGTTCACGGTCTGGAAGGGTATGAGATCGCATCCAAGGGGTCTCGGTTTTATTAGGGAAGAGGTTCCGGAGGAGCAGGGTGTGGCAGCTGAGGAGCCACAGGCCGGAGGGCTTCCTCCTGATTTTGTAGCTAGGCATGATAGATAGATGCGTCGCTTGCAGAGGCGCATGGACGCGATGCACACGGACTTCAGTTCATATACTGCCGACTTCTCAGCGGCATTGACCAGTGCATTCTCTCAGCTAGGCGCGGACGTACAGTTCCCGACCTTCGGGCAAGGAGGGTTGTACCCACCGCCAGATTCACCACCCGAAGCCTAGGGGAGTTTTCTCTCACCTTTATCTCCAATGAGGACATTGTTACATTTAAGTTTGGGGGTATTGGGTGCATGTCATGTTTAGCTATGTCTTAATTATTATCATATTTTGCTTGTCATTTAAATTTGTAGTTTATGTTTAGTTGCATCGCATTTAGTTAAATTTGAAAAATAAAAATAAAAATAAAGCATCATATTTATTTTTCGTACTGCATTTAGGTTATTTGCATCTTATTGCATGAATCCTAGCGTTTTGTCGGTCGAAGTCATATTAGCCTATGATGATACTTGGCTTTGCTTGATCATGTAACGGGGTTGAAAATCGAGTCATAGTCTTAGTGTCATGTTGATTTACGATTCCTAACTTATTTGACTCTGATATAACCGGATAACACTTTTTGTGTAATCGTTTTGTTTGGTTTAATCTAAATATGTGCATAAGTGTCTTCTAGTGGAAAATTTTTCGTTAAAACAATAGAATTTTGGTGAATGGGTTGTGTCGGCTATAATAACACAGAAATCAAGTTTGGGGGTTAAGAAAGCTATTGCGTGAGATGGAGCGTTAAAACGCACTCACATAAAAAAAAAATAATAATAAAAAAAAAAAAAAAATAATAAGCGTTGGCTATTTTAGTTCTGTGGCCGTAGATACTTGAGTTAATAGGCCCGTAGGGGTGTCTTTACACCTAGCGCCCTAAAGCCGACTGGTTTGGGAGTCGTTGGTTGAAAGCTTGCTACATGGGTATCTTCGAAGCCTAATAGGACTAGACATTGCACAGCCGGGTGTAAACGCGAGATAGTGCAATTATTGCCCTCGTGGTTGTATATAAAGTCGGTTAAATTTGAATAACCCTGATATTGATTAATGTGAAGTCTTAGCTGACATTTTTCCTATTATCATCTTTCTTGAGTTAAAACTGTGATTTTCCCTCTAAGAAGCGCATTATGACAATATTTGCATCATACCAACCTTAATGATGGCCAAGCACACTACACACTGTATCAGTAATAATATGTTGTGGAATTGTCGATTAATATGACCTATTGACGGTTTCTTGGTTAGATGCTATGTTAATGATCTTTGCATCTTTTCTGAGGCTATTCAATTAAGCATTGTACTGACTGACGTGGATTCACTTGCATGTAGCGTAGACTGCATTTGTAGCTTAACTTGCATTTCAGTTTGCTTATTATGTAGCTTGAGGGCAAGCAACGGGTTAAGTTTGGGGGTATTTGATAAATAGGTTTTATACCTACTATTTCGATGCCAACTTGCTTTAACTTTCGCTTGTTCTCATTAGTTTTTATTACTTTTCATGCGTTTACGTCTCTTTTGTAGGTTTCATGCTTCATAGCTTATTATTGGCCATTTCCGCCTTTTTGTGGACAAACCGGCGTGTTTTGGACTAGAACTTGTGCGGGGAGGAAGAATTGCAATTTTTGGGACAAAAGTGGCTCAATGCGGGAGCGATATGCATGATGAACGGATGCAGCAGAAAAGATGGCACAGAGTCCAAGACTGGTGCACGGCGCAGCTGCGCCGAAATCCTTCACAAACCCTGCGCAGCTGCGCAATAGCTCTACAGGCTGTTCGACTGGTGCACGGCGCAGCTGCGCCGAATTCCTTCGCATTTGCTGCGCAACTGCGCAGCACCTCTGCTGAGTCTTTGACTGCCGTGAGGCGCAGCTGCGCCCCATTTCAGTACAATCACGGCGCAGCTGCGCCGGTCCTTCGCACCAAATTCTGAGCTGACTTATTTTAAACGGGCCAATCATGTTGCTTCATGCTACAGTGATCGCGAGGGAGCAGCTTGAGGCTATATATACCAGTAGTATCAGTCCAAGGAAAGACATAGAAGATAAGAGATAGAAAAGCTAGGTCAAAAGGAAGAAGAGAGAGTGCATTGTTCATTTCATTCTTTGTTTTCTTTGTTCTCTCTTGTTCCTTGTGATTTAGCTAGAGTAGTATAGCTTAGAGCTGGGCATTGGACGTTTGAAGCATTGTGTTAACCTTGTAACTTCGGATTTGAAGAAGAGAAACCGAGCTTTGCATTTCTTAACTTTGTTTTCTCTTTCTTTTCATTTGTAGCTTCAATGTATGAACATATGTGGATGATGGTTGTTATTTCTATTATGAACTAACTTCTCTTATGGGATTATAATGAAACCTAGGGTTTAGTTCAATTTGTATGCTTCCTTGTTTTGGCTAAATGATTATGTATGGATTGTCTAATGTGGTTTATTTTAATTGTTTAAATGCTTGATCATCATTTACCATGTTAACTCACACGGAACCGAGATGGGGAGTGTGAGTTTAGAACCGACCATGTTAGCTTGTGTTCATGATTTCACATGACGTTGGATTGCATGATTAGTGCTAAGGATAGACATATCCGAAGCACCACACGTAGTCTTTTGAAAACCTGTGCTTAAACCCGTTTTTCTCTAGGTCACATAGACATATAGTGATTTATTTAACTTGGGTGTTCTTTCCCGTTCTGTTGCCCTTTGGGTCGGATCTGGGTTGGATATGGGTATGATGCAACGAGAGTTGGTCATACTTTAGTTTCGTGTTTTCGACTAACAATCCGAAATAATCAGTTAGGTTTTACAGGAAGTAGCACAGTTGAATGACGCCCTAGGTGAAGTTATAATCCCATACCTCATTTGTATGCTAAAATCGTTTATTAATTAGTTGTCTTTAATTTTCATAACTTAAATTCATTTCACAATTCCTTAATTTACTTGACACTGTTTAAAGAAACCAAAATAGTTATAAAGCTGCTGCATGATAGTGTAATAGCTATCCATAGTCCTCGTGGGAACGATACTTTACTTACTTTATATTACTTGTTGACCACGTGCACTTGCGTGTAAGTGTTGATTTGTCATACGCACGGTTTGACACCCAACAAGTTTTTGGCGCCGTTGCCGGGGACTTTGAGTAGTTTTTATTACTTTCATCGTCAGTTTAAATTAGATTGGTTTATTTAAACAATCTTTTTGTACCTCATTTCTTTTTATCTATTTCTTTGGTTTCAGGTACTTGTGACTTGTGCATGCTAACTCGATCAAAGGAACGTAAGTTGTTGGCTAGCAACGACAACGTTAATACACAAGTTCAACAAGTGATTGAGAGTTGCCCTGACAGTCAAGAGAAAATTGAACAGCCAGAAGTCATGGCCGGAGAACAAGAGGCACCTAAGCCACTAAGAGACTATGCAACGCCGCGGATAAATGAGTTGCAAGCAAGTATCACAAGGCCGGCAATCACAGCCCTCTCCTTTGAAATTAAACCGAGCACCATTCAAATGGTGAAGAATTCAGTACAGTTTGGGGGAATGGCTAATGATGATCCGAACGATCACTTGCTGAGCTTCTTGGAAATCTGTGATACGTTCAAGTTTAATGGAGTAACGGATGATGAAGTGAGACTTAGACTCTTTCCATTTACACTGAGAGATAAAGCAAAGAGTTGGCTTCACTCATTACCTCCGGGGTCAATCACTACATGGGAAGACTTGGCACAGAAATTCCTGAAGAAATTCTTTCCTCCTGCAAAGACCAATAAAATGAGAAATGATATTTCTATGTTTGCACAACAACATGGAGAGTCATTATATGAAGCATGGGAGAGGTTTAAAGAGTTGCTAAGACGATGCCCGTATCATGCACTACCCCAATGGATGCAGATGAACACTTTTTATAGTGGTTTGACTGGTAACACTCGGACTAGCATTGACGCAGCATCTGGCGGGGAATTTATGGCAAAGAATTTCGATGAGGCATACGAGTTGCTTGAAACTATGGCTGCCAACAATTATCAATGGCCTACTTCTAGGCTAAATCAACCAAAAGTGGCCGGGGTTATAGAAGTAGATTCTATCACAGCCTTAACAGCTCAATTATCAGTCATGTCCAAGAAGATTGATGCAATTGCAGATAATAAAGTGCAGCAGGTGGCTTATGTATGTGAGCTATGTGCAGGGGAACATCCTACAGATCAATGTGCTATCAACTCAGAATCAGTACAGTTTGTGAGTAGCTACCAGAGGCAACCGAATCAGTATCAGAATACATATAACTCTGGAGCTAGGAATCACCCAAACTCATCATGGAGCAACAATCAGAACCATCAACAAGCTCCTATACCACACTATCTTCCCGGATTTCAGAGTCATCAACATGCAGCACAACCGTCCCAACCAGAGAGAAAGCCAGACTTAGAAGAATTAATGTTGAAATACATGGCTAACACTGATGTGTTGATAAAGAGTCAGTCTGCTTCCATCAAAAATTTGGAGAACCAAGTGGGCCAAATGGCCAATTTGCTGGCAAACAGACCTCAAGGATCTCTTCCAAGCAATACAGAAGAAAACCCAAGAAGAGAGGGAAAGGAGCACTGCAAAGCTGTCATGACTAGAAGCGGGAAACAGTTTATGCCAACTGGCGCAAATGAGCCTGCAATACAAAGAGAAACGGAACAGTTGCACCCCGCCTCAGACTCAGTTGGTGCAGAAAGCTTTAAGGAAAAGGAGGAAGTTGTTGTAGAGACTGAAGTAGGAAACAAGGATCAACCAGAAAAGCCTTCGGTTACTCACACACGAGTCTATCCTCCAGTACCTTTTCCACAGAGGCTTCAGAAACAGAAATTGGACAAGCAGTTCGCTAAGTTCCTAGAAATTTTCAAAAAGCTGCAAATAAACATACCATTTGCAGAAGCCTTAGAATAGATGCCGAGCTACGCCAAGTTCATGAAAGGGATTCTGTCAAGAAAGAAGAGATTGGAAGACTTTGAGACTGTGGCTCTAACTGAGGAATGCAGTGCAGTCTTACAAAGGAAACTACCTCCTAAACTGAAGGATCCGGGGAGTTTCACTATTCCTTGCGAGATAGGGAGTGTGTCTTTCAACAGATGCTTGTGTGACTTAGGAGCAAGCATTAACCTCATGCCATTGTCAATTTACACACAGTTGGGACTTCCTGCACCAAAGCCCACAAACATATCCCTACAGCTCGCAGATAGATCAATTACATATCCAAGAGGGATTGTGGAGGACATTCTGGTCAAAGTTGACAAGTTCATATTCCCCGCGGACTTCATTATCCTGGACTATGAAGAGGACAAGGATATTCCCATCATTTTGGGGAGACCATTTCTAGCCACAGGGAGAACTCTCATCGATGTACAAAAGGGAGAATGGAATTAGAAAGGAGTTTCTAATTTACATTAACTAGAGTTGTGCATTTGTGAATTGAAATGCATACGATCAAATAATAAGACTTGACAGAAATTCCGTGTCTTATATTTGATTGGGACATTGTATGGTAGAAGGATTGAATTGTATTGTAACTATTTGCTGAAAGGTTCTTTTACGATCAAATGTTGAAATCTATATTATCTGGAAAGTCGACTAATCGCTAAGGGGGCTTACCCTTAGTGTGGAATAATTATTTATTCTGAATTAAAAAGTTAATTCGTAATAAATGAATTAGAATTGTTCTAATTTATTTATTATACAACCGGTTTAATATGGAGAACCTAAAGAGTCACACCGCAAAAGAGTAATATTTATTTTAGAAGTGGATGACATAATCGTAATAATAAATTAAGTATATTTAATTTATACTATGGTGATAGAATAAATTAAATAGCTTAATATTTATAGTTTAGTATTTTAGAAATACTAATTATAAATTAATAAGAGGAGTCTTATTAGTATTATTATTACTATAATTATTATTACTAGTATTATTATTTAGTTCCTAAATAGTTTAGGAATTAATTAATAAGTAGTAGTATTATTGTAAATAATTAAGTTCCTAAATAGTTTAGGAATTGTAATTATAATAATTAATTAAGTTACTAAATGGTTTAGTAATTAATTAATAAGAAGTACTCTCATTATTAAATAATTAAGTTCCTAAATGGTTTAGGAATTGTAATTAATTAATTTAGTTCTTAATTAAATTGGGAATTAAATTAAAACCCTATTCCTAAATAGTTTAGGAGGGTTAACTATATCTATAAATAAGAGGAGTCTTATCACAGATTAAGGTTACACACTCTTTCATTAGAGAGAGAGAGAGAGAGTACTCCATAATTCTCTACATCTAAGGAGTTAGAGAGAGAGAGAGAATTATGGCTAGCCACCCATGGATTGGAGAAACCATAATCCACTTCTTTAATTCATAGTTCTCTTGGTGGATCACCTCTAGAGGCTTCACACTTGGGGAGCTAACATTGATCCGTGGAATCTAATCGATGAATTTGAATAAGAATATGAAAGGATTAAAGGGAGATGAATTTGTACCCGTGGAAGCTTGGTTCTATAAAGGTATAAATTCTTTTATCCTTTCTCAATTAATAATAGTCGCATAAGAAATATCCGGGTTATTGGTTTGTACAAAAATTTTAAAATCTGATTTTTTTGCTTCCGTTGCGCTAATATAATTTGATTATATGTATGTTATATTTTTTGCAAACCAACATAATCAGCAACGATAATATTTGTTGCGAGTTATTTTTCAATAGCAATGAAAGTTGTTGATTAGCAACGACACTATACGTTGTCGTTTCTTTATATGTGCAACAAAAATTGATATTATTTGTAACGATATAAATGTTGCCTTTTTATTTGGGTATAGCAACAATATCCTCCCCGTTGTTATTAGGTTAATTTTTCGTTGCCAAAAATTAAATTTTAATGCCATTAGCGATGAAAACTTGTTGCTAAATGTATAAAAAGTTGTTGCTATATCCTTAATTATACAACGCTTTGGTAACGAAATAATCATCAACTGTATCGTTGCCAAATCAAAAATTGACAATCTTGTTTATACTTGACTGACTCAATGACCCCATAGCAAATAATGGCAAAAATAATAAATAAATAAATAACTAAAATATTATTAACTTAATAAAATCACCAAGTATATAATCATTCATCATCTTTACAATCAACTATCTAAGGCTGCCACAGTTCTTCAATCAAATATATATTTACATATATAGAGAGAGTACACTTCTTATTTCATCCTTTTTCTTCCGTAAAATGGTAAACATAGCTTATCATATACAGGAAATTTGGCACCCAATATTGTAAGGCAGATAGAAGTAGTTTTCTTGTATATATTTAAAAATAATAGCAAGGCATAGTTTCTAAATTCATGGTGTCTCATATAAAAAGTAGTCATATACTCATATATAAGGGTGCACAACTGCATATCACCCATTAGTATTGTTGAATAGGCAGAAATATGTGATTGTTGTTTATTTAGATTATTTCGTAATCTGATTTTTCCAGATTATCTCCTTATTGACCAATTCAATAACAATCTCTACCATGATTGTTGAAGAAAATGAAAATATAAATGATTTGAAATTTAAGAATAGTCCTCCAATATTTTTTTTGAAGATTTATCCATTTATTGACCAATTCAAATTTTTTACCATGATTGTTAAAGAGAACAAAACTAGAAATGATTTCAGATTTTTTTTTAATCTTTTGATAAAGTCGGTATTTAGAACTTAAATGAAACCAAGTCTTGCAAAAAAGCAATGACTTTTACTACTCAATTTTTATAGTAAATTATGTTCTTGATATAGACTAAACTTAGTTTATATAAGAAAATTCATAATTGTTTAATATATCAGTTGTAAAAACAAAAATATGGAGTTAATTCAAAAAAATGACATTGTATCCAGTAATATCTTGAGTAACAGCAAGCAATGGTCTTACTGTGGCTCATTTCTTCTCCTGCACCAAGGAAAAACTAAAGTTTATTGTTGTAAGATACTACTTGCTTATTGGTAAAATAATACACTCTAACAATGATTTGAGGAGAAAGAATAACAACAGAACATAATAGACCATCTTACCAGGAAAGTGAGATGATGTAATCTGATGGATTGAATTGATTAGAGCTGATCCTCCAACATTTGGAACGTCAACCACCATAACAAGGAGAGTATGAGCTTTTGAGATTGCCTCCTTCAATTTTAACTCCACAAGTTCAAGAAGTTTTGTTTTATAAGCTAAGAGTCGGAACTCAAAACATAAAAAATTATGCTAAGTACATTGCCAGAATATAAAATAGGTTTAAAACATTAAAATGTATTGGAGACACCATATAACTGGCTTTCAATATGGATTTATTCTTAAATTCAGTAGAACAAGTGCAAATGTAATGCCAAATGGAGCCAATGATGTTGCAGTGTGTGCAAGACTATTTTTTACATGTGTGTGTGTACAATGGCATATCTTGTGGCACACATCTAGTCATGAAATAAGAACTTGTGCTACCTTACCAGTTAGATAAAGCGAGTGATACAAAATAGTCACACAGTTGAGTAATATAGTCTTACAGAACTAAATCATTAAGTTGGTCTTTAGTATATTTTAGGCAACATAACCATATGATTTACACAAATAGATTAACATAACCATAGCACAACAAGGCTTCTAAGTCTTTTAATAGAATTTCGACTTCATCTTCATTAATAGTTGAAATAAAATCCCCCCCCCCCCCCTCTATGAGAGTAAGGCACAGATTATTACCAAGCAATACTTTTAAACATGGTGAGTATGACAAGTTATAACATACATAAACTAGAACAAGGACTGTAATTCAGTCTGTTCTGACCCTAAGCTTAGTATATATAGTTCAATCTTTATAAATAGAACCAGTACCAAGGCAAGACAAAATTTAGTCCACCCTACAATGCCAATCGCTACCTTGATTAGTTTCACTATAGAAAATAACAAGGAAATGAAGATCAATGATAACAACTTCCCGCTACGATTATTGCCAGCTTTTTCATAGAAAATAAATGTAGATAAGGCAACAAAAGGCTCATATAAGACCTTTAGTATGTAAGTCATATGATTGAAATAAAATATCCCAAAGTTAGGATCAGAAATATTATAATATTATCATCAATTTCTATATATAATGTTAATCTATTTTGAACATATAAAATTAGACAAGTGATCATTTCAATATCCTAAGAAACTAACAACCTTGTGGAATTTGTAAGTCCGCTTCTTTTTCCCTCAAAGAATAAATAGAAGAGACTTTGAAAATCACCTTTATGGAAAAGGCTAGTTTTCTTGTCAAACACTAAAAAGCTATACACAAGCAACACTGTTCGGTACTTGAGTAACAAAAGTCGATAAATGAGAAACATTATTTAATATGGTGTAACATTTTGTCTTGCTTTAAAGGAGGATTCCCATGTCAGCAACGCAGGATAGAGTCTTTTGCTCTTCCTTTATATGCATCCCTAAATGATTGAAATGCAGCTTCTCTTTTGTGAATTTCTTCAAAGCAAGACAAATGCTAATACCTGCATTTAAATGAAGTTATTTGTACAGAAATATTTATTGTAATTAATATTAAGAGCGTTGAGATTAAATACATGTTGGACTTATGGTAGTTTTCTTTTCATTAAGAGAGTTAAATTTAATCACAGAGGATATCCTGAAGGTAATTTGTTTATACTTGATTAACTTAATTTTTTTTGCCAGTATCTCCCATTTCCCGCCTCCTTTATTGTCATTGTTATTTGAGTAGCCTAGTATAATTTCCCCGTGATTGCACATACTTGTATCATGGTCATAAACAACAACTTTGACAGGTGGACCAGAAGATAAAAAAGTTATTTCATATAACAGGGTAATCACACTCAT
Source organism: Hedera helix (assembly GCA_947179155.2). Lineage (NCBI taxonomy): Eukaryota > Viridiplantae > Streptophyta > Magnoliopsida > Apiales > Araliaceae > Hedera > Hedera helix. The sequence goes on from OX359286.1 coordinate 9,505,982, forward strand.
TTCTTGCCCACAAAGTACTGTAAAATGTTGCTTACATTAATTCATTTCATCCAGCATGGTCACCTACCTCCATTAAATCTTCTCTGATGACAACTGGTTATTATAAATAATATCAAGGCATTATTAAGCAGAAATTTAGATTGAGGGAATGCAAAGACAATTTTGGTGACTTACATAAAGGTTCATAAGCTATTATCATTCTTGGTTTATGAAGCTTCTCTTATAAGCATATCAATTAACAATTATGCAGTATTAGTTTATGGGGGTCGGTTATATCAATTATGCAAAGGCAGCACAACCAGATTGAGTTCACGATGCAGGAAAGGATGATTATATGAAAGTTTCACAAACATTTTACATAATTATTCTGCTGCATCATCTAATAGACCAAGGTTTGCAGCCTTTTCAGGAACTAATAGGCTGGTCCTATTTGTAAACCAGAGTTCTTAGCAACACTCTTAGATGAAGTGTTTGCCTAAATCTGACCCAGCAAAATACACAAGTATACGTGGTCTAACTGTAGTAAAATAGCAAGCAAGGTATCGTATCCCACAAGGACTATCTACTATTAATTCACCAAAATACTAATCATAAAGTGCTCCAATCCTAGTTAAACGACTACGCAAAGTTGATGAATATTGATTAAGTGAATGAGTTAAATTAATTAAATTAACGAAACCTAAATTACCAAGATTTGTTGTCAAGTTGTAAAACGTTAAGGTTATAATTTCCCCTAACACTTCAATTGAACCTTTTCATTCCCTCTTTATGTCATCAAACACGTGGATTTAATAACCAGAAAATCATGTGTACTCACTAGCCTCTGTCGATGGTCAAGTGAATATCACCTATTTAAATAAATCACTATGTGTCCATGAGATTTAACATTAAATAGGAGTCATTAAAATCAGATTTCATTGTAGGTTACATATGGTATATAGGTATATGTCTATCCTATATACACATCATGCAGTCTATCACATGTAGAATGGCAAGAACATATGTCAACATACCCAGACCTAGGTTTACATTCCATTTGTCAATTTCATATAAACTGTCAAGCTAATTACTGGCCAGATAATTATAATTCAAGCATAAGATATGTCAATTAACTCCAACGCAATCAATTTACATAAAGAGGAAATGAATTGTCATCAATTTACATGCTAGGTTCCATTACAACCTTAATTCTGAAGTTTAGTTCATCACTAACTCAATAACCATGATACAAGTTTAACAACATTAAGATAAATCAAAGTAAGAAGGGTAAGAGAAGGTAGAACTCAGTTGTCACTCTGAATTGTCCTTCAACTCCAACGTTGATTCCTCCTCTGCTGAATACTTGAACCCTTTGCTCTATTCTCTGCTCCCTGTGATGTTCCAGCTCTCCTGTTGCTTAAGGTCTCCCCCTTTGTATATCTCTCTGTTCTCTCGCCCTTTTCCTCAACCTCCCACTCAATTTAACCGTTCCCACGTATTGGAGGATGTCCCTCATTTAATTTCGTGCTTGGTCCCATAAAAGAATACTTTGCTCGTGACATTTCCCGACGAGCGCCCACCAAGCGCCTACCGAGCGCCTAGGCGCTCACTTTCTCTGGTTGGATGTTTTTGTCAAGCGCCTACTGAGCGCCTACCGAGCGCCTAGGCGCTCACCTGGTCTGGTCAGAGGTTTTGCCAAGCGCCTACCGAGCGCCTAGTGAGCGCCTACCGAGCGCCTACTGAGCGCCTAGGCCCTTGTCTGACAGGGATAATCACCATTTTGCCATTTTGAGCTCTTTTTCCTACGCATCAAAGGGAAATTACCAAAAGTAAGTAAAATACAAAGAGCATAAAAATGAATGAAAACAACACAAATCAATAAGCCTTAAGCATTCAATTTGCAAGTATAAAACCTACTCATCAAATACCCCCAAACTTAGCTTTTTGCTTGTCCTCAAGCAAATCAAAAAGAAAATAGAATAAAACAAATGAAACTTGAACTAACTAACAACCTACAAACCAAACAATGAACCAACGGTTATCTAAACATATGCCTCAGAGATTCCTTAGTTACCATTTAGACAAAATTTCAAAATCATGTTTCGCCCATTCCCAACACATTACTAGTAGCGCATTACTTTCAACCCATATCGTGTGTGTGTGAACTCAATGCGTCAAATTCACCAAAACTCAGATAAGTTAATTAACTTCAATGCCCATAGACGATAATTAACAGAAGGATATGCATAAGTCCTCCATATGCTTACTTGCACATAAATTTTTATTTATTTATTTATCACGAGTGCGTTTTACGCTCCATCTCGCATCTAATCTTGACATAAGCAATGTTTACTTTTATTAGGCTTTTCAAAACTACCCATGTAACGAACTTTCCACCAATGACTCCCAAACCAGTTGGCATTAGGGCATTAAGTGTAGAGACACTCCTACGGGCTTACTTGTTCAAGTAATTAAGGCCACAAAAGCAAACTAGCCAAGTTACTTTTAACTATCATACTTATCCATATTTTTTTCTCTTTTTATTTATTTGATTATTAATTTTATTTTTTTTAAACAAGTAAGCATATAGAGGTTGTTCTTATCGAAACAGGCACTTAATTCAATCAACCTCTCATAAAGTTCAACGATTTGAACACACCGAATATGTGCATATAAATGTCAGGGGTCTGAAGCAATGCAGTCACTAGTAACAGTTAGAAATTAGACTAACACTCATTATCCAATTCACCCAAATCGCTAACTAATTCATCAAATTATCATCATCAGCAAACATAAGATTATACCACTTCATTGCTTGATTCACTACTCTAACATGCCTAACTATGCATAATACCTAGACTAACCCACTTTCGTAGGGACCACGATTACACTTAGCACGTGTAACAAGCCTTTGAACCACAAGGTTACCCCAAATGGACGAGTTGTGTCTCGTGAGGGTTTGCAATGAATGTACCCACAAAATTCTAAAATTAAATGCAACTGTCCTAAATTACAATTTAAATTTTTAAATTTTTTTTTTTAAACTACAACATGCAAATAACTATATGCATTTATACAAGACACAACACTATGCAGGATATGACACTTATCCCAGCAAGTTATCCCACCCCCAAACATAAATAGCGAAATGTCCTCAATTTGCAATAAGAAAGAAATGTAATACATAAGACTTCCCTGTAATTGCTTAGTTATCATCATTGTGCTCCTCATCCGGGGTCAAGCCGTGGGAATGTTGGGATTTGAGGAATATCGGGAAGCTGAAGATTGGAGAGTGCATGAGTTAAGGCCTGAGCGACATTCACATTAAATTCGTGCATCACATCTTGTCGCTGAGTTATTGGTGTATTTTATCAAGCTATGTCATGGAACTGATAAATCTCTGTGTCGTACGAGGATCGGGAACTCTCACCACGTTGTCTTTTTGGTCCTATGGCTCACTAACAAAATGCAAGGTGATTACCCAACCTTACTCCAGAAAATTGCAGCCAAATAAGCACACTTTATTCTTTCAGGAATTTTAGCGAACACTTGGTGTGCACCTTTAAAATCATGAACCAAAGATGCTCCCCCAAACTTGGATTCTACCACCCACTGTGGGTTTATCAATTTGAGCAACCCAATCACATATTCGAAGCCCAATTACAGAGTAAATTCAAACTCAAAAAGAACATTTACTCTTCCAACTGGGGGTTAAAGATGTTGTTCTTAACTTTAATGCAGTACCCAAGCCTTGAATTGAAGTCGTTGGTGGGATAAACGAACAAAAGGGCAGAATGCTCAGCGAGACCTCATTGACTTTGGCGAGTCCTCTTTGGTTTCAGCAATATAGAGGCTTAAGTTTGGAATAGGTTGGTTTGAAACTTCCTTGTTGCACTTAGATTGTAAGATGAAAGGTTGGGAGTGTGCTCTAGAGTTCGAATAGTTGATGGATTGCACAATAAACTCAAACCCCAGTCGAGACTCTTATTTCCCTCTCTTGCACGTGCAGCTCCTATTTTTGGGGCAGTCCAGTCAAGCGCCTAGGCGCTTGGTAGGCGCTCTACCAGCGCTTAGGCGCTCTTAGCTCCTGTTCTCAGCCTCCTTTGTTGCATTAATTCCCTCCTTGTGTATGCTACTTGTACCTACCATGAGACAAATAGTTCGTATTAACAACACATGATTTTTAGAAATAATCTAACTACAAATTATGAAATCTTAACATAATTTAACTCCACAAAAGCTTAAAACTATAAAATTAACACTTTGGGTTGCCTCCCAAACAGCGCTTGGTTTTAAGTCATCAGCCCGACTTTGCCCTTTTCAATTAACGTTGGCGAAGATGATTGAGATTTTCTGACGATCAAAATCACCACCCCGATAATGTTTCAACCTTTGGCCATTCACTTTGAAAGTTTGCTTCGTAGCTAAATCCTCCAATTCCACCGCTCCATGTGGAAATACTTGAATGATAGAGAACGGACCTGACCACCTCGACTTAAATTTTCCTGGGAAGAGTTTCAAATGGGAGTTGAAGAGAAGAACTTGTTGACCCGGCTCAAAATTCCTCGGGATGATCTTCTTGTCGCGCCATTTCTTTACCTGATCCTTATATAATTTAGAGCTTTCGTAGGCCTGGAGAAGAAATTCATCAAGCTCATTTAATTGCAATAATCGCTTTTCACTCGCTGATGTTGCATCAAAATTAAGCTTTTGGAAAGCCCAATACGCGTTATGCTCAATAGCTGGTTTAGCCCCTTCTTCGAGTAGAATCTTGTGCATGCAAACAGTCGGACTATTTCCCTTTAAGGTGGCAGTTTCACTAATGAAGTTTTAGCTCTAACATTAGACTTCCCCGAGTAATCAAGTGCTTCAAATTGCTGTTGAAACTGAGAGTGCCTTGGTGAAGAATCCAGCAGTTGCACATACTCCATAGCTTTTGAATATTCTGAAATTTCTTCATTAACAATAGAAGTCTCAAGAGGATCAAGAGCATTATTACTTGCAAGCATTTCGTTAACTGCTCCATCAACCAAATCAACTCTGAGGCATTCATCAACATCACTGGGGAATTTCATTGCCTTAAACACGTTGAAGGTTACCTCTTGGTCTTGCACCCGCATAGTCAGCTGTCCTTTCTGAACATCAATTAATGTTCTCCCTGTTGCAAGAAATGGTCGACCCAGAATGATTGGAATGTCTCGGTCCTCCTTAAAGTCTAACACGATGAAATCCGCCGGAAATATGAATTTGCCGACTTTAACCAAGACATCCTCCACAATCCCCCGCGGATAAGTGAGTGATCTATCTGCTAACTGAAGAGTTACATTTGTGGGAGTGACTTCTTTCAAACCAAGCTGCTGATAAACCGAGAAAGGCATGAGGTTGATACTTGCACCCAAATCACATAAGCACCGGTTGAAAAACTGGCTCCCAATTGTGCATGGTATAGTGAAACTACCCGGATCCTTAAGCTTCGGTGGAAGTTTCTTTTGTAAGATGGCGCTGCACTCCTCCGTTAAAGCTACAGTTTCAAATTCTCCCAACCTTTTTTTCTTTGACAAAATGTCCTTCATGAATTTGACGTAGCTGGGCATCTGTCCCAATGCATCTGCGAATGGAATGTTAATTTGTAACTTCTTAAACACCTCCAAAAATTTTGAAAATTGTATGTCCAATTTCCGTTTTTGAAATCTCTGTGGAAATGGAACAGGCGGTACCAATGAAGCATTTCTATCCATTTGAGCTTTCTCCTTTGCCTGTGCATCTGACTTAGTCCCCTTTTCTTCAACTTCTTTTTCGATTTCTTCTTTCTTCTTTTTCTCTTCTCTTGGCAACTCCTGTTTTGCCTCTTGCAATTCTTTCCCATTTCTAAGCATAATAGCTTTGCAATGCTCTTTCCCTTCTCTTTTTGGATTCACCTGTGTGTCGCTTGGCAAATTTCCATGAAGACGGTTATTCATTGCATTTGCCAACTGTCCCATCTGATTCTCTAAGTTATGAATTGACACTGCTTGGCTTTTTATGTTCATGCCCATCTGATTCATAATCTTGTCTTGCGCACTCATCCTTGACTCTGTTCCAGCCATGAATTTTACCAACATTTCTTCCAAGTGTGACTGTTTCTCTGGTTGTTGAAGGGGTTGATCGTGAAATCCGGGGGGGTTGGATTGCCTTGGAGCATTCTGTGGATAGGTTTGATTATCTCTCCATGAAAAGTTCGGGTGGTTCCTCCACCCCGGATTATAACTGTTGGGGTTGCTAGTGTTCTGTTGTCAGTTATAATTCCCCAAATACTGCACTGACTCTGAACTAATGGCGCATTGATCACTGGAATGACTTCCAGCACATAACTCGCACACCATTGCTACATTCTGTACATCCTTTGCACCCATAACATCAATTTTTCTTGTCAACGCCGCAATCTGAGATGTCACTTGAGCTGACAACGCTGTAACTGCATCCACCTCAATGATCCCAGCTACCCGTGGTTGGTTCATCCTTGCAGTTGGCCACTGATAGTTGTTGGCTGCCATAGTCTCCAGCAATTTATATGCTTCATCAAAATTTTTGGCCATTAAAGCTCCTCCTGCTGCTGCATCAATACTAGTACGTTAGCCAACCCATTGTAGAACGTCTGAACTAGCAACCACTGAGGTACCCCATGATGAGGACATCTGCGCATTAAGTCTTTAAACCTCTCCCACGCTTCATATAGCGACTCCGAATCATGTTGAACAAAACTCGTAATGTCATTCCGCATCTTGGCTGTTTTAGCTGGTGGAAAGAATTTGGCAAGGAACTCTTGTGCCAAATCGTTCCATGTCGTTATTAAACCAGGGGGTAATGAGTGAAGCCAAGCCCTTACCTTATCACGGAGTGTGAACGGAAATAACCTCAGTCTGATTGCATCTTCACTGACTCCATGAAACTTAAACGTATCACAAATCTCAAGAAAGCTTACTAAGTGTTCACTCGGATCATCATTCGGTAAACCCCCAAATGGAACTGAATTTTGCAGCATCTGAATGGTTCCTGGCTTAATTTCAAAATTTGTAGCGGTAATCGCTGGCCTTTGAATACTTGATTCAAGCTCAGTGATTTGAGGCATAGCAAAGTCTCTAAGCGATTTCTGTTCCTCTTCCGCCATCCTTGCTTGATGTTGTACTGTATCTTGAACAAAGCGTCGGATTCGACGGAACCTTCGTTCAATCTCGTCTTCGACTGGTACAGGTTCCAATCCTTTCGAACGTGTTTGCATATAAGAACTCGGACACCTGAAAAGAACAAAAAGAAAAACTGTTTATACTAGGATTAAATTGATTGCAATTAGTTTTGGAATAATAATAATACAATAGTCCCCGGCAACGGCGCCAAAAACTTGTTTGCCTAAATCTGACCCAGTAAAACACGCAAGTATACGTGGTCTAACTGTAGTAAAATAGCAAGCAAGGTATCGTATCCCACAAGGACTATCTACTATTAATTCACCAAAATACTAATCATAAAGTGCTCCAATCCTAGTTAAACGACTACGCAAAGTTGATGAATATTGATTAAGTGAATGAGTTAAATTAATTAAATTAACGAAACCTAAATTACCAAGATTTGTTGTCAAGTTGTAAAACGTTAAGGTTATAATTTCCCCTAACACTTCAATTGAACCTTTTCATTCCCTCTTTATGTCATCAAACACGTGGATTTAATAACCAGAAAATCATGTGTACTCACTAGCCTCTGTCGATGGTCAAGTGAATATCACCTATTTAAATAAATCACTATGTGTCCATGAGATTTAACATTAAATAGGAGTCATTAAAATCAGATTTCATTGTAGGTTACATATGGTATATAGGTATATGTCTATCCTATATACACATCATGCAGTCTATCACATGTAGAATGGCAAGAACATATGTCAACATACCCAGACCTAGGTTTACATTCCATTTGTCAATTTCATATAAACTGTCAAGCTAATTACTGGCCAGATAATTATAATTCAAGCATAAGATATGTCAATTAACTCCAACGCAATCAATTTACATAAAGAGGAAATGAATTGTCATCAATTTACATGCTAGGTTCCATTACAACCTTAATTCTGAAGTTTAGTTCATCACTAACTCAATAACCATGATACAAGTTTAACAACATTAAGATAAATCAAAGTAAGAGGGGTAAGAGAAGGTAGAACTCAGTTGTCACTCTGAATTGTCCTTCAACTCCAACGTTGATTCCTCCTCTGCTGAATACTTGAACCCTTTGCTCTATTCTCTGCTCCCTGTGATGTTCCAGCTCTCCTGTTGCTTAAGGTCTCCCCCTTTGTATATCTCTCTGTTCTCTCGCCCTTTTCCTCAACCTCCCACTCAATTTAACCGTTCCCACGTATTGGAGGATGTCCCTCATTTAATTTCGTGCTTGGGTCCCATAAAAGAATACTTTGCTCGTGACATTTCCCGACGAGCGCCCACCAAGCGCCTACCGAGCGCCTAGGCGCTCACTTTCTCTGGTTGGATGTTTTTGTCAAGCGCCTACTGAGCGCCTACCGAGCGCCTAGGCGCTCACCTGGTCTGGTCAGAGGTTTTGCCAAGCGCCTACCGAGCGCCTAGTGAGCGCCTACCGAGCGCCTACTGAGCGCCTAGGCCCTTGTCTGACAGGGATAATCACCATTTTGCCATTTTGAGCTCTTTTTCCTACACATCAAAGGGAAATTACCAAAAGTAAGTAAAATACAACCATAGAGCATAAAAATGAATGAAAACAACACAAATCAATAAGCCTTAAGCATTCAATTTGCAAGTATAAAACCTACTCATCATGAAGCAGCAAAGGAGGAAAAGATACGACATTTATACATAACAAGTCATCGTTTCTTTTAAGTAATTTCGTTAGCCTTGAAATTATATCTTTGATATACTAGTTGTCCTAACATAAGACTTGATCTGTAGTAGGTGACTTTGCTGGGTAGAATGATTAAATACATGCAGTTGCGTTAGTGGCATGTGGGCAAACATGAATGTGACAAATATTATATTGTATGGTCGCTTGTGCGTTAGTAATTATACTCTTTTGTCTCGCGTTATTTCTGTGCAGTGGTGGAATTTGAAATTTATCATTGACTAAATAAGTAAGGTTTGCCATAAAAGAATAAACTTGGATACTTGTTAGAAGAAAGAATCTACGCCGTCCTTTTCAGAATAAATTAAATTAAATTGCAAATGGTAGACCATGTTTTACCAGTTCAACAGATTCATCAAAGATACCATAATGTACATTCGAACTTAGTGAAACTAGAAAGTCGGACCAAGTCTCTATCCTTAAGTCCCAAAATTGCATAATAAAGCAGAGCATTGCACACAAATTGATTTACTTCTACTTGACACTTTCTTTATTTCAAATAGTTTTGTTCCATTTAAAGTATCCGCAATCATTATATTTTAAAAAGAAAAAAGAAAATTTAGCAGAAAAGCCAAAGCTTGGAATCAATATTGCAAGCATACCTTTTCGCCTTTCAATAGAGCAAGAGATAGAAGATTTCCAGCTAACTGCACATTAATACAGACTAGAAAACTGTTGGTACAAATCAAAAGCATTACTATTAACATTTGAATTTAGATACATGACATCAAATTGTTAACTATATGAGGAAAATGTTCAAAAGTTACACCTGGTGACCAGGAAAAAATCCCCAAAATTCTTCGTTAAATTTAGCAATTACAATTCCTTCATGTACATTGTGATCACGTGCATGACTGTGTGCAGTGTAAGTAAGACATGTGCCCTGATACACAACAGTAAAGTAATTAAAGAAATGTAAGATTTACTATAATCATGAATTCAACCAAGTCTATAAATGAATCGCACATGTCCAACCCATATTATTGAAGCAGCAAAACCAAGGTACAAAGAAGCTGGCACCATCGTATTCCTGCATGAAGAATCAATCAAGTTTAATAAAGGTTTTCTGGACTTTCAGTAAAGGTGTTCTTTATTGGAATTAGAACACATTTTTCAAATATGACGTGGCGAGCTACACTTTGCATCACTATAGTAAAATATCAATATCGTTCAACTATTGCTTGCCACTAACTGACATGAAGTGAAACCGATTAATAAAATTTGCTGCTTTTCACCTCAAGCATTCACAAAAGCATACTAATAAATAAATCATCTTCAAATGAGGAGATACTTCAAAAGTAACTAAAAAGGAAAAAGAGTTACCATGTTGGCTTCAAATTTGCAGTTACAAACAACCAATACCCAGTAGTTCCAAGAATCAGAGCATTCTTTGATTCGTGCATTCGAACCACAGCAGAAGCAACCAAGGAAAAAGCTGTGAAAGACTAATACAATATCCCTAGTGAAATAGTTCCCAAATTTCCCTCTTAAAGAACATAAACCATTCAAATCAACCAACACACAAAAAATAATAAAGTACTAAATTCTAAATAGAGTATTTAATCGAAAAACAAAATACAAAATCAACCTCACCACAAAAAAATAAAGTACTATTAAAACACTGGCGAGCGCGTAGTCACACAGAGAAACTCAGTGTTGATTGTGCTCTCCAAATTTTGAGCAGCACTGTAGGCTAAAAAAATCAACAAAATAACCCTACTCAGAAAATGAACATCCCTGGTATGATTTAGGATTGGAGAGGGATCGTTTCTAACACCCTTTTTGCTTGAAGAACCTCCGAGGAATCGACCATGCCATAGACGGTGTTACTCCGACCAGAAACCTCTTTCTAACACCCCCTTTGCTTTATCAATAAGTGAAAAACCCTAAATTTAGGAGAAGGGGATAAAAGGTAAAGAAGGTGAGACCAGGTAAAGGAGATTAGAGTGTAATAAACAAACGGAGAGAAAAAAGTTGGGAATTAACGCTAAATTAGAATTAGAATTTTTGTGTTTATTTTTTTATTGTTAATATTTTATTCACCCTTGTATTTGGATTTCATCTTCTTTTTTTTAAGAGATAATTGATTAAATCTCTTTTTTTATGAGATAATTGATTAATAATGTAGTTGAGATTTCTAAACAGTTAGAAAGAAAATTTTAAAAATAAAATTGTTATTCAGATAAATATATAAATTTGCATTTATAATTTAAAATTTAGGATGTTATAGATTAACAAAGAACAAACTTAATAAAAGTCCTTTGTAGATCAGATGACAAAAAATAATAGTGTATAGATAGTTTAATTTAACGCATCATTTAGTAACTTGACATTCTTAAAATAAGCCAGCTAATCAAATTTGAAGTTTTAAATCATATAAGACATGAACAGGGTAACAGACTAGGCACCAAAAATGGTCCAAGGTCAACAAGTTGAATATACCCGCTTACCATCTAGGTCAAATTCCTTTTCAAGTGACTCCATGACCAGATACTGCAAATATCTATTAAATAATAATAGACCCTCCTTGCAAGGAAAGATTATCATGTCCTAATGATAGCCATTGAATAAAAACACAGCTAAGACAAATTGAATCCATTATAAAACATCATTGACAGGAGACTGATAATGAATACAGTGAATGATTAATATTTTCTTTTCATATTAATTTTGTGCGAAGAAATGAATTACTCAAAGAAAACTCTACCATCATTGAGTAAAAATTCAAGTCACTATACTATGTAAAGAAGTGAAGAGTTCAACCTCTAAGATCGTTAAGAGGAATATTAGTTCGTAGAGTAAAGACGGAAGCCACTTTACTATCGCAGAGCTACTAAAAAGCGTAAAGTCTAGTATCGTAGAACTAAGTCATTCTATAATATGAGGATTCACCCTATATTTCTACATTGAAAAACAGAGCAACAAAATCGTAAAGTCATATCGCAAAGCTACTGCAAAACATAAAGTCTAGTATTGTAGAGTTAAGTTGCTTTATATTTTTTATTTTGGTATTATCAAAACAGTAGAATAATTTAGTCCTTTCACACAAAAACCATTCAAACAACACAAACACGTGATAAAATTAATAGGCGAATATGACATAAACTAAGAATGTGAATATAATTAATTATAGTCCTTTTGTCTCATGTAAAACAATAAGTAATTCAAAATTATTAATAATAATAATTTAAAAATGTAAAAGGCACTACAAGAAATTATAGATGTGGTGAAGGAAATTTTGTGAAGTAATTCATTCCTTCACATGAGGAGCTTTATAGCGAAAGAATTGTGAAGGAAAAAAATGTAATGACAATATATTTTTAGCAAAAGAAGCGTCATTCACAATTAAAAAAAAATCTTTCGCAAAAAGAAGGATATTTGGCTCCAATTTATAATAAAAACTTGAGAGAAAAAAAATTATTGATGAAGGAATTATTATTCACTATATATTATTCTTCAGAGAATTTTTTGCGAGAGATAAAATTGGTCATTGTTTTTGTTCTAAATAAATTTTTTAGAATTTATTGTGGTGAATATAAATTGTAATATAAATACATTTAATTTTTTACAGTAAAAAATTTATTTTTAATAATACTTTTTAAGTAACTTACAATATTGACTATTTCTTTAATCAAAGTAAATAAATTTACAATAATTTAAACTTTAAAATTGCATACATTGACCATGAAAAAAAAAGAAAAAAAAAAAGAAAAAAGAAAAAGAAGATAAGGCTCTTATGTGGAATAGACCATAAATGTTTAAAAAAAATTACTTATCTATTCTGCAGAAAGAGTTAAGTTTGAGTTTTATTTTTAGTTAATTTATGGTATCCTAAAACTCAAATTGTAATGTAATTATTTTTTAAAAATAAAATTTTATTCTTATTAATACTTTTTAAATAATTTATTATATTAAATGTTTATTAATTAAAATATTAAGTTACAATAATTCAAATTTAAAAATATTATAAATTAACAATAATTTTTTTTAATAATTAAGACTCAAATTCATATTTCCATCTTTTTACCTCTCGATTTTTTTACCATTATTTCGATTCCTCATTTTCATTAGTGAAAAGATCAAAACATTAACATGTATACAAATAATCGTAACTCTCTAAAGCTTTATAGCATGCTCTTTATAGTCATAAGACATCATCTATCATAATTGTCTCATTTCTTCTCTTCATTCCTCAATTCTTACTCTTTGACATTTTCATCTTTTGCTTCACTACCATCTAGGTGAGCCATTACTTTCCTAGGCAATCATAAAATAGCTTAAAACATCATATCTCATGAATAGAATAATTATTTTTTAAAAATCTTTAACAATTGAACAATAATTGTTAAGAATTTGAATAAACTTCTATAACAGAGATTTCGTTGATTTAAAAATCATGAGAAATTAGTGAAGGTCATAAAGACCTTGAACTCATCACTAGGTTTAATAGTTATTTCTACTGCAAACCTTTAACAAAAAGTTTAACAATCACAAAGACTGTTAACATTTTATGCTAGTACTTTAGGTGATCAGCTTATCGTATTTTATAAACTTTTTAAACAACTATATGTGTTTATTTTACACCTCGTGTGTAACGCTCTGAAAATCTTTGTACTTGCTACAGCCGACTTCCTGCATTAATAACCATATCATACCACAATAAAATAGTTAACAAAACTGCGATTATTTAAAATTTTACAACACTTTTAATCCAGAATCACAATATTTATCATATTTTAATAAATCTTAGATCATATATAGCATGACCTAGTCTACTACAATAATTTGTGAGTACATACAACTCATTAACCAACTTTAGGTCTATCTATTTATACAAAACTTTTCTCATTCATCTGAGTTTGTCCGCAACAACACTCGTCTAACTACTCAAAAGTTATACCAACGTTACAAGTCTTTTAACTTTCATTACCACAAAAACATAGTGCATTTGAAAGGTTTTTATAACCACATATTACAATTTCTGATGACAGAGTTTAATACAAGAACATAAGCGTCTAACACTACCATTAACTACTAGATAATAATGTCGACGCCGGGATTTTCGTCGTTTCGTCTTTTAATAATAAAAGCCCTTTCCAATTTTAGCCTTTTGAATTAAATGTGATTTTGAAAAGGGTCGGCTTAATGTCGACGGGTTTTGAAAGATCGATTTTTTTATGAGCCAATTGACCAGAGCCGCCAGTGGGTATATTGGAAATGGATGTACCAACTCATCCGAATTTTGTTTTCGTAATTGCTGGCTCATATGTGACTCCGAGTTAATTGGTCCGCAAACCGAGATTCATAGAGTTCGGGGGCTTGCTTAAGCGAGGGGAAGGTGTTAGGCACCCCCCGACTTCCGTAAAACACGGTTACCACAATCTTGATATTTTCCTATCCTTTTAAATCCTAAAATGTGTGTTTGTGCGCATGTGTATGTGTGTGTGAAGATCGTTGGAATGCTTTATTTTGAAAGCGCTTCAGAAATCTTGTTGACCCTATGCACGAAGGATTTGATTTAAATCGAAAAGTTCATTGTTATTGTTCTTTTTTTGTTTCGATAATAAAACCGATGATATTTTGTAAAACATATTTTTCAAACCCTTCGTCAAATAGGAATAGAGCTCATTCGACACTTTCGATTTTATTTTTAGCCTACGAGTGATCTAATATCCTACTTTGATTTATTTTATGCAAATCTTTATCGTTTCATTCCAAAATCATTTTTTCGCGTCCAAAGGGAAAACCAAGCATTAAAATGGCGTTGGAGTTATTCATGGGCATGTGAGCCATCCAAATAACCCCAAACGCCCACAATCGCACATTTCACTATCACGGGGCCTTAAACCCGACTTTCGACTCGATGTCATTTTAAGGCCCAAAATTTACATATTTACATAAAGGTGCATCGCGATCGCTACCTACATAAAAGCTATAAAATAAACTAGAAGGATATCATCGGGAGGTTAGGAGGAGATTCCATCCGCAATAAATCCTTCCTAACAGTCCCTAATCCACAGATCTACAACATATATTGACTACATTGGATCTAACTTCAAAATACACAAATTAAACTATTTAAATAGCAATGCACCAAATATTTTCGGATCTACAGTAGATCCACCCAACAAATGCAATAAGAACAAAGTAAAACTATATCTAAAAGATTTACTAGATAAAACACAACGAAGCTATGAAACTCGGATTTTTTCACATTCCAAATGATGAAATAAACGCCTTAACACTTGGAAAACAACTAGGATACAATATATGATGTTAAGATCTAACCAAAGATGGAAGAATCTCACATTTCTCACTCTTTTTTCTCTCTTTTTTCCTCTTCCCGTCGCCTTTCTCTCTCTATTTTCTATTTTCTGTCCGCGTCTGCTGAAGAAATGAACTGGAAGTGGCGATTTAGATCTTCAGATCTTAGTCGCAGGTGCAACTGCGGTTGTCCTCGGTGCTTCCTCGATTTTCGCATCTGATGTCGGTCTTTCATTTTTTCGCTGGAAGGCTCGTATTTTGCAATCCGAAAATCCCTGGGAAACGTGTCATATTGTTCTGGGAGGCTAGTTCGGAGGGCCGCGACTTGATATAGAATTTGCTAATTGTGCTTGGCCATTAGTCGTCTTTTGTAATCAAATCAGGTTTTTTTGGATCAACTGTTTGCCTTGCCTCAAGTAACTTGATGCTCGTTGTTCGTTATGGCGGCTTTGACCGTAAGTCGTTGGGGTGCCTTCGTGTTGGGGTCCACCTTCCTTTTCGCATGTCGGGTCAAGTGACGACTTTGCCCTCCTGCCAGGGTTAGTAGAGAAGTGCAAAATTTGGGTGTCTACAAATAACATGGTTTAGTTGTCAACAATGCAGTCCTTAGTCATTTTAAGCAATAAGCCTTCTTGATTCTTTGGCTGTACCGGAACTTCTGAATTCCTTGAACTTTATTGAAATATTAGTTTTAAGCAAGAGTGAGTATGACGGATCAACAAGTTTAACAGTTAACATATAACACATTTCATATTACATGTTTCACAGTTCATATATGATTTGCATTTTATTGAATACAACATACTATTTATACTTATGCATTTGTTATATGCATCACTCAATTTATGCTTTGCAGTTTCTATATTTATGCATTATACATTTCATATTGTGCATTTCATCAAATTATAAATTATTCTTAACACAAATATCTTGGATTATCAATCGGATAATAATAGTTATAATCACAACATTGCACTTAGACATATTATAAACATGCTTACAAGAAATTCACATAACACCGAAAATCTTGCACATAACTAACAATTACCATACACACAACAATAATTTAACACATAATACAAGTATTGAAAAACTTGCCTTTTACCATTTTTACCAATTACGATAACTTCTACGTTCCTTCGTTCAACCTACAATGTTATGCGAAATCGACATACACATTAGTCAAAACTTAACTCTTAACTTAATATTATTTTAAGTCTCTTATTTTTAATTTATTTCCTCTCGTATGACCTAATTAATAAGTCATTATACCAATAGTCACTATCATTAATCTACACTTTTCTTTTTAAACATACATTACAATTTTGGACATTTAATAATGTCTAATTATCATAATCGGGATCCCTTAAAATAATATTTTATTTTTGAAAACTCGACCCGACCAGACTCGGTCAACTAACTTGACCCAGCATGCCTCGCGCCGAATTTGCATAGGATCTGGCACGCCCCTTGCCAGGTATGCAGATTTAACAATTTGGCTGGCACGCCCAGTGCCAGTTTTAACACTGGAATAGTGTGGCCTGCGCCACACCACTAGAACTTCAATCTCAAAAATTTTCTAGATTTTTCACTCTTTAGACTCATATGTTCACGTGTTAACATATTTTACATCTTTCAAAATTTGTTCCACCTTTATAAAAACACTTAGGGTTTCAAAACATTCAATTTTTTGAAAACATGATTTACATTATACCGATCGTTTCATGATCTTATAAAATACGTTTCTTCGTTTGATTAACATACGTCACTCATGTGACTCATATAACCACCTATGTCAAGGATCCAACACAATTTTGAACCCTTGATCACCAAGACTTTCGAAAACTAATCTTTTTTTAGGGTTTTTAATCAATACACTTTGTTTAATTCCAAAAATATCCCAAGCATCATATAGGCTCATTTTCTATTTATACCAAAATAGATCTTTCACTTAGACACAAAACCTCCAATGATTAAATATAAGCCTAATCCTTGATCATTAGAACACTTAAACATATTTCATTTTAGGGTTTTTTTCAAAACAATACATAGTTTATACCAAAAGTCCACATGAGCTCATCCAGGCTCCCTTTTTCTTTCTACAAAAATAGTTTGTTCACAAAATTTGTAGATGTATGGTATACATCCATAGATATATAAAACAAAACCACAAAATACAGTGTTTACTTGAAAAACCAAAATGAAAACTAGCTAGGGTTTTCCTTAACAAAAATCTACTTTTTGATTATCTAGCTCATCTTTCATCAACAAGTGATTTAAATACGAAATCATGAACATAACCTCCTTATATCATCGAAATCACTATGTTCCACCATTAAACACAATATACTCCCACAACAAACCTAGATCTAACAATTATAAAAGTTAAACTAGGGTTTTAAGAGATTAGAAACACTTTTAAATCTTTAAAGCATCTTCATTATTGTTTGATCCTCTTCCTTTTCCATGGCTAGATCCAACATTGGCTAAATCTTTCTCTCTTCCTCTTAAGCTTTTCAAGCTTCGTCTCTTCCTCTCTTTCTTTCTTTTCTCTAGGTTTTTCTTTAGAGCTTTCTTTCTTTCTTTTCTTTTTCTCTTCACTTGTAAAATGAAAATGAGTAAGTGTTCCCCTTCCTCTAACTTATTAGCTAGTAAAATACATACACATTTTGTATCTATGAGTCTCTACATTTAACTCAAGTAGGGTTAGATTAACTAGACTTATAAAGTCTTACCAAACCTTGCACAAGTGCACATTTAGTTTGCTTCTACCTAAGCATTCTAGCTTCCAAGGGGAGCTTAAGCTTGCACTTGCTCTCCTCCATGTAGCTGCAAAATTTGGGGCCCACATGGCCCTAAACTGCTCTCAATTTTCCTTTTTCTTTCATTAGTTAAATGTGTTAGTTCACAATGACACGAAAGATATCTAGAAGGGGGGGGGGGGGTTGTAACACCCCGAAAATTTTCGTGCTAGTCACGGCGGATCCCGTGCGTTAGTGTACAACCTTGTACTTAAATCCACAATATGCCTCAATAATATAATTGATAAAACTAGTTTATTTTTAAAACTATTACAACTTCATTTATAACCTACGGCCATATTATAGTTGTTTGAAACAGAGTTATTTAAAACTTCACCATTTTTCTGTCTCAGAATCGTAATCTATATGTACCTGTTACATGCATTATATTAGTGTTATCATCCACTACTAATAATCTTGATTTTGTAATTAAAGATTAATGTAATCTAGTGATACTTTATTGACTTTAAAAGATTGCTTTCATCTTTAGCAAGACCCATTTCAATCTCAATAAGATGAACTCTCTAATCTGTAGACCACCTATGTTTTAACCAGCTCCGAGTGCCCTAGTTAGAGCACAATGATGAAAGTAAAATACTTACTCGTCCTGTATTTGAACTGCAAGATTGGGTGTGCATTGCAAGTCTCAACATGTCTGGATATATAAAACTATAATGAATTGTGTATGATAAATTTAAAGTGGGGTGTATATCATGCTTTTAAAATCATAGAGCATACGTTATAGATTTACTATCGCATTGTCTAGGTTTGTTATTGGTAATTAAAATTCTTAGGGTTGATTTGGGGTGTCAATGCAAAATTGAAGCTAGTTTTGTGAAAGAGAAGAAAGAAAGAGAATGGAAACATTCTGATTAGGGGTGTCAATGCAATCCAGAACCGCTTGCCAAGGTCTTAACTCTATTGTCCAGAGTTATGCCAAAAGCTAAGCTTGTACTAAAAAAAGATTTAGTTTAGCTAGTAATCAGATACTTGAAGAAAAAGGAAACTGTTCTGTTTTTAATTTACTCTCTGCATTTGAGTATAATTGTTGTAATTATGATTGCATAAGTACTGGTGTTTCACTCAATATGAATTGAAATTTTTTGAATTTAGATTATTGAAGCATGCTTAGATCTTTAAGATAAACAACTGAAGTATAAAGGAAAGTGAAACAAAAAATGGTGATTTGTAGTTCTCAAGCCCAGGGTGAGTCCAGGGATATCTCTAACTTGCACATGAGGTCTTCAGTTTCCTTCATCATTAATTGCCATGTTTTAGTTTCTGAAGTTGTTATAACATTTTATAGTTAGTGTGAACATAATTCATTTGCTTCAGTTTGTGGACCATAACTGGAGAATGCATACATATTGATACAACATGTATCAGAATGTTTAAATAGAAGTTTGTATAAAAAAGTGACCAAAGATTTCTATTGTGCATACATTCATTGATACCAGCATAACTGGTTTTAAGTTTATATATGCTTTTGTTTTTAGATTCATGATCTGAAAACCTAGTAATTACTGCACCATTCTCTTTGATGTTGGGTCTTTTGGCATCCACATTTGTAGTCATCCTAGGTACAGCCTAACCCAAATTTTTAACTGTTATGTATAGTGAGGCATGATTGTGCCAGTCTTACTGAGACCCTAAACACATGCAACAATCAGGGAGTATGTGTGGACGTATGCGACACTTGAGTTTGCACTTGTAGCCATGATACTCCACCTATTTTATTCTATGGTAAGAGTGCCCTTAATATTTGTTAAATGAACATTACACATGTTTTGTTCTTTACCATTTTTGAAATAAGACAACTCCTATTTTCAATTGTTGTTCATGCCTTACACCCTAGAATGGATCATACTTCCATCTGAAATCTCATGGTTTGCTTCTCTTCAATACTAAACAAGTTAGTAGAAATTTTCAATTAAATGATCAACTATTTGATGTTTCAAAAGCTTTTGCAGACGATGGTCAATCATGATGTGTTAGATGGGAAAAGGCATGTAGCTATTGTGACAACTGCTAGTCTACCTTGGATGACGGGAACAACCGTAAACCCATTGTTTCGAGCAGTTTATTTAGCGAAGTCTGCCAAACAAAATGTTACTCTTTTAGTTCCATGGCTTTGTAGATCAGATCAGGAAGTAGTTTATCTAACCAATCTGACTTTTAGCTCACCCGAAGAGCAAGAGGTCTATATACACAAATGGATTTAGGAAAGGGTTGATTTTAAGGTTGATTTCAAAATATCATTTAATCCAGGAAAGGTAGTTCTCTCTTGGTTTTAGTTCTTCCGTAAACCAATTAATAATATTAGCATTAAATTAAATTATGTATGATGTTCTCATTTGTTTCAGTATTCAAAAGAAAGGCGAATTATAATGCCTGCTGGAGACACTTCTCAATTTATTTCATCGAATGATGCTGACATTGCTATCCTGGAAGAACCCGAACATCTTAATTGGTATTATCATGGCAAACACTGGACTGATAAATTCAACCATGTTGTTGGTATTGTTCACACAAATTATTTGGAATATATCAAGAGGGAAAAGAATGGGGCTCTCCAAGCTTTCCTTGTGAAACGCATAAATAATTGGATCACAAGAGCTTATTGTCACAAGGTATGGTTCTACCCTAGTAGATTATCATATTTTCTTCATGATTTTATCTCATGTTGCATGTGATTCGAGAAAAGTTCTCGGATAAATAATGGTTAAATATTTCTTAGTCTCAGAAATTTGTTCAAGTATTATCTTCAAAAGATTGAAGAAAATCATGCATGTGTCATCATAAGCCTATATATCTACAGTATGATCATGTACATTTTTACTATCCTATATTTTTTTTTATTCTATAGTTCAAACTTTAATGGACTGCTCAACCCATTTTTGAGTTTTTTATCTCAGTCATTTTAGAGTAATTGATTGGAGATTTTGGTGATTTCCTCCACTGCCTATGAACTTGATGGAGACGGTGATTTTTGTGATGGTTCCCTTTCTGGCTTTTCAATCCCTTTCGCGCTTCGCCTTCCTTATGATTTTCCTTTAGCAAATCACTTTCCATTGGCACGGTGTGCACAAATGATTTGACAGTAGTGCCATCAAAATCCTTCAATGGCTCTAATATTTTCACCACTGTACCCATTGTTGGTCTAGACTTCTTCTTGTAGCTAAGGCATTGATAAGCCAAAGTGGCGGCCTTTTGAGCCCCTAATTCACAGTACTGCCCTTCAAGCCATGGATCCATTATTCGGCTAAGCCTCCTCGGTTCCTTCAAGAGAGGTCTTGCCCAATCTACTAAGGGCTGTTCTCTAGAAGGTCGGCTCTTGTCTTACTCATACATGACTTTCTAGTTATCTCCTGACTATTAAGAATTGACTGCCTATGTATTGTGTATAAAGAAATAACCTAATCATCTGTGTTGCATATTTCTAATCATTGTTTATAGTAATAATTAATAACAGGCCAATTATTGTCTCAATCTTAATTATTGTCTTCTGACCTGTGTTTGTGACAAATTTTAACATAAGAAGTGTACATTTCTTTGTTTTTTTCAATAAATTGCACTATGTACATTTTAGTTTGTTTTTGTGTAATTGTTCACCGTTTACTTAGACATACTTAAATATGTTTACCAATGTCAGGGATGCTTATTCCCACTATACTTGCATTTTTGTGTGTTTTTTTAACAGGCAATGGAACAAAATAAAAAAAAATTCTTTTCTTTTAGATTTCTAATAATATGGCGTGCATGACCAGTTCCAGCCTATATCTTTTAATGGGAATGATTTATGTATGCAGATTCAAGACATTTATGATGAAACTAGACTTTGGGGATTCTAGAAAGGTGTTTTACTGAGATTAATGATGGTAGGTTGAAAGTGACACTAAATCACTAATAAGTACTACAGGGAGATCACTGATTGATCTATTTATTACTTTCAGGTGAGTAATCCTTCCTTACAATTCATGTTGTTGTCACCGCTGGTGCTCCTCTCTCTGATTATCCTTTTCATTTCTTCGATTTTAGATTAATCAGACAGTCAATGAGCCCTTGAAGTCATATTCAAGTCTTTCTGGTAATCTTTCATACCCCTAATTATGACAATTGATTCTTTGATTGTTAAATTACTTTGTCATCAGCTCTTAACTACGATAATTAGGGATAATTGGGGATAATCATCTCTTCACTAATAATTACTTATCTATCATACCCCTAATTACGATAATTGGGGATTTTACCTTTGTTGGTACATGTTATGTATATATATGAAACCTTAATGTGTTGAAATTGAGTTGTAGTCTGATTACATGATAAAATTTAGTGGATGATTTGTTTAGGGGAAATATTTCCTGGGACATGAATTTGTCGGGAATCAATTTATTGTGAAATATGTAGATAGGAAATCATATCTTAGAACTTCTAGGAGCTCAATGAAGACATTAACTTTATGTGTGAGATACGCTCCAGCAGATGTTTAAAATAATAAGTCTTTGCCATCCAAATAACATTCTAACCTCTAAATGACAGATTCTGTAAGAGCTCTCTTGCATCTCTAGCTATTTGATTATCACTGTATGACATATTCACTAAGTAGATTGTGCAGCCTTTGACATTCCCAATGCATTTTCCCATTGAGTCACTTTTTGATAATTCTAATAGTAATCCAAATACCAAGTTCCCATTTGGCGTTGAGGCGAGCTAACAATAGATTCAAGGGCATGACCAACTTCTGCGCATTTTTTCCTTGGCAGTAGCAATCATGTTATTTCTATCTTGCCATTCTTCAATTGTTTGTTTGTCCGTTTTGTCAGGTCGCAAAACTTAAGTTTCTAAAGGAAGCAGGGTCAGGGAACATGTGTTCATTCTTCAATTCTAGCAATGAACATTTCAATTTTGGTGATCGTTATATTTTGATCTCTCTCATTTTGTTAAACTGTTTTTTTAATTTATGTTTACCCAGTTAATATTTTGTTATTCATGTTTGTAAATTTTATTTTTGATACATTTCTTGTAGTATGAAGTTAAAGGATCAACCTAGACTTGCTTGAAGACGAATATAACGAAGAGCTAACAATTACCACGCCTTATGTCGAGAGATTTTCTTCCTTGTGTAATATTTATGAATACATATTGTAGGTGATATGAAACTTGCTTTTGGTAACAAGTCTTGTAATTTTAGTGTGTATATATTAGCAATACTAACTTTGTATACAATATATTCTTTTGAAATGATATAATAATTAATTTCTCATTTAGTATATATAAATTTATGTGAACTTTTTTGTTATTTATATTTTAATTAGATATTAAATTAATATTTTGTTACTATAATAAGTTAACAATATAATAAAATAATAAATTAAAAAGAATAATCTGGAAATTCATTTTAATTTAGTGGTTCATAAGTTCAACTTCAGTGAATGAATTTTTCTCTCACAAAATTCATAAAAAAAATCACAAATTATAATGAATAATAATCTGATCGACATGAGGGACTTGGTATAATGAATCATAATTTGCCAATGAATTGGCAACAAAATTTTGCAATGACCTACAAAATTTGTTAGGAACAATGAAAACCTTTGACAAACTGTAACGAATGACAAATTTCGTTGCTCAACATGCATTTTTGGCAATGACAAAAATCGTTGCCGAATGTCCATCAAGAATTGACAACGAAAAAAGTAAATATACAGCGATTTTTTTTTCCCGCCAACGAATTGGCAACGAAATTTTGCAACGACTGATGAAATTCGTTGTGAAAAATGAAAGCCTTTTAAAATCTGCAACGAATGAAAATTTTCGTTGCTAAACATGGATATTTTGTAACAATTTTATAAATAGTTGCTTGAAACATCGTTGCCAAATGTCCACTTTTTTGTAGTGTCGTGCAATGCGATATTCTTAATGTTATACAAATCAGAGTTGCCATCAATACGATCTGTATTAAACTCTATACAATAATTTTTCTCATAAGATCAGCCTAACATATTTGATCTTTTCTAAACTAAGTCACAATACGAAATAGGAAAGGACTTTACAAAAACTATTTTGACAAATATACTTTGATCAATCATCATCAATCTAAGCGATCATGTCATCATTAAACCAAATATGCAATTCTTAACAGTAAGATTTCAAAAAATAAATCTGTGTATAGGATGAACGATTAATTAGACCATTATGTAGGGTCCATAAGTGATTAATCGATATAACGACTTATTAAATATGTAGGTTATCCGAAGAACAGAAAATTTGAGTTAATTATAGACGATAAATCAGGCAAGTTCCCTTACTTGTGCAAGTTTATTATTTTATGCAAGTTTCCAAACTGAGATTGTTCTTATTATTATACATTTAGAGAACTATGCGAGTCCTTGAACTCATACCATTATGGTAGGTTCGTGACTCATAACATTATGGTAGGTTCGTGACCCATAGTCGTCATATTGTAAATTCCTGATTTGTTCTTGAACACATGTTACTATGGCGAGTTCCTGGACTTATAGTATTATGGCAAGTTCCTGAACTTATAAAGTATGGTAAGTTTTATGGACGAAGCGTTATTCCTAAATTGTGCAAGTTTTTACATTATGTAAATTCCTATGATTATGCAAGTCTTTAGATCGAAATAATTCTTGAAAATTATTTCATACTAAGATTGAATGCCATTGTTCGCACTTATGTGTTTCCAAAGAATTTATTCAGTTATTTAACTGTTGAAGCTTTTAAAGTTCTAATTGCTCATGAATTGTTTAAGAGTAAGTCTATGTCATTTTTTTCGACTAGACAGCTGTTAAATTATTTATCGAATGGATTTAATTCCTTGAAAGCTAATCCAAACCAATTACCTTGGTGCGAACTCTTATGATGAGACTGAGATAAACAACCCTTGAAAATGGGTAGTTATGTATGTTTATGTTGAGGAACCTACTTGGGCGCTATGACTAATCAATGTTATGCATAACATGGGGTACATTAGGCTAATCACCTAGAATACTCTACAAAGGGTATTTACAATCTTTGTGATTGTTAAACATTTAAGTGGTAGGTTTATGGTGAAGATATCTGTTAAAGCAGGCTCAGAGCTCAAGGTCCTTAGTGACCACTTAGTATGAAAGTTCAAAGAATTCTCTCTTAAATCGAAAATGTTTCAGTTCCTTGTCCATTACTAATCCTTGAAAATTTTGAAGTTCAAAAAGTTTAATTTTCTTTACATGAATTGTTTATTCATTGCATGTTTAAAACTTGCAGGGCAAAGTAGTTGCTCACTCTTGCTTTCTGATCCATGTTTTCAGTTAAGTCCGAGATAACAGAAAGCTCTAAGAGGGACTAGGGTAAAAGAAAGATGAAATAGTAGAACTTATGATGTAATTTAATATAATTTCATGATGTAAACTTTTGTGTTAAGAAATGTTATGTAAAGAGATATATTATGTAATGGTAAAGGTTCGCGTAACTTAGGACTAGATTATAATGTTTTGTAAGTATAATGTAATTAAACTTTTGATATTAAATGATAGTTGTGTAGACAAATGTGTGAATGTATTGTATTGTGAGCACCAAGGCTGAGGGTATAGGTACCTGATTTGGGGGCATCACATATTATTCGACCCAACTCTGGTGCATGGATGGCATGCCCAAATCGCATCTAGAAATAACAGTATAATGATGGTATGCACCTACTAAACAGTAGATGTAACACAACAATAGTTCTCTAAATCAATCAAATTTTCTTTAGAGTATCATTTGTTGGGATACACTCCTCAAATTCTATTTAGAGATGAAATTGAAGTATTTAAGGAGAGAAAATGATTATTAATATGGAAAGGAATAATTTTTATTTTTAATAGGAGTATTATTGGAAACGAATCTATTTGTAATATGAGGCTTATTTTGGATGGTCTCCTAATTTTAATAGGATGTTTATTATGTGCTGCAATCTTATATTGAATAGGAAGAGGATAGTTATGGATACTCTAATAATAAAGTATTATGTTAGAGAGTTTTTGCAGTTTTTATATTCCATGTAAAAAAGTTATATCATTGGAAGAAGGGTTTTTAATATTTTAGAATATGAAAAAGTTATACTCTAGAGATTATAATATTATGTAACATCAAGTTTTAGGGTGTAGAACTTGAGAGGAGTATTAGAGGGAATTCATTAATGCATTAGTGGGACAAATAAAGATAGTGCAAATTGAATGATTTTAATTTGAGTTTCATAATGATGTTAATGAATAAGAGATTTTACAATTATGAAGGATCACTGTTTCAATCGTTAATTGATGAATATAATGGAGATGTTGATGATGATACTATGGAAGAAGATAATGTTATTGAGGAAGAAGAGATAATGATGGCGGTAACTATGATGCAAATGATACAAATGATGTAGATGATACGCATAATATGGGTGATGCAGTTAGTGTGGGTGACATAGATAAAACGGATTATGCGGATGTGGATGACGCACATATGCGAACAATGTGGATGATGGTGGCGGCTATGACATGACAATGGTGACAGTAATGAAGTTGAAATATTTGAGAATTCAAATCGAGGGAGAAATTGTTGGGATACTACTCGAATCTTATTTCGAGATGAAGTTGAAGTATTTGAGGATTCAAGTTAAGTAGGGAATTATTGGGATATTCCTCAAACCCAATTCAAGTTGAGTAGGGGATTGCTAATATGGAAAGGAAGAAATAATATTTTTAATAAAAGTATTACTGAAAGGAATGTATATGTAGTATGAGGTTTATTTTGGAAGTTGGCCTTTTTTAATATAATGTTTATTATATGCTGGAGTCTTGTATTGAATAGGAAGAGGATAGTTGAAGATACTCTATAAATAGATTTTATGTTAAGTTGTTGAAGTGTAGCGCAATCAAAATTCATGTTACATCCTAAGAGTTGAGAGATAGTGTGATTGAATTTTTGGTTTGTGTGGGGGAGAGTGTAATGACCACGAATTTTATTAGACATTGTAACTATTATTATTAAATAATTAACAATGAATTAAAAAAAAAATTGTACAAATAAATTGTGCATTAGATAATTGAATGAATATAGTTGTGTATGTGTATATTTATTTAAAGCAATGAAACATGATGTTATAATTAACTAAAGTAAATTTAATTGGATTATATTTTAAATCCAAATGAATTGTTAAACTAAGTCAATTAAATTTACCTAGTAGTCCATGTAATTAATTAAACCCTAGCTTAATACTTGATTTAATTAAATGTAATATAGGTGATTTAATGTTAATCCAATAGAACATTTAAATTGAGCCCAACCAAATTAATTGGATGAGTCCAATATATTAAATACTAGAGTCCAATATGGAGCCCAATAGAAAGTCAAGATTGGTCAACATTAATATATATAAATGTGTGTGTGTGTGTGTGTGTGTGTGTGTGTGTGTGTGTGTGTGTGTGTGTGTGTATAGATGTATAAAAAAATGGCCATAAAAAGGCCATTTGGCCTGTTAAGCTAGGGGGCCCACTTGGGGTGGCTTGTTTTACGATGTTGCTTCTTTTGTACACAATGTCATAGTAGGTAAACAACTCTAGTCAATCACCTAGTCATTCAACTTGTCCATCCATGCAATAGTAATCCCAATTAAGCTTTAATTTGACTATGTCGGTGGATTAGGAGAATTAATGAAGTGTTAGAAGATTGCGATAAATAGAGTTCTCCACTCATGTGTTATGCTGGTTAGTTCATTTCCTAGTATTCTAGAGAGAAAAAGAGAAAGCATTTGAGAAAGAAAAAAGAGAAACATTTGTGAGTTGTGAGAAATAGCAAGAGGAGGAGCTTGGTGAATGTCCACTAGCCTCATTTCATACTTTGGTAGGAGAAGAAGAAGAAGAAGAGCACACAAATCATCAAGGTTTAAAAGTGCTCCAACCCTTTTATATTTTATTTTTGTAGCTTAGTTATGATTTAATCGGTTAAAACTACATTTTAACCGATCAAAACTTGTTTTGATGATCTAGAAGTCTTAAACTATGTTATATATGTATATTCATGGTTTGATGTATTTATATCATGTTTTGGTATGTATGTATTGGATAAAAATGGAAGAAATGTTCATAATAGACTTTACCGTTAAAACCCTAGTTAAGCATGTGATGTTTAATGATGTAGTTTGAAATGTACAAGTTGGAAAATGAATTTTTATAACTAGAAAGTTACATACATGAGTTTTAAAGAAAACTCAACTTGGTTATGATGTGTGTGTGTGTGTGTGTGTGTGTGTGTGTGTGTGTGTGTGTGTGTGTGTGTGTGTGTGTGAGTTATGACTTTTATCGCAAAGTACGTCGTTTTTAAACCCTAAGTGGTTCGATCTTTAAATTTTGTGTAAAACGTTTTCAAAAATACGATCGAACCATAAAATGTTGTAAAATAAGAAATTAGGAACACAACAACACTGATTTTGTATCATTTGGACATGTAGATTTCTTTTTATCAAGGTTTGGATCAAAAAGGTAAAACTGTCAAAAATTTGGAAATTAGGAAAGGTTTCTGCCGGACAGCGCCAGGGCGCGGTGTTTCAGTATAAACATAGTGCCTGTGACGACCCCAAATCCGGGTTCCTTGAACCTCGGATTCGGTTCAACACGAGTACAACATTTTTCTTATTGTTCATGAATTACAACAATATTATAATATGTAAATAACCATTTATTTATAATTTTACAACATCTCTTTCTATTCCAGAGTCGAAATCTTTATACATTCCTAGTATGTCTTAATATCATACATGATATGACATTCTATTACAATCAACTTATGTATTTAACACTCATATAACATACCAACTAAGTTTTATGCTACACAATCATTTACCTGTCCAATTCGGACTGATATCTACAATAGATATTTAGATCTTCAATGGAAGTAATATGTTTTCCTGTTCCTTGTTCTTTATCGAGAACTTCAGGTAACTAGCCTTATCTGAAATTGTTGGTTTAGGCAAGAGTGAGCACGACGGCTCAGCAAGTTCAACATATAGCACATAACACATAGTTCATGTTTTATACATGCTTCTCATATTTCATGCATTACATTATATGAATGCATCATACTTCTCATGATTTGCATACAATAACAACTAGCATCTAAGAAATCATGCTTCATATTGATACATATTTCACATGTAACCATATTTCATGTTATTCACATATCACAAATATCCTCAAAATATCTTCATACTATTAACTTAAATCACATTATAGCATATTATTACACATAGGAGCAAGTTCTGAAAAACTTGTCTGGTAGCTTCTACCATTTACGCCTATTTGCGTCATTTGCTCAACCTTATGGACTTGTGTGCTCTTCTTCTTCTCCTTCCCAAGTATGTTATGAAGCTATGTGACATCCACCAAGCTCCTTCTCTAGCACTTTCCTTCAACTCACAAGTGTTCTCTTTATTTCTTTCTTGGAATGCTCTCACTTTTTCTCTCTAGAAATGCTTACAAATGAACTAACCAACACAAATCATTGGTGCAACACTCTATATATAGCACTCCCTTAATCATCATCAACATCCACTAATCAACTAGCATTGGTCAAATTAGAGACTAATTTAGGATTACTATTTGATTGATTGACTCTTGGATTGACATGTTGATTGACCTCCATCAAGTTTGCTTACAAGTTATCAATTGAGTAAAACAAAAGCAACATTTCTCCAACACTTAACTAAAGTGTGGTTAAGACTATTAAGTAATTAATTATTATTTAATTAGCATTAAATAACGATTAATGAAAATTAAGTTATTAGAGTAATAATTTATTATTTAATTTAAATAATAAATAAGAATGATTTGATTATTATTTAACCTTAGATAATAATTAAAATTAATTAAATAATTAATTATTATTTAATTGACATTAAATAATAATTAAAGAGGATTAAGATTAGTAAACTATTATTTAATTTCCTTAATTAAATAATAAGTAAGGTTAATTACTTAGTTAATTATTGGTTGATTAACATTAAATTAAAGAAGGTTAAAACTAAGTTAATAATAATTTATTATTTAATTATAATTAAATAATAAGTAAGTACAATTAGTTATTATTTATTTTAAATAATAACTAGAGTTAATTAATTAATTTCTATTTAATCAATATTAAATAGTAATTAAATAGAGATTGAGTTAATAAAATAAATTGAATTTAATTATGATTTAATTAAACAATTGTAATAAGTTGTTTAAGGGTTTAATAAGTGTCCAACACTTAAGAAAAATATTTTTTAACTTATTAAATTATTAACCTAAAATGATTAAGTGTTTATAAGGTTAATAATATTGTTTTGACTAATGTAAATTATGTGTTAGTACTTATGTGTGGTAAATAAGTTTGTTATTAAGCGTATAGTTATGCAAATACGCCGTACTAATTATTAGACTGACTTTATTAATGTTAGGTCTTTCAAAGCAAGTTAGTTAAAGCTAGACAATTATTGTAGCTGAGCAAACAGGCAAGTTCTCTAACCCTACTCATTTATTGTTGAACAAGTTTCTATACTTGTATTTATTGTCAAAGCTTGAAGTGGTTTAATTATTTAACATTATCCCACATTCATACTGTTTATAAAATCGCACTTAGTGCACTTGAAGCTTATTAGTTCTTGATTCATGAACTGTATTAAAAATGTCAAAAGCTAATAGTTCAGCTAGACATTTCGTTTATAAATTCAATACTTGAATATTTTTAAAAGCTTATCCAAACCATTGTTGGGTGCGGATTTCTTATATTAAGTCTGAGAATTGAACAACCCTAAATTAGGGGATTTTGTGTCTAGAAACCGACTTTGGGCGCCAGTGACTAAATGTAATGCATATACAGCGGGTTGAATAGGCTGATCCCCTTGAAAACCAAACAACTCAAAGGGTCAGAGGAAACTCTATTATACCCTCGTTAGTTCAGGGTCCTTAGTGACCACTCAGCATTTTAAGATTCAAATATTCTGTTTATTAAAATTTGAATCCTGTTTCATTCACAATTGTTATATCTATTGTTGAATCATTGATGATATTTCCCATTCATTCATGATATATTAAATCTATATGATTGTTCTAAACTTGCTGAGCAAACTAGTTGCTCATTCTTGCTATATCATGAACCATTTTTCAGATAATCCTGATTGCTCAAAGAAGGATAAGGGAAAAGGAAAGGCCAGAGCTTAAGTTAGTTTATGCATGCTAATTAGAAGCTTAAATTTGTGTTTACTGTTGTTAAACCTTTTGTAATTCCTTATGATAGGAACTGTTTATGTTAAGGTTGATAGACCCTGGTATTGTAACCTTTTGAAGGGAACCAATATGTATTATTCCGCGATGTTTAAATGCAATGTATGTATTTAATTGTTAGTAATGTGTTGAATAGTGAGAACCAAACTCGAGGTTATGGAACCCGGATTTGGGGTCGTCACAGGTTGGTATCAGAGCTGTAGGTTAGAAACGTTAGGATTTGCGAAACCTAAGTTATAACCTTAGTATTAAACTCATATCGAGTGCGTTAGGAGATGAATCGAGGAGATTCATCATGTTGTGTATTTTTGGAGATGGATTGAGAAAATCCATCGAGCCGAGATGTACATGATAAAATATCATTTCATTTCATCAATGAATATATTTTATTGCTGTACTAACGTGTGTTATTATTTTATGATATAGGATGGCAGAGATCGGACAGTCGAGTCGCATTGCTGAGGAGGACTATATTGATATCCATATGGATACTGCACAACCGCTGGTGGCTGCACCCGTAGAGGAGCCAGAGTCAGATCCTGAGGAGGGGGATCGTGTGGAGCCCATCTGGGGCGGAGTCATGAGGCCTTACAGTGAGGATGAGGCAGAGTCAGAGGAGTCTGAGGAGGAGGAGTCAGCTGATGGCATGGGTACCACTGCCGCTGACATCATAGAGGGACTGACCGATAGGAACGAGGGGCTGGAGGCAAGGGTCCAGCATCTAGAGGAGCAGAATCTGACCCACCAGCACATGGAGGATCAGTATAGGGATGCGGCTTATCAGTTCTCTGGCGAGAACACAGAGCTGAAGGAGAGGATTGTAGGACTTGAGGATCAGATACAGGAGTACGAGGATTCGGTGGAGCACTTTGCAGTGCTGACACATCAGTTGGTAGATCAGGATGTGGAGCTGCAGGCTAAGTTAGCAGTAGCTGAGACTAGGTTAGCCGAGGCTGAGCTGAAGGTTCAGCAGGTTCAGGCAGAGAAGGCCACCATCCGTGCACACTGGCAGGAGGCGATAGAGGACCGTATAGAGATGGAGAGACAGCGGGATGCCGCTTATGGTCAGATGATTGAGCTAGAGAAGGAGGTCCGCGAGAAACGGGTGAGGACGGATAGACTTAGCAATGTCTACCGATCTTCATATGATAGGCTTCAGAGCAGGGTGCACTACTACCCAGCTGAGGATGGCCAGTCTATGTACACCATCAGCAGGAGTGTGGTGATGGCCATCGGGGATGAAGAGTATGACGACGCGATCCGTAGGGGGATGCACATTCAGTAGTAGTAGTTGTTTTCTAATTTCGTATGTAAATAGATGCAGTAGAACCCAACTTTTGTTTTATTAGAGGGTTAATATGTCACTAAATCCCAACTCTAGGAAGTTGTAGGATATGTCAGATCCCATCTTTTGTAGCTTCTCTGGGATAGAAGCATTTATAGCAGTATGTTTTTGGATGTAAAGTGCTATGCACTACTGTTTTAGCATATAAATATAAATGCAGTCAAATTTATGTTATATGCGTGTTGAAATAATTACTTGTATGTTAGCTAAACATTGCCTAAGATACAAAATAATGAAATGAAAAAGATGTAAACAGTATAATAATGTAAATTTTTGTTTATAACAGAAAATGCCGCCACGTAGACAACCACCAAGGAACCAGGGGGTAGAAGAGTCAGTTAACAATGATCAGGGGGGACACAACGTAGACCCTATGCAAAACTTCGTCGACATGCTAGCTGAGGCAATGCAACACAGACACCCTGTTCTAGCAAATCCACCACCACCACCACCAACTCAGTTGGCAAATTTCAAAGATTTTAAAGCGGTGGGACCGCCAGAGTTTAGGGGAACGTCGGACCCGATAGAGGCCCAGTCTTGGATGAAGGAGATAGAAAAAGCATTCGTTATCGCAAGAGTAGCTGAGGAGCAAAAGACAGTCTTTACTACCTACATGATGAAGGGCGAAGCCAATTTCTGGTGGGAAGCCAATCAGAATAGGGCTGGGGATGGTGTGGTGCCCTGGACAAAATTTAAGGAAATATTCGACGAGAATTATTTCCCGAAAAGTATGAAAAGTAGGATGGAGGTAAGGTTTCTAGAACTGAAACAGGAGAATATGTCGGTACCGGAGTACGCGGCAAAATTTAATGAGCTGGCCAGGTTCGCTCCACATCAGGTAGACACGGAGGAACGCAAGGCCAGGAGGTTCGAGAATGGATTGAGACCTTGGATATTCAACAAGGTAGCAGTACTGCAGATTGACTCGTTCGCAACTTTGCTAGAGAAGTCAATCATTGCTGAAGGAGGAAGCGACGCGTTAACCAAGTACAACCAGGAGAGAAACAAGAAGAAAAATGAAGGGGGAAGCAAGAACAGCAACAGTGGAGGCAATAATAACAATAACAGCAATAAGCGTAAATGGGACAACAACAGTAACGACAAGAGCTCGGGGAATCAACAAGGAAGTATTCAGAAAAAGCCAGCATGTAATATATGTGGGAAGAACCACTTCGGAGAGTGCAGGAAAGGGAAGAATACATGCTACAATTGTGGTCAGGTGGGACATATTTCTCCAAATTGTCCCCTCCCAAAGAAAGTGAGATGCTTTTCTTGCGGAGCATCTGACCACCTGATAAAGGATTGCCCTAAGAAGAAGAATGACGGGGGTAGCGGCTACAAGGGCAATAACAGCAAATTGGCTATCGGGGGACCGGTACCACAGAACAAGCCGACAGCCCGGACTTTCAATATGACGGCACAGGATGCCGTGGGGTCAAAAGACGTGGTGTCAGGTATTATTCCGATCAATAATATAAATGCATATGTATTGTTTGATTCGGGTGCTACCTGTTCATTTGTGTCTGATGATTTCGCTAGACGATTAGAGTTGCCTAGGGACAAACTAGAAAACTCAATGAACATAGAAGTTGCTAATAAAGAAGTGATTCCGGTAGAGTACATACATAGGAATTGTTGTGCTGAAATCAGGGGTCAGAAATTAAATGTGAATCTAATTCCAATACGTCTGGGGGAATTTGATGTAATACTTGGGATGGATTGGTTGTTTAACCACGGGGCGATAATTGATTGTCAGAAGAAGTGCATACACCTTAAGACACCAAATAAGTCTAAGGTTGTATTTTATGGCAGCAAGTCGTCAAGACAGTCTTCTTGTCTAACGATGATGCAAGCCAAGAAATTATTGAAGAAAGGTTGTGTAGGGTATTTGGCTCATGTGGTTGACACACAAGTGGTGAGTCCCAGGATGGAGCAAATACCAGTAGTTAGGGAATTTATGGATGTTTTTCCAGATGTACTGCCGGGTTTACCGCCGGACAGGGAGATAGAATTTGTGATTAATTTAGTACCGGGGACAACACCGATATCGAAAGCACCATATAGGATGGCTCCGGTAGAACTAAAGGAATTGATGGTGCAATTGCAGGAGTTGTTAGATAATAAGTACATTCAGCCAAGTGTTTCTCCATGGGGAGCACCGGTGCTGTTTGTAAAGAAGAAGGATGGATCGATGAGACTGTGTATGGATTATAGGGAGCTGAATAAACTAACAATTAAGAACAAGTATCCGTTACCACGAATTGACGATCTTTTCGATCAATTGAAAGGGGCGAAGTACTTTTCAAAGATTGACTTAAGGACTGGTTATCATCAGTTGAAAGTCAGGAAGGAGGATATACCCAAGACGGCATTCAGAACTCGATATGGGCATTATAAGTTTCTGGTGATGTCGTTTGGACTAACGAATGCGCCAGCCGCATTTATGGACATGATGAACAGAATATTCAAGCAATACTTGGATAAATTTGTAGTCGTGTTCATTGACGATATTTTGGTGTATTCCAAAACGGAGGAAGAGCATGTTGAACACCTAAGATTGGTGTTGGAGATTTTACGGAAGGAGCGGTTGTACGCTAAGTTTTCAAAGTGTGAATTCTGGTTGGAAAGAGTTCAATTTTTAGGTCATGTTATTGACAATGAGGGAGTTTCGGTTGATCCGGCGAAGGTTGAATCGGTAATGAATTGGGAACAACCAAGGACGCCGACAGAAGTAAGAAGTTTCTTAGGGTTAGCGGGTTACTATCGGAGGTTCATTCAAGACTTCTCAAAGATAGCAACACCGTTGACCAACTTAACAAGAAAGACGGTGAAATACGTGTGGACGGAGAAGTATGAGGAAAGTTTTCAGGAGTTAAAGAAAAGACTTAGTGAAGCACCTGTATTGACCTTACCAGACGATACAGGAGGTTTTACGGTCTACAGTGATGCATCGCACAAGGGGCTTGGCTGTGTGCTTATGCAAAACGGCAAAGTCGTTGCGTATGCGTCCAGACAATTAAAAGATTATGAGAAGGGATATCCTACCCACGTTTGGAATTGGCAGCGGTAGTGTTTGCCCTTAAAATTTGGAGGCATTATTTGTATGGAGAGAAATGTGAGATATTCACAGACCATAAGAGTTTAAAGTATATCTTCACACAGAAGGAGTTGAATATGAGGCAACGGAGATGGTTGGAATTGATCAAAGATTATGATTGTGAAATTCTATATCATCCCGGCAAGGCCAACGTAGTAGCGGATGCTCTGAGTAGAAAGAGCAAGGAGAAATTGTTCATATTGACAGATCAAGAACAATTGGTTCAAGAGATGGCTCGAATGGAGTTGGAAGTGAGAAGTCCAAACGAGTCAATAGAAGTCGAGGTGAGCCCAACCTTGTTAGATAGGGTGAAAGAGGCTCAACACAAAGATGAGGAATGTGACAGAATCCAGAAGAGGATGACCGATGGAGAAGAGGTCAAGTTTAAAATTGATAGCATGGGATTGCTGAGATTTGAAAATCGTGTTTGGGTACCGCTAGTGCCTGAATTACGAGAGGAAATTTTGCAAGAGGCCCACAGTACGAGATATTCGATACATCCGGGGAGTACGAAGATGTATCAAGATCTACGTCAGGATTTTTGGTGGCCGAATTTAAAAAGGGAGGTTGCAGAATGTGTCAGCCGATGCCTAACTTGTCAAAGGGTAAAGGCCGAACATCAGAGACCAAGTGGATTGTTACAGCCATTAGAAATCCCTGAGTGGAAATGGGAGCATATCACAATGGATTTTGTGGTAGGACTTCCAGCAACACAGAAGGGATATGACGCAATTTGGGTGATTGTGGATCGGCTAACAAAGTCAGCGCACTTTTTGCCGATCAAGATTAGGTTCAGTTTGGATCAGTTCGCCAAATTGTACATCAAAGAGATAGTTTCAAGACATGGGGTGCCGGTATCGATTGTGTCAGACAGAGATCCGCGCTTCACGTCAAAATTTTGGAGAAGTCTTCAGGAGAGATTGGGGACACAGTTGAGAATGAGTACAGTGTATCATCCGCAGACCGATGGGCAAAGTGAGAGAACAATTCAGACATTGGAAGATATGCTCAGGGCCTGCGTGATGGATTTCAAGGGCAGTTGGGAAATCCATCTACCACTAGTTGAGTTTGCATATAACAACAGTTATCATGCGAGCATAGGTATGCCGCCTTACGAAGCTTTATATGGCAGAAAATGCAGAACACCTCTATGTTGGGATGAGGTAGGAGAACGCCGACTGTTGGGGCCAGAATTGGTTCAACAGACGGTAGAAATTATCAAGGTAATAAGAGCTCGGCTAGTAGCAGCTCAAGACCGTCAAAAGAAATACGCCGATTTACATCGGCAGAAACGAGACTTCGAAGTGGGGAGTTTTGTGTTCATTAAGGTATCTCCCTAGAAAGGGAAGATCAGGTTTGGAAAGAAGGGGAAACTGAGTCCAAGGTTCATAGGACCGTTCGAAATATTGAGGAGAGTGGGTGAAGTAGCATACGAGGTAGCTTTACCCCCTGAATTGGAACATATTCACAATGTGTTTCACGTGTCAGTATTGCGACCATACAAACCAAACTACAAGCACATTATATCCTATGAACCAATTCAAATCGGGAAGGACTTATCATATGAAGAAGTTCCTGTTCAGATACTCGATAGGAAGGAACAGAAACTGAGAAATAAGATAATTCATTCTGTCAAAGTACTTTGGAGGAATCACGCCATTGAAGAAGCTACGTGGGAATTAGAGGAGGAAATGAGGACAAATTACCCGTTTTTATTTGAGTAACCTTATTTTTACAATTCCGAGGACGGAATTTTTATAAGGAGGGGAGAATGTAATGTCCTAGAATTTCCACATCTTTATTAATTAAATTATTAATTTAATTTCCAACGAGTTATTTTTACGAGATTATTTAAATCTTTTTATGTGATTAATTAATTATGTGATTAAATAATTATGTAATTAATTACTAAAATTAATTAAAGGAGGTCACTAATATGTTATTAAATTAGTGAACAAACCCTAAAGTTTTAATATCAAAATAATTGATAAGTTTCCTATTAATTAAATATTCAATTAAATTGAATATAATGAGTTAATTAAATATAATAAATTAATTAATATGATTATTAATTAATGTAAATAATGTGAAATAATAATAATAATATTTATTAGTCTATTTTGTAATTTAATACTTATGGGTTATAATATTTAATTATTTATTCAATCTAATTATTTATTTAATCATGGATTGAATAATTAATGTGTAAATTATTAAATTAGCCCAACATGGGTCAATTAGTAGCCCTAGTGTAGAATAATAAAATTTGACAATTTAGTAGCCCAAACAATTTAATAGAAGCCCAATTCGTATTTTAAATTAAAGCCCAATGATTGGCCCACTTGGAAAATACTTAATTAAACTATTTAATTATTAAAGTATGCAAAGTGACTCCATTTTTGGGACATTTTGAAGTCCATCAGCCGACCATCATGTGGTGAGGAGAGAGAAAATGATGTTTTATTTTTATTTTCTTTTATTTTTCATTTAATTAAATTAAGGTTGCTTGTTTGATTTTTAAAATACATGGACCATGCTTCTTTTCACCAACCAAGTCATGGCTAGCTTTCTTGTGTAATTATCCATATAGGGGCATGGGCTAAATTATTAGATATATTATGTATCTATCATATTTGCAAGTATACTTACAATTTAGTAGCTTTTGAAAGTCATTTCTCATCTTTCATTTTCAAACAAAAGAGAGAGCTAGAGAGCATTTGAGAGGGTGAGAAAATTTGAGAGCAAAATACTAAGAGTAGAGAAGGAGTCTTGGTTCATGTCATCTTCCTTCACAACTTATTTTGGAAGAAAAAGAAGAATAGCCATTAAATCAAGTTAATGATTATTTTAAATAAAGTTTTGTTTTTAAATTAAATAAATCATCATGTTAGTATAAACATGTTAATATAGTTATTAATGTGTAGTTGTAATATTTATGCCATGCTTGAGTTTAATAGGTTTGGTTTGTATTTTGGTATATTTTATATGCTAAAATATGTGTTTAATAGTGTGTAAACAAGTTTTGGAATTTATGTCCAAAAATATTTTTTTAAAAACTTAGGTTTGATGTTCTAATATTATAGACCATTAAATCATGAGAAAAATAAAGTTTGAATCACTCAAAATGGAGTTATACACGAAAAGTTATGATTTATAGTAGTTTATGTGATGTAAAAGTTTTTATAAAAAAATATGTTATTAAATCATGAAAAATTAATTTTTTCATGTTATAAATTAATATAAGATGATTGGTAATTTTTTTGGATTTTTATTGAGGAGTTAAAGATTTATTGAAGGTATAATTTCATTTAATGGATGCACTGTTCACAATCTGCTGAGGGAAAAAAAAAAGCATTTGGCCGCGCAATGCGCGCGAACCATTGTTCACCTAACAACGCGGAGCCAAACGACGTCGTTTGGCGTCGGTAGGAAATTACTCCGCGCGTTATGCGCGGAGGCCATTTCCGGCCTTTCAAAAACGACGCCGTTTTGGTCCGAAAAACATGTAACGCACGCCATGCGCGAAAACTGTTTTCGGCGAAATTACATTTATGCCCCTCCGTGTTTTTTTCGGCGAAATGACCATTCTGCCCTCGGTTCAGTTTTCGAATTATTTACGGAAATGCTATTCGGGTTAAATTTAAATAATTTAAATATTTAAAAACTAATTTAAAATTATAACAAAAATAATAATAATAATACAAAAATAATATTGGGGAGGATATTTTTCATTAAGTTTAATATTTAAATATTTTAAATATTAATCTAGTTATCTAAACCATGGTTAAGTTAAATAAATTTATTAATTATTTATTATTTTAAATGTTAATAATAAATAAAGATGATAAATTAGCAATTATTATTTAATGCCTATTTAATACTAATTAAAGAGAGATAAAATTTATAAATTAATTATTTATTATTAAATAATAAATAAGGATAATTAAGTAATTAATTATTATTTAATTAGCATTAAATAACGATTAATGAAAATTAAGTTATTAGAGTAATAATTTATTATTTAATTTAAATAATAAATAAGAATGATTTGATTATTATTTAACCTTAAATAATAATTAAAATTAATTAAATAATTAATTATTATTTAATTGACATTAAATAATAATTAAAGAGGATTAAGATTAGTAAACTATTATTTAATTTCCTTAATTTAGTTAATTATTGGTTGATTAACATTAAATTAAAGAAGGTTAAAACTAAGTTAATAATAATTTATTATTTAATTATAATTAAATAATAAGTAAGTACAATTAGTTATTATTTATTTTAAATAATAACTAGAGTTAATTAATTAATTTCTATTTAATCAATATTAAATAGTAATTAAATAGAGATTGAGTTAATAAAATAAATTGAATTTAATTATGATTTAATTAAACAATTGTAATAAGTTGTTTAAGGGTTTAATAAGTGTCCAACACTTAAGAAAAATATTTTCTAACTTATTAAATTATTAACCTAAAATGATTAAGTGTCTATAAGGTTAATAATATTGTTTTGACTAATGTAAATTATGTGTTAGTACTTATGTGTGGTAAATAAGTTTGTTATTAAGCGTATAGTTATGCAAATACGCCGTACTAATTATTAGACTGACTTTATTAATGTTAGGTCTTTCAAAGCAAGTTAGTTAAAGCTAGACAATTATTGTAGCTGAGCAAACAGGCAAGTTCTCTAACCCTACTCATTTATTGTTGAACAAGTTTCTATACTTGTATTTATTGTCAAAGCTTGAAGTGGTTTAATTATTTAACATTATCCCACATCCATACTGTTTATAAAATCGCACTTAGTGCACTTGAAGCTTATTAGTTCTTGATTCATGAACTGTATTAAAAATGTCAAAAGCTAATAGTTCAGCTAGACATTTCGTTTATAAATTCAATACTTGAATATTTTTAAAAGCTTATCCAAACCATTGTTGGGTGCGGATTTCTTATATTAAGTCTGAGAATTGAACAACCCTAAATTAGGGGATTTTGTGTCTAGAAACCGACTTTGGGCGCCAGTGACTAAATGTAATGCATATACAGCGGGTTGAATAGGCTGATCCCCTTGAAAACCAAACAACTCAAAGGGTCAGAGGAAACTCTATTATACCCTCGTTAGTTCAGGGTCCTTAGTGACCACTCAGCATTTTAAGATTCAAATATTCTGTTTATTAAAATTTGAATCCTGTTTCATTCACAATTGTTATATCTATTGTTGAATCATTGATGATATTTCCCATTCATTCATGATATATTAAATCTATATGATTGTTCTAAACTTGCTGAGCAAACTAGTTGCTCATTCTTGCTATATCATGAACCATTTTTCAGATAATCCTGATTGCTCAAAGAAGGATAAGGGAAAAGGAAAGGCCAGAGCTTAAGTTAGTTTATGCATGCTAATTAGAAGCTTAAATTTGTGTTTACTGTTGTTAAACCTTTTGTAATTCCTTATGATAGGAACTGTTTATGTTAAGGTTGATAGACCCTGGTATTGTAACCTTTTGAAGGGAACCAATATGTATTATTCCGCGATGTTTAAATGCAATGTATGTATTTAATTGTTAGTAATGTGTTGAATAGTGAGAACCAAACTCGAGGTTATGGAACCCGGATTTGGGGTCGTCACATCTACAACATTCAACCCATGGTTACATATAAATTATACCTTGGTGAATTATATACATACATAATTGTATCTATAATATTCTTCCTACAACTAACCCATGCATAGTTAAATCTTTAATTTATTTACTACCTAGGGTTACTCAACTAACTCATCCATAGTTAATTCTCATCATCAAATTCACCCACCTAGCATTTAACCAATGTTTGGTTAACCTCTCTTATCTACCAACTAGGGTTGTTCAATTAACCCTGCATTAGTTAATTCTCTACACTTAACAATACTTGAATTTATTCTCCCAACATATTGACCAATATTTGACTTTTAAATTTGGACTCAATATTTGGGCTACTAGTTTATTTTGCATTGGGCTCCCTTATTTAATTATTTGGGCTACCCAACACAACTCACACATCTTTATAACTTGGGATAGGTAATTAATTTAATTGGACTACCACTACCTTATATACAATACTTGGCAACATAATTTAATTGGACTTATATTAATTACCTTTTGGACTATAATCAACATAACATTTGGGCTTATTATTTAATTACCCACCTTCAAGCAAATATTCTCATATTGGGCTTGTTTCAAATCCATTAATGGACTTTATACAACAACTTAATAATTAAGTTAATTAATTAACTTCATAATATTATCGTTCTAGACAAACTTTCTAGTTTTTCTATAACCTTAACTCTTAACTAATATAATTAACCTAGTTAATTATATTTCATGACTTTCCTTCTTACACCATATTTAAACTAATTAATTTATTAGCTTAATTGAGTATTAACTTACTCATCCTCTTATTTGGCTAACCATCACACTGTAGGTATATACGTATTAATATAATTACCTTCACTTCTCAATTGAATTTATTTCCTTAATAAATTCTCTACATACATCATTAAAATATTCCCACATTTAATTTCTAACAAATAAATTATGTTAAAAAAAAATGTTCACCCATTTTCTACACATCTTACTTTTCAAATTCTAGGTTTAAAACCTTAACCTTTAATAAAATCAATTAAGATATTATTTAAAATCTTGAAAATATCTGGGATATTACAGTGTCGGGGCGTCGTGCACTGTTCCGGAATAAATTGAAATTCGAACCGGGTCAGGTCGAGTCGGGTCAGTCCAGGTCAAAAAATGAAAAATTTTCCAAAAATCATTTTAGTATTTTTTGACTTAATAAATGTAGTTTTAAAGTTGTAGATAATTGATTTAATAATTAAAGGATTAATAATACAATTAAGTTAATAAAATATTATTAAATAAATAATAATATTAGAAAATTATTAAAAATTATTAACAGTATAATAATATTATAAAGTCAATAAAATATTATTAAATGAGTAATAATGTTAATAAAAAGATAAAATGTTATTAAATGAATAATAATATTAGAATATGAATAAAATATTATTAAATAATTAATAATATTAAATATTTAATAAAATATTATTAAATGATTAATAATATTAGAAGATTAATAAAGTATTATTAAATGATTAATAATATTATAAAACTAATTAAATATTATTAAATTATTAATAATATTAGATAATTAATAAAATATTATTAAATAATTACTAATATTAGATAATGATTAATAATATTTAATATTATTAAATAGTTGATAATATTAGCTAATGATTAAAATATTATTAAATGATTAATAATATTATATAATTAATAAAATATTATTAAATAGTTAATAATATTAGATAATGAATAAAATATTATTAAATGATTAATGTTATTAGAAGATTAATAAAGAATTATTAAATGATTGATAATATTATAAGACGAATTAAATATTATAAAATTGTTAATAATATTAGATAAGTGTGTGATCTATATTAAATATTTAATATAGGTTTTATGTGAATGAAATATTATCAAGTAATGATAATATTTCTTAAGTGTTAATATACCCGTAAATCTATAATTATGTGGTTATGAAAGAACTATAAAGGTTATCATATGTATGTGTATATGGTACTAATTTAAGATCAAACTGATTAAATGTTAGGTCTGTTCAAAGCGAATTAAATTGAATTGATTAACAGTAGACTACGTACAAGGAAATTTTTTCTTAACC
This sequence comes from Hedera helix, assembly GCA_947179155.2. Lineage (NCBI taxonomy): Eukaryota > Viridiplantae > Streptophyta > Magnoliopsida > Apiales > Araliaceae > Hedera > Hedera helix. The sequence continues at coordinate 9,549,406 of OX359286.1, forward strand.
CTAACTTGTATTTATTGTTGCAAGATTTCTTCAGCCTTATTTACATTGAGCAACTCAATTATTGTTGAGCAAGTATCTACATTCGTAGTTATTTGATAGAGCTTTAAGTGGATTAATTATCCAAAATTATTTCACATCATTATTGTTATTGTATTCGCACATAATGCATTTGCAAATGTATAGTTCATTAAATTCAAGAATTGTTAAGAAAGTCTAAGCTAATTGTTTCAGTTAGACAATGCATGATTAATTCAACACATTGAATTTTTAAAAGCTTATCCAAACCATTGGTTGGTACGGATTCTTATAGTAAGACTGAGAATGAACAATCGTAAATAAGGGGGATTTTTATCTGTCAAAAAATTGAATTTGCGCAAAATGTCTGAATGTTATGCATATACATATGGTACAAGAGGCTGATCCCCTCGAGTACTAGTTTTTCGAGGAGTCAGATATATATAAACATCTGTTCTACCTTAATAGAAGTTCATGGTCCTTAAAGACCACTCAACAGTAAAGAGTTAATCCATTTTGTTATTGAAAATTGATTATTGATTTCTTTCACAATTGTTGTCTATTGTTGAAAACCCTGATGTTAATTTCTCGTTCATCATGATATATCCTATGCTATTTGTTCATAAACTTGCTGAGCCATTTAGTTGCTCATTCTTGCTATATCATGACTTATTTCAACTAAGCCAGAGTGTTCTAAACATGACAAATGCAAGGGAAAAGTTAATGCTTAGATTAGCTTGATGCATGCTAGATTAATTACTTTTATGTAATTTCTTTTGTAAATCTTTTGTATTCCCTTAAGATATGTAATGTCTATGTTAAGGTTAATCGACCTTGGGAAGTGTAGCCCTTTTTATAAGGAACCTTTTGTATTATTCCGCGAAATTTAAATGTAATTTATGTATTTAATTGTTAGTAAGTATTGTACAGTGGAGAACCAAACCTAAGGTTATAGAACCCATATTTGGGGTCATCACATGATGGTATCAGGGCCGTAGGTTAGAAACGTTAGGATTGCGAAACCTAAGTTATAACCTTAGTACTAAATTCGTATTGAGTGCGTTAGGAGATGAATCGAGGAGATTCATCAGGATGTGTATTTTTGGAGGTGGATTGAGAAAATCTATCGAGCCGAGATGTACATGATAAAATATCATTTCATTTCATCAATGAATATATTTTATTTCTGTACTAACGTGTGTTGTTTGTATGATTGTAGGATGCTTGAGATTGGACAGTCGAGTCATATTGTTGAGAAGGTGATTTACACTGATATCCACATGGATACGGCACAACCGCTTGTGGCTGCACTAATAGAGGAGTCTGAGTCTGATCCAGAGGAGGGAGACCATGAGGAGCCCGTCTGGGTGGAGTGATGAGACCATACAGTGAGGATGAGGCCGAGTCTGAGGAGTCTGACGACGAGGAGCCAGCTGAGTACGCTGATGGCATGAGCACTACTGCCAGTGACATCATCGACTCTCTGACTACGAGGAACGAGAAGCTGGAGGTTAGGGTTCAGCACCTAGAGGAGCAGAATCTGACTCACTAGCATACAGAGGATCAGTATCGGGATGCAGCTTATTAGTTCTCTGGCGAGAACACGGAGCTGAAGGAGAAGATGACAGCAGTAGAAGCTAGATTGGCATTGTAATGTCCCAAACATTTCAAAAGTGATCTAACAAGATCTAAGCAGGGTTGTCAATTCAAAACCTAAAAAAGGATTACTCAAGCATACCTTGAGCTATCTAAAATAATATATACGACTCGAAACTACGATCGTATACACCCATAAGGTTAAAAATGTTTAACCCAATTTGTGTTATGTGATTATTGAAGCTTGAATTGAGCTTTTAAATGAGTTATGTGAATTATCTATGTGTAGGATTTTGTGTTTTGGTTTGAGTGGTTAACCTTAACACTTATTATAAATCAAAAGTCAATTTAAGGCAAAAACCTAAATTGGGAAAAAAGTTAAAACCTAAACCCTAAGATCTAAACCCTAGAAAATAACATAGGCTCTTGAGGGAAACGTGTAGGTCAAATTGACATTCCATTTCAAGATTCAACCTTCCCACGATTCGAAAGCACTAGAAGAACATGATATGCACTTGAGAAGTGTACTACAAACCTTACGATAGGAACAACTCTATTCCAAATTTTCAAAATGTGAGTTCTGGCTAAAGAAAGTTCAGTTCTTAGGTCATGTGATTGACAAGAGTGGAGTTTCAGTGGATCCATCAAAGATAGAAGCACTTATGAACTAGGGACAACCAAAGACCCCAACCGAAGTGACAAGTTTCTTGGGTTTAGCAGGGTACTATAGGCGCTTCATTAAGGATTTTTCAAAGATAGCAACCCCGTTAACCAACTTAACCAGGAAGACTGTGAAGTATGCTTGGAAAGACATATGTGAAAAGAGCTTTCAAGAGCTAAAGAAGAGGCTAAGTGAGGCACCAGTATTATCACTACCTGATAATAGTGGAGGTCTTGTAGTCTACAGTGATGCCTCACATAAAGGATTAGGATATGTTTTAATACAACATGGAAAAGTAATAGCTTATGATTCACGACAGTTGAAGGATTATGAGTTAAGGTATCATACTCACGATCTAGAATTAGCGGCAGTAGTATTTGCTTTGAAGATATGGAGGCATTACTTGTATGTAGAGAAGTGTGAAATTTATACAGATCACAAGAGTCTAAAGTATATTTTTACACAACAAGAGTTAAATATAAGTCAATGCCAATTGTTTTGGCTAGACACCTTTGGTTATGATAAAGGAACGGACTTATGAATCTGGTAGACACAATAAACCGCGTCTTTAAAGATAATATGGTACGACAGACTGATCACCTGAAGTACAGAATATATGGGTTCTCAATCTGAATTGATTGTTACATAAAGTATGGTGTTCTCAATCTTATTTGATTGCTACACAAGAATATAGTTTTTCAGTCCTAGTGACGGTGAAACAATTATGGGTTATATAGCATCCATAGTATTTGAAAAAGGTCTAAGTCTTGATTGACCGCTGTTTAAGGTAGAAGAATCCTAAATAAAGGAAGAATGAGACTGAAGGTCGAGTATAATAAGAGGTTTAAAACCTAGTGTAAGAAAAGGTTTAGATTAAACCGTTTAGACCTAAGTTAAGTATTAGGAATTTAATGTAAGAAAGATGAATTAAGAAAACTCATAAGAGTAAATTAAAAATAATTTCGAGTACGAAATTCTTATAAGGAGGAGAGAATGTAATATCCTGAATATTTATAGCACTTATAAATATGATATTAAATGACTAAAGTTAATTGTAAAGTTAATTTCGAGGACAAAATTCTTGTAAGTTGGGTTGATTGTAATGTCCCAAACATTTCAAAAGTGATCTAACAAGATCTAAGCAGGGTGGTCAATTCAAAACCTAAAGAAGGATTGCTCAAGCATACCTTGAGCTATTTGAAAGAATATATATGACTCGAACCACTACTACAAAATAGTAAAAAGATAACACCTAAAAAACGTTATAATTTTCTCCGAGAAACGTCGAGGTTAAGGGTGTCATCTATTTGACATATTTTATACAACGTTTTTAAAACGTTGTAGTTAGCTCATAATACAACGTTTTTTTACTAAAAAACGTTGTACATTGTCTTTAAATAAATACTAAGATGCTTGAAAACGTTGTAGATGGTATCATTCCACAACATTTTCTGGTTTAAAACGTTGTAATACATTTAAACAAAGTTTTAAAAATGTTATAGTTCAACTTAAAAATGTTGTAGTTTAACTTAAAAATGTTTTAGATTTCTAGTCAAAGAGTCAAAAACTGCTTATTGTGAATTCAAACTAAAAGATTTTACTCAAGCCAAATGTAATTGGAACGCTATATATAGGATTGAAATCCAACTGACAAAGTATATAAGGATGAACACAAAGAAACACATTAAAATTGTCAAAACCATTCCAATAGAAATTCATGAACTGTATCAAAAGGAGCATGATTTACACATTGAGCCATAACAAAGATAAGTGTTACTTCTAAAACCAAACCATAAATTTCAACACTTGTACACACTTGGACATTAAAAATTATGCAATGTTCGCTAGCTCCTTGGCTTTAATAATTACATATAATAGCAACATACACTATCATAACTTTCAGCAATGTTAATTTCTGCTTATAAGGATGACGATAGGGAACAAGCTAATCTGGAACTCAATGAGCTTTCACGGGGTCAACTCGAGGCCTCCAAAGTCCCAGACTGTACTTGTGTGAATATTTCAATATCAGTTTCCTTTATAACAGAAAAACAGTATGTTACTTGAGTCATAATAAAACAAAACCAGCATGGAGAAAATGAGATGATTAGGTTACATCACAATCATTACAAGAATAGTCAATCTTCACAAACCACTAGAATTGTAGCAATGTAAAAATGCAGACTTCAACATGCTTCCTACAAGCAAACTGGGGGAAATAATAACAATTGCCTACAAGAAGTACATAACTTCAAGTTAACAAATTCTGATTAATAATCTAAGCAGAGATAGCAAGGCAAAATTTGGACAGAAGTAGGATGTGATTAATTAGATATATGACCTCCAATACAGATATGGTAGGGAAATATATTCTGCATTGAGCTCGAACACTGAGTGTAGAAGTATTGAGTTAAGAATCTTGACTTCTACACTCAATCTATACTTCTCTGACTCAATGTCATATAACTTACATAGATATCCATCCTAGCACTTCCCATCCATCTATACTTCTCTGACTCATTGTCAATGTCGGCCACTAAACCTGAAAACAACTAGTAATGATATTAATGCTAAAAACAACATCAAGCTTACATTACATTCTAGAACGCTCCTTATGACACCTTCCCTGAAGAAAATAAACCAAACAACATCAAGCTTACATTACATTCTAGAAGAATGCAAAACAACATATCTAGTAAAAAGTTAATATGATAAGCTAAAGCCAACACATACCAGAGCATGGCCACCAGAGAGAGTAACAATGTCCTTGTCAGAAAGTCCCATATGTTTTACAGACACATCTCTCAAATGGTCATTTCCTGCACCAGAATATGCATTGAAATTTAAAAGCAGACTTGCTGCCTATAAGCTTTACTACTAAAACTTAACGTTTGAGGATTCTCTCTCTTTTGTATAAAAAATTTATTTTTTAGTTCCACCGATGCGGAACTAAAAAATAAATTTACATGTATATTTACATGTATATTTTCAATCACAAGACAAAAATGGTTCGAATTTTTTGCTTTAAATATTCAGGGGATCACAAAAGTCTCTTTTCAAAGTTCTTAGAAGCCTTTTTATGAAGTTTGATTGTTTACACAGTGAGACTCGGGGCAATACCAGCCATAACGTACAATACTTCACAGGATCAAGCAACTTTTTGCAAATAAAGAAAAGCCTTTGTCTAGTTAATTTCCGACTAGAAGTAAGAAGGTACAAGGACAAGGTCAAATACACACCTATATCTCAATAAATCAAATGGACATCTGGTTTACCACTTGGAGATCCTTGGCCATTGCAGATGGGTTTAGAATTTACTATCTCATCATAAAGACTTCTGCTCAACCTCCTGCTAGAAACAATCCCCTTTACACTGAATCAACCCCCCTTCAAGCTGCTGCTGAGCAAGATATCTTTCCATCCTCTCTTTCTACAAAGCAAATGCAATGGAGTAAATTAAGATGTAAGGTGATTCATAAATAGTTGTAGTAGTTAACATAAGCCTGATGTGATAAGAAGAAGTATCGGTCAAATGTTGAAACACCTCACCCATTCATCTATAACAAGTTCTTCCCCCACAAACCTCACGCCTGACTCTTCTGGACGCTTTTTGTGTACCTCCAGCTCAGCCTCAGCCAGTTGACGATTCAGTTTCTCTAGTGCCTTAAAAGGACTCAAACCATCACAAAATCATGAGAGCACTCTCATATAGACAAAGTGTATGTAAATGCCAAAAAGTGCTAATTAATCCTACTTACAAGAGAAGGACGTTCAGTGTCAAGGAAAACAACTTGCAAAATTTGCTCAACTAATACTAGTTCCTTTTGCTCATCAAACTGTGAATATATCAAACAAAATTCTGTAATCACCAAAATTGAAGTTAAACCCACAATAAATTGGAATGTGTTAATTAGGAATAGATACATATTTACAATAGAAACAAAGTGTTTATATGTAGTTTAGTGCCAATTATTCAAGATTTGAATGAGAGTCCAAAACATTATGTAGCTACTGATGCAGAGTTATCAATTAAATTCAGTGATTCAAAACAAAACATAATATTTTCACTAGTACCAAAATCATTGTCATTTCAAATGGTGTGTAAACAAATGATATAACTAGAAGAAAGTATCGCAGTCATGAAGAGGAGTTACATTTAAACATCACTAAGAATGCACAAGTCATTAACGAAGTTCAATTCTTTTTTACCTTCTTATTCTTGTGAGTGGATTAGTTAGTGCAACTTGTAGCCAAATTCTTTTGATATCTCATATGCCAATCAAGTGCAAGCTCTATAATCTCAAGCATCTGGCAACATCTTATTCAATCACAAGAAACTTGTCTACTTAATGAATTGCCTTCTTTAGTTCTTTTTAACCTTTTCTTTTCCTTGATCTATCACTTATTTTCATTTACAGTATGTAATTTAAAACTCTAAAAGACATGTCTTAAACATAATACAAGCCTTTAAAAGCAGCTCTGATTGTATCTGTGAAGATAATAGAAGTGGGCTCGGAGAAGCTAGCCTAGTAAAAAAACAGATTACCTTGGCTTCTAAACAAAACAGATTACCTCCTTCCCTTCGACCACCACCATATCCACCACCTCCACCGTCACGACGACCACCTCCTCCGTAACCACCACCTCCACCTTCACGGCGACCACCTCCTCCGTAGCCGCCACCACCTCCGCCATATCCACCCTCACGGCCAAATCTGACCAGATCTACACCAAACAAATTTCCATAAGATCTAACCAGATCTACACCAAACAAACAGTATACACAAACAAATATACATATAAAGACGTCTAGAGAGAGAAGCAGACGTCGGAGGAGGAGGATAGTTACAATGGATGGCTTTTGAGCGAGGATATCTAGATTGAGCGAGAAAGGGAGAGAGCTAAGTCAAGGATGAGTAAGGTAGATGACTTCGATAGAAAATGAGAGAGCTGTTTCACTGGTGAGGATGAGTGAGTTCCATGTTTTAATTTCAAGTTTTCACTTCCGCGCTATTTTTTTAAGTTCCGTGTTTTTTAAATATATAACGTTTTTTTTTTAAAAACGTTATAAATTTCAAACAAATTATTTCCCCTTCTAAATACATAACGTTTTTGCATATGTATCTATAACGTTTTTTGAAAAAACGTTATGAAAAAAAACACCATAACGTTTTTTACAAAAACGTTGTTGTTTAAGTGTTATCTTTTTACTATTTTGTAGTAGTGAACTTACGATCATATACACCTAAGAGGTTAAAAATGTTTAATCTAATTTATGTTATGTGATTAGTAAATATTGAATTGAGCTTTTAAATGAGTTATGTGAATTATCTATATGTAGGATTTTGTATTTTGCTTTGAGTGGTTAACCTTAACATTTATTAAAAATCAAAAGTCAATTTAAGGCAAAAACTTAAATTAAGAAAAAAGTTAAAACCTAAACCCTAAACCCTAGGATTTAAACCCTAGAAAATAACTTAGGCTCTCGAGGGAAACGTGTTGGTCAAATTGACATTCCGTTTTAAGATTCAACCTTTCCACGATTCGAAAACACTAGAAGAACATGCTATGCACTTGAGAATTGTACTAGAAACCTTACGAAAGGAACAACTCTATTCCAAATTTTCAAAATGTGAGTTCTGGCTAGAGAAAGTTCAGTTCTTAGGTCATGTTATTGACAAGAGTGGAGTTTAAGTGGATCCATCAAAGATAGAAACAGTTATGAACTGGGAACAACCAAAGACCCCAACCGAAGTGAGAAGTTTCTTGGGTTTAGCAGGGTACTAGAGGCGCTTCATTAAGGATTTTTCAAAGATAGCAACCCCATTAACCAACTTAACCAGGAAGACCATGAAGTATGCTTGGACAGACAAATGTGAAGAGAGCTTTCAAGAACTAAAGAAGAGGTTAAGTGAGGCACCAGTATTATCACTACGTGATAATAGTGGAGGTCTTGTAGTCTACAGTGATGCCTCACATAAAGGATTAGGATATGTTTTAATGCAACATGGCAAAGTAATAGCTTATGCTTCGCGACAGCTGAAGGATTATGACTTAAGGTATCTTACTCACGATCTATAATTAGCAGCAGTAGTATTTACTTTGAAGATATGGAAGCATTACTTGTATGGGGAGAAGTGTGAAATTTATACTAATCACAAAAGTCTAAAGTATATTTTTTTCACAACGAGAGTTGAATATGAGGCAAAGATGATGGTTGGAATTGATTAAGGATTATGATAATGAGATCCTATATCATCTAGGAAAAGCCAACGTAGTTGCAGATGCTTTGAGTAGGAAGAACCAAGAGAAGTTAAATGTGTTAACAACTCAGGATGAGTTGATTAAAGAGGTTCGCTAGACTCGACATAGAGGTAAGAGTTCCTTCAATCTCGACAAGAAAATTATTCATAATGGAGGATCACTCAACCTTGTTGGGTAACATTAAGAAAATCCAAGAGGAGGATGGAAACTATACGAAGTTGAAGAAGTCAACAAAGATTGCAGACAACAAATACAAGATGGACAAGGAGGGAATCATTAGATTTGAATCTTGAATTTGGATTCCTTCAGTTCAGGAACTCAAGGAAGAGATCATGTCGGAACCACATAATACTAAGTTTTCAGTACACCCAGGCAGTACCAAAATGTACAAAGACATAAGTCAACATTTCTAGTGGCCAAACATGAAAAGAGAGGTGGCTGAATTCGTTAGTAAGTGTTTGACATGTCAGCAAGTTAAAGGTGAGTATCAAAGACCAAGCGGATTGTTACACCCATTAGAGATTCCAGAGTGAAAATGGGAACATATTACAATGGATTTTGTAGTAGGCCTATCAACCGCACAGAAGGGTCATGATGCCATTTGGGTAATAGTGGATAGACTAACCAAGTCAGCTCACTTTTTAGCAATTAAGGTTAAGTTCACTTTGAATCGATTAGCAAAGTTATACATTAAGGAGGTTATCTCGAGACATGATGTACCGATTTCAATTGTGTCAGATCGAGACCCAAAGTTCACATTGAACTTCTGGAAAAGTCTTCAAGAACATCTACGTACACAATTCAGAATGACTAATGCTCACCACCCACAAACAGATGGTCAAAGTGAAAGGACTATCTAAATTTTGGAGGACATGTTGAGAGCTTGTGTGATGGATTTTGAGGGAAGTTGGGAAGATCGCTTACCTCTGGTGGAATTCGCTTACAACAATAGTTATCACGTTCGTATAGGAATGCCACCATATAAAGCTCTGTATGGAAGGAAGTGTAGAACACCGATGTGTTAGGATAAAGTTGCTGAACGAAAGATGCTTGGGCCAGAACTAGTTCAATAAACAGGTGAGATAGTTCGAACAATTCAATTGAGGTTACGAGCTGCTCAAGAGAGACAGAAGAGATATGCCTATCTACATCAACAAAAGAGGAATTTTGAAGTCAGTAGTCATGTTTTCCTAAAAGTATCTCCCTGAAAAGGAAAAATTCGTTTTGGAAATAAAGGAAAACTAAGTCTAAGGTTTATAGGACCATTCGAGATTTTACGAAGAATAGGTGAGGTAGCTTATGAAGTAGCCTTACCTCCAGAGCTGGAACATATACATAATGCATTTCATGTTTCAATATTGTGTCCCTATAAACCCGATTACAAACACGTCATCGGCTACGAACCCATCCAAATCGAGAAGGATCTAAGCTACAAGGAGATTCCTGTTAAAATTGTTGATATGAAGGAACAAGTCTTGCGAAACAAAGTCATACATTCAGTCAAGGTCATATAGAGAAATCAATCCATCGAAGAAGCTTCGTGGGAATTAGAAGATAAAATGAAGATAGAATATCTTCATTTATTTTCTTAATTGTATAAGTTAATTTCGGGGACGAAATTCTTTCAAGGTGGGGTGAATGTAATATTCCGAACTTGCGAGAGAATTGTAATATGACTTTATACGAATAAATAAAGCTTGAATTACATCTTATATGTGTTATGAGATCTTCGTTATTGTTTATTTCTGTGTTCCGGTTCAAGTATCCAACCTCAGCACAAAAAAGGAGAAGAAAAGTTTTTTTTTTCAAAAAAACTGAGAAGAAGATAAAACCTCAACCCTAACCCTAGGGTCTAAACCCTAGAAACTCTAACCTAGGCCCCCCGAGCAAAATGTCTACGTCGAAATGACATTCTGTTTCAGGATTCTTCTTTCCCGTACTTTGAAAACACAATATAACCGATAAAAGTTTTTTCTCGAAAAACGCGCTGGAAATAGGACGAAATAGGGAAAAGACAAAAATTATTTTTTTTGCTTTTTTGGTCATCTAACCATTTTCTGAGAAATGGTCGCCAAAAACATTATTCACCGAAAAATGTGCCAAGTCTTTTGGACTTTCCATTTCACAGAGTAGTGTTTATACGAAACATAGCTCAGTAATATCAAAATTTTAAATCAGTAGAAGTTAACCATTTAGTTAGAATACGAAGAATAATAAAAGTATACTATAATGAATAATACGAGATTAATATGAGAATAATACGATGTATAATACTAGTAGAATATGAATATTATACAATATATTATACGAAAGATTATACGAGATTAATATGAGAATAATACTATGTATAATACCAGTAGAATACGAATATTATACAATGTATTATACGAAAGAAATACGTAGAAATACTAATGTATTATACTATTTAATTAATTAGTTGAAATCAAACTAGGTTATGGGTAACTAAGTTAGTGTAACCAAACTAGGAAAAAACTAGCACGAATACACTAACTGGAAAAGAACTAGCACAATTTGTTTGGAACTAAATCCAAGTGAAAATGAATCGACCAATCAGAAGAAGGGTGATGTAAGCGATGATGCAAGCACTAAGGTGCAAAATGTAATAAGTCGGGGGTAAACATGCGATTAATGAAACTTGGTTTTTCTACAAATATGAAGCTAACCTCTTCATTTTTCTCATCATTTTCCAAAGAAAAAATTCAAGTATCAAAGCTATACATATATTGAGAGAGAGTTCTATTGAGTTACTACCTTGGAAATTGCAAAGAAATAGTTAAAGCTTGCAAACACCAAAGGTACAATCTCTAGTAGTTATTATGTTCAATTTTTCTTTCGTATTTAATTTTTCAAAAGCTCAATAACACAAGTCGTAGCCATGTACGATTATCGTTCTCCGTGTTCTTCATGTGTTCTTGAGTCTTTCTACATTTTGTTGTAGTTATAATGTTGAACTTCAATTCATAGTTTAAAGCTCAATGAACATATGTCGTTACCATGTACAGTTTATCCGTTCTCCGTGTTCTTCGTATATTCTTAAGCATTAATATAAATTGTTATAATCAAGTAAAAAAGATGTTATAATGACCAAATTTTGTCAATTATAGAGTGTTATAATCACATATGTAAGCAGCTATAATGCTCAAATTATTTTGAGTATAAAATTCAAAAGCTCAAGAACATAAGTCATTACCATGTACGATTTTTCGTTCTTCGTGTGTTCTTGAGCAAAAGTCATAATTTCCTACATAAGTAGATTTATAATTTTATAATTTAGTGTTATAAAGTTATGAAACATGATGGCCAAGTAAATTCATGCTTGTGGCACCATGTTTTAACAAGTTAAACTAAGAACGATGAAACTTAGTTCTTCATGTTCTTCGTGTTCTTTGATTCGTTCGTTGTGTTCTTGAGAAAAAGTCATAAATCGTACATAAGTAGGTTTATGATTTTGTTATTTTTATGTTATGAAGTGATATTGAGTGTTAGAACATGTTATCTTAGCAAATTAATGCTTGAGGTATCATGTTTTACCAATCGGATCAAAGAAAGATAAGTCTAGTATGCTAACAGACCTTTCTGCCAAAATTTTGAAATTTTAAATTCCAAATCTTCCTTAGCAACCTGAATGAAAGTTGTAGATCATGAAATTCTAAGCAATTTAGACTCAATAATCACTCAAAAATATTTCTGTATGACAAAGTTATGACAACTACCGTAAAAGACATCAAAGCTAAAAAATTAAGGAACCCTTCGGGTGGAAGCACTTAAAATTAGGATTTTGAGTTGGCCAATTAACGAAATGATTCCACTAATTAAAATAGTCTAATTAATTTATTCTAAGACTTATTCAAAAGATAATTTTGATAAACTAACGTTCGGGGACGCGTAACCCTTTTTATAGGCGTTTAACGATTTTTCGGGAAACCCTAAAACAGTTTCAAGGCAAGTTCTAAACCCTTATGTGTTATTTGTTATGTAATAGATATTATGTGAAGTCTTTAACTGATAGTTGCAAGTCTTCTAAATGTTATGTGTTATGTTTACGAGTTATGAACATGATTTATATACTTTGTCTGTCAATGTGATATAAATTGTTGGAACGTGAGTTATATGTGATATTAAATGGAGAATTATGTTTAGTCAAGGCATGTTAAAATTTATATGAAAGCATAAACTGCGTATGTGTTGTATGTTAGACTTGCTAAGCCGTCGTGCTTACTCTTGCGAATAAAACCTTATTTACATATTAAAGATGAACGTTAAAAAGATCATGAACGTAAAGATGAAGCGTAGCTTAGGTTTTCATGTTATTACTTGTATTTGTATAAGTCATAATGACTGTTGTAATAATTTGTAACCGAATATTGAATGAATGATTTAAATTATTATCATCAGAATGTTAATGTCTTTATTTTGATATAACCTAGAATTGTTAAAACTTAACATAGTATTGATAATGATCTATTCATCTGGATGAGGATCGGTAAATAACTTGTGAGTGTTGTACATTTGAGACAGGATTAAGCGATTTTGACTGGTCAAATCCATCGTTAAGGTTCCTCGAAACTATTCTGAATACCATATAAGTAGGATTATTGATATAAAGAGATATTACTATAAATAAATATGTTTCGAATGAAGGTTTTAACAAGTTGGGTAATGTTCTGTACAGAAAAAGGATTTTGCACCGGGCAAAGATACAACCATTTGTCACAGATAAAGATGCAAACATTTATCACGGGTGAAGATACAAACATTCACCGCGAGATTCTCTGTTCCCAAGAGTCGTCCTAATGATTTAATATCGTGGATGTTGGAACATTTAAAGTTATAGAATATTTAAATCTTAAGGTTAAAATTAGATCGTTGTATATGGTGTTATCCATTTATACGGATGAAATACAAGTTGATACTTGTATACTCATGAGACTTAGATCAAGTTAATATCTAGGGACAAAGTTAAGAGAAATTTTTAATGTATAGTCTAAAATAAGATTAATTCAACCAATATGATTATGGGATCATTGGTTAAGTCGGTAAATGTATAGAGATTAACGCACAAGGTCCGTTGTAGCTAAAGTGCGGGGATTTTGGGGGCGTTACAGGTAGCAGTTGAGCTGAAGGTTCAGCAACTTCAGGCAGAGAAGGAGGAGATTAGAGGTCATTGGCAGCAAGGTATAGACGATAGGATCGAGATGAAGATCCAGTGAGATTTTGCTCACAGGCAGATGTTGGAGCTGGAGGAAGAGGTTAGAGAAAAGTGGGTGAGGATTGATACACTTAGCTATGTCTATCGTTTTATGGTAGATTACAGAGTAGGGTGTACTACTATCCAGTAAAGGAGGGCCAGTCCATGCACACTATCAGCAGGAGCGTGGTGATGGCTATGGGGGATGAGGGGTACGATGATGCCGAGCGTCGAGGGATGCGCAGTCAATAGTAGTAGTAACCCAGCTTTTATTTTGACAGAGGGTTAGTATGATGTAAATCCCAACTCTATGAAGTTGTGAGATATGTTTTTGGTAAGATCCCGTCATTTGTAGTATTTCAAGGATAGTAGCATTTATAGTAGTATGCTTACGATGTAAAAGTGCTACGCACTATGATTTTAGCATATGAATATAAATGCAGATCTGTTTATGTTTATATGTGTTGAGATAATTATTTATGCCCTAGATTAAATTGCTTATGCTAGAAGACGAAAGTAAAAGGATGAAACAACCTTCTTAAATTAAATTTTCTTCATACAGAAAATGTCGTCACATAGACAATTACCGAGAAATCAAGGAGTAGAGGAGTCAGTTAACAACGATGAGAGAGTACCGCCAAACCCAGTGCAAGAGTTTGTGGAAATGCTAATGGGGCATTCCACGGACGAAACGCAAATGCTGCTGGAGTAACAAACCCTGCCGCTTCACTAGCAAGCTTTAAAGATTTCAAACTAATAGGACCACCTGAATTTTGAGGTACAACGGATCCTATAGAAGCGCAACCCTGGATCGAAGAAATGGAAAAGGTATTCGAGGTTGCACGAGTAGTGGAGGAGCAAATGACCTCATTTGCTATCTTTATGATGAAGGGGGAGACAAATTATTGGTGGAAGGTTAACAAGAGTAGAGCAGGAGAGGGAGCTATCACGTAGGTGCAATTTAAGGAAGTGTTCTTGGAGAATTACTTTCCAAAAAGCACACAAGTCAGGATGGAGGTCAAATTCCTAGAACTCAAGCAGGGAAATATGTCAGTATCCGAATACACTGCCAAGTTCAACGAATTGACAAGATTTGCTCCACACTAGGTGGACAGTGAAGCGAGGCACTTAAGAAGGTTTGAGCAGGGACTGAAATCGTGGGTTTACAGTAGGGTCGTTGTTCTTCTGATTACTAACTTCGCAACTTTACTGGAGAAAGCTATAATCGCAGAAGGGGGAAATGAAGCCCTAAATAAACACAATCAGGAACGAAACAAGAAAAGAAGTGAAAGAGGAAACAGAAAAGGTAACAACAGTGGGGGCAGTAACCCGAATAAGCGTAAATGGATCAGTAACAGTAACAACAACAGTAGTTTAAGGACACCTCTAGGAGGCGAATCGAAGAAGGGAAACAAGTGTAGTAACTGTGAAAAGAACCACATAGGGGAATGCATGAAAGGGAGGAACGTTTGTTACAGCTGTGGGCAAGAAGGGCACATCACTCCTAATTGTCCCACACCTAAGGAGAGAGGTTGTTTCTCATGTGGAGCTGCGGACCATCAATTCAAGGATTGTCCGAAAAGGAAGAATGGCAGTGGAAGTACTGGCTATAGGGGAAAAAACAACAAGCTCACCACTGGAGGCCAGGTGCAACAGAACAAACTAACAGTACGAACTTTCAGCATGACGGTGCAAGACGTCGTTGAATCAAAAGACGTGGTGTCAGGTATTATTCCGATCAATGATATAAATGCTTATGTATTGTTTGATTCGGGTGCTACCTGTTCATTTGTGTTTGATAATTTTTCTAGACGGTTAGAATTACCTAGAGAAAAACTAAAGAACCCAATGAACATAGAAGTTACTAATAAAGAAGTGATTCATGTAGAGTATATACATAGAAATTGTTGTGCTGAAATCAGGTATCAGAAGTTGAATGTGAACTAAATTCCTATACGTTTGGGGGAGTTTGACGTTATTCTTGGAATGGATTGGTTGTTTAACCACATAGCGATAATTGACTTTAGAAGAAGTGTATACACCTTAAGACACCAAACAAATCTAAGGTCGTATTTTATGACAGCAAGTCGTCAAGACAATCTTCTTGTCTGATGATGATGCAGGCTAAGAAACTGTTGAAGAAAGGTTGTGTAGGGTATTTGGTTCATGTGGTGAATACACAAATGGTGAATCCCGAGATGGAACAAATACCAGTAGTTATGGAGTTCATGGATGTTTTTCCAGATGAACTACCAGGTCTACCGCCAGATAAGGAGATAGAATTTGTGATCGATTTAGTACCAGGGACAGCACCGATATCAAAGGCATCATATAGGATGGCTCCGATAGAAATGAAGGAGTTGATGGTTCAGTTGCAGGAGTTATTGGATAGGAAGTACATTCAGCCGAGTGTTTCCCCATGGAGAGCACATGTGTTATTTGTAAAGAAGAATGATGGATCGAAGAGACTTTGTATGGATTATAGGGAACTGAACAAAGTGACGATTAAGAACAAGTACCCATTATCACGAATTGACGATCTTTTTGATCAGTTGAAATGGACGAAGTATTTTTCAAAGATTGACTTAAGGAATGGTTATCATCAATTGAAAGTCAGGAAGGAGGACGTACCCAAGACGGCATTCAGAACTCGATACAGCCATTATGAGCTTCAGGTGATGTCGTTTGGATTAACGAATGTTTCAGCCGCATTTATGGACATGATGAATAGAATATTCAAGCAATACTTAGATAAATTTGTCGTTGTGTTCATTGACGATATTTTAGTTTATTCCAAGACGGAGGAGTAGCATGCTGAACATTTAAGAGAGGTATTGGAGATATTACAGAAAGAGAAATTGTATGCTAAGTTTTCGAAGTGTGAATTTTAGTTGGAGAGAGTTCAATTTCTGGGTTACGTTATCGATAAGGAGGGAGTTTCAGTAGATCCAGTAAAAGTAGAAGCGGTGATAAATTGGGAATAACCAAGGACGCCGACGGAGGTTAGAAGTTTCTTAGCTTTAGCGGGTTACTATCGGAGATTCATCAAAGACTTTTCGAAGATAGCAACGGCGTTAACCAATTTGACGAGGAAGACAGTGAAATATATATGGACGGAGAAATGCAAAGAAAATTTTCAAGAGCCAAAGAAAAGACTTGGTGAATCCCTCAATTTATAGATGAGAGTTGGGGGGTCTTTCTCTCTTATAGGCGATGTGGTACTAAGGACTTGGACATAAAATTTGTGTCACTCCTTCAATTCCATCTACCCAGGGTGCTCCTTTCTATAACCAATGAATCAAGCAATTGTATGGATAAATGTACAACTAAATTACAATAATTCAATAGTCCGAAATGACTCAAGGGAATGAAAAAAAGAACGAGTTAGGTCTTCAATTCACCTGTCGGATTCCATGCCAATGGATTGCAACATTTTCAGTTAACATACTTTTCTTAACCTCAACTATGATTGTATCGCCTTGCTTGGCCCTGATTGTTGGTCCTGGAGATTTTCCATTAACAGTACGAACAAGCTTTTGAAAGCAATCCGGAGACTTGTATTCATACTTAACATCCCATTTATATCGGCGAATTTTAGCATCAACAGAAGGAATAGTTATTAAAGAAACGATCAGGTATAACGCCAGTAGCATTTTCAGAAAAGCTCTGAACTGGGAAAGCTCAGCCATGGTTGTTATCAACTCCTCCCAAGGTTGAGATGTAGAGCTAAATCTTAAGTTATTAACTAGTATGTGTTTTCTTTATTGAAGAGGGGTTGTACTGGATTTTTGTGGTCATTAGTTGCGTTGATGAATATATACACAAACTTTATATTGACCATGGTGTAATAATCAGATTTGAGCAACTTGTAATTTGTGTGGATACTTCCATCGTGCATTAGTCTATAGCTTGTAATTTGTATCCATCGTGCATTAGTATATAGCTTGAAATTTGTAACTTGTAAGAATGCTTCGTAATCCATAGAATAATAGTTGGTATTTGGTTCCTCAAAATGACGCAGAAAACACCTTGGAATTTCCACAACGAATAGTCGTAAAAAAAAAAATGTTACCTCAAAAGCATGTCTTCAATTAAAATATTATTTTGTTCATATAAATATGTGTACAAAATGTATAAGTTGATTATAAAATATGTCTAAATATTAGTTTATCATCAAAAGCATGTCTTCAATTAAATTTTAATGTTTGTTATTTTACACACAAAATTAAATTAATAAAAAATTTAAAAGAGGTAAAATAGATTTTCCTCCAAATCTTCTTATTTTTAAGTGAAAAGCTTTGGGGCCCATTCCCCTCATTTTCTCTCCTTAAGAGAACTAACCAAATCAATTTCTCATCTTAAAAAAAGTACTAATAAACAAAACAAAACAATACCGGTATTCCCATGCAAAACACGAGATTTTATTCTTAATTCTTAAATTTTATATTTATTTTTTATTAATATTTTGAATAGAATAAGTAATATTACTTTTAACTTAATAGACTATTTTATTTTTTACATGTTAATATTTTGAATTTTTTTTATTAATTAATTATTTTTAATAATAATATTTTCCTTTTTAATTCTTTAAATTATTTTTTTGTACATATTTTTTTATGATTTATAATTTTTAATATTTTTTTAACTATCTATGTTTAGATTTCTTACTTTGAAAAAAAAATGAATACTAATTTTGCATTAAACATGAACTTTCTTTTACCTTCAATTCAAAATATTTTAATATTCCTTTTGTGCGAATAGTCTGCAAACAATAAAACTCAATTATATATTATATAAATATCATATTTTGCTTTTTGATAATAAAATGAACAACGATGGTGATAACTCATAAAATAAGAGAAAATATATGCAAGGTAGAAGAATTTAGTCATGAGAGCTAATTGAATTGAGTGCATGTAACATCATATAATACAATGCCAATGTGTCATTAAGCATGATGGTGGGAGTTGTATGCAACAAACAAAACAATGAAAACTGGATGCAATTTTGCATGTGATGGTTCAACCGCTACCATATAAATCAAATACATCCAAATGAACGATGACATGTTATTTAATAAATGAATGCTAAATATTTCAAACAACAACCTTCAATGAACAAGTTGCCAAGCTTGAGCATTTTGTACAAGCATATATGATGATACTGCAATAAATATAGCACATGTTTGTTGCAATAATTTTGTCTATTGTGGCCCTTACATTTATATGTAAGAATAAACATATGTTAGCTTGTTCCCAACTTGAAGATGGTGATATACGAATAAGGAAAAAAATCTAGCCAAAGGCCATGTTAGCTAGTTGAAGTTTTGTAAAAATAACAAAGTCATTCACCTTTCCATCCCTACTAATTTTCTTTCAATTTGCCAAGTCCCACATCGATTTTTCAGAAAGTACCAAAACACTATAAATAAGACAATGATCAATGTATGATTAATGAAGTTATCTAGCCAATGGCTTTGTAAAAGTATTGACCAGTTTGTGTGTTTTGTAGAAATTCTGGTATCATTTCTTTCATAATACTAAGAGCTTAAAAGTAAAAGGGTCGTTTGAACAAAGTTCACCTCTATGTCCTTGCAAATTTTCTTTCAATCTACTTAGTCCCACATCGATTGTTCAGAGTGTTCCAAAACATTATAAATAAGGCAATGATATATACAAGGTAATGGCGTCATTTGTGTATTGAGTTGTAAACTCATTTGTGGTGTACAAGGACTTAGATTTTAAAAAGATCAAATCTGTTAGGTTGATCTTGTGGTGTATATCTTCAAACAGTATGATCGTAGAATGGACTCGGACTTAGATTTTAAAAAGATCAAATATGTTAGGTTGATCTTGTGGTGTATCTTTTCAGACAGTTTGATCGTAAAATGGACTCTACGACTTCATGCCAAGAAGACTTAACGACTCAGCCTGATCGTAGAATGGACTCTACGATTTCGGGCAAGGAAGACTCTACGACCAAAGCAAGCAACCGTAGAACGGACTCTACGACCAACAGAGTGGCCGTAAAGTAAACTCTACGGTATTCCTTATCGCAGAACAGGCACTACAACAAAAATGATCGTAGAGATATGTTGAGCAAAAGCAAGATTCATTTAAAGTAATACTACGACTCTCCTCCGCTACACATCATGCAAATCAGAACCTAAACATCTGATGGTTCTTCTCTTATAATAAAAGACAGAAGCAACTTTGTTGAGAAGAACAGTCTACATTGATGTAACAGATAAACCTCTGCCAAGAGCTTAAAGTCAGAAATGTCAGAGGACTGACCAAAGTATGCTAAAGCGACAAAGTGGAGATTTCAAGGCAGTGCTAAAGTCAGAAGACTATGTCCTATCAGCCATATTTTATGGAAGACCAAACGTCTCTATGAAAGTTGGTAGAAACTTACGACTGACATGTCTTATCCCAAGGAAAAAGGAAACACCTTTAGTGGACAGTGTTAGAAGGTCAATTAATACCTCGTCAGAGCATTAATGAGCTAAATGAATATAATATTTAGCAACTCTACATCATGAGGTAACGGATAGAAACTAAAGCATATGGCAGATTTCAAACGGGAAGAAATCTGAAGCTCCTATAAGAGACGCCCAGATTTGAAAAAGAAAGAGAAAACTCACAAGAAAGAAAGTATACGCAAGAGTTCAAAAAGATCAAACAAAGAAAAAGTATCTTGCTTCGCTACTAAGTTCTTCAAGAAACTTATGCTAAACATAACTTAGTAGCACACCCAAACCAACACTACTCACTAGAAGAGTTCTTAAGTGAACTAAAGTTCCAAGGCTACTGGTTTTGAAGGAATCTTAGTGATTCAGAAATTGTAAGAGTATCCTTAGTGGATTTGCTGCTCGAAGAGTAGAACAGTGGAGTAGGAGTCTTGTAAACTCTGAACCACTTAAAACCTGGTGTCTTTTATCTTGTGTCTATTAAATGCTATAACTGCTTGTTGAATTATTACAACAAGAAGGGCAACTAAATCATATTCCGCTGTGCTAAATTAATTGATTAATAATTCATTCTCTTTTAAAATAAAATAAAGAAACATTGGTATCAGAGCAGGTTCTCACATTTAAAGCCTTACAAGCTTGAGTAGTTCTAATGGTACACAACAAGAATGGATTAGAACTTAGTGGAGATAACAGACCACCTATGTGTAATAAAGAAAAATTTGCTAACTGGAAAATTCGTATGCAAGCTTACATGTATGCAATAAATGATAAGTTGTTCGAGATGGTACTTAATGGGCCAGTCATACCAATGAAACTTGCATTAACAATTGAAGATCCAAATAAGCTAGTAGCAAAGAAAAGAGAAATATGGACAGACAACGAAATGAAGGATGTTCAAAGAGACAAAAATGCCAAAAACATTCTATTCCAATCTTTAGATGATGAGTTATTTGAAAACGTTGTCAACTGCAAAACAGCTCAAGAAGTTTGGTAGACTCTGTTGATCGTGCACGAAGGAATAGAAGAAGTCAGAGAATATAAGCAATCACTGCTCATTCAGCAATATGAAATGTTCACCCACATATCAGGGGAGAACATTACAAACACCTATAAGAGATTTAACTTGCTGTTAAACTCTCTCAGATCATTTGGGAAAGTTTACCCAAATAGAGATCTCAACATCAAATTCATGAGAGCATTACCAAGAAAATGGGATGCCAAAACCACAGTCATCCGGGAGTCAAAGAACTTGCACGAGATAATTGTACAACAGCTCTATGAAAATCTTCTTACCTACGAGTTGGAGTTAAATCAAAGGGCAGAAACCCTATCTAAGGGAAGAAAGAAGGACAAAAACATTGTTCGTAAAGCCTCAACTTCAACTCACAGAAGCAATCTTAAGGATGATTCTGACTCTGATAAAGATGAATCAGATGATGATGAAGGAGCTGCCATGTTGGTCAGACAATTTAAAAGATTCATCAACAGGAACAGACCGCCGAAGTTCAGAAGTAGCAGCAGAGAACAAACAAATGACCTTTGCTACAATTGCAAAAAGCCAGGTCATTTCATTGCTAAGTGTCCAAAACCCTTAAAAGAATAGCTGAGAAATGATAGAACAAAAGCAAATTCAAAGAGAGAATTCAAAAGACTCCACAAGCAAAAGAAAATAGACAAAAGCTTCATAGCTAAAGGCTCTTGAAGTAACTCAGGAGAAGGACTAAACTCTGAGTCAAGTGACGATGAAGAGCCATAGAAGGCCAACATGTGCTTGATGGCAAAAGAAGAAGAAAGAAGCAAAAAGGAATTCAACATAGATGAGATATTTGACTTCTACTCTCATAAATTAAACATTGATGATCTTAGAGAAGGCATGCATGACTTAATGTTAGAATTACACAAATACATGAAAATGTTTAGAATGTTATCTAAATATCACTCTCATCTAAAAGAGGAAAAAGAGAAAATTAGCATAAAATTACACGCCACACTTCAAACTGAACAAATTTGTTCTCGTCTTGAGATTGAGAATGAAAAATTGAAAAAGATAAATGAATTAAGCACTCAGAAAGAGTCTTCACTAGTCTCCAAAATTCAGGAACTAGAAAAGACAATTTCTATGTGGAATAAATCAAGTTTGTCTATGAACACCCTGATCTCAAGCCAAAGAGATGTGACTGATAGATCAGGATTAGACTTTGAGAATTCTTTCTCAGAGCCTAATATGAAGAAATCAATGGAAGTAAAAGAAAGCAACTCCTTTAATCTTAATAAAGGAATTGTGTTCAACAAATCCTCAGAATCAATCTCTCCCAGCTGCCCACACTCTGCTAATCATGTTATCGTATTAGACAATAAAACTCGTACTGGTCTAGGATTCAAAAGATTAAAAAGTAAGCCAACACCTATAGCTGAACCTCGAAGGATCATAGAGTCAAGCAAAACTTACTCTACGAACCAGTCATGCAGAAATCATGGAGTTTCTCTCACTTTACGAAACATGAGAATCGTAGAATAGTATGGAAGCAGAATTTGTATCAGCCCAACAGAAGGACTATAAGCAATTATAATTCATACAGGTCCTGGACAAATAGAAATTCACAAATATACACACATCATCATCAACATCATATCAATCATAGGCACCATCATAGAAATGATAAATATTTATTAAGTTATCATTATCATATACTGCAAAGATCTAAACTCAAATAGATTTGGATCCCAAAAGGTACTAAGAAAAAAGACCCAAGTAAATGTGGGTACCAAAATGAAGATTGATTTGTCATACAGGAAAAGAGATCCATTTGGTACCTTGACAATGGATGCTCAAGACACATGCAGGAAACAAGGTTCTTCTGTCATATAACAAGGAAAAGGATGGTCTTGTAGTCATCTTTAGAGACAACAACTTGGGGAAAACCAAATGATATGGCTCAATTGGAAATGGTACAATATCATTCAACAAAGTGGCTTATGTTGAAGGAATAAAGCATAACTTGTTAAGCATCAGTCAACTGTGTGACAAAGGACATCAAGTCACTTTTCTCAACAGCAAATGCCAAGTCAGAAATTTGAAGACTAACTCTCTAAGTCTTGTAGGAGTTCGAGAAGGAAATGTCTACGTGGTCAACCTTGCCCGATTAAGTTCAGATAAGATAATATGTTTCCTTGCTAAAGCCTCTGAAGATATATGTTAGCTTTAGCACAGGAGATTATCTTATCTTAACTTTAAGAGTATGTCTAAGCTTGCATCCAAAGACCTAGTAAGAGGATTGCCAAAACTTAACTTCATCAAAGAAAAACCCTGCAAAGTATGTCAGCTTAGAAAGCAAACAAAGACCTCCTTCTAGAGCAAGACAGTCAACTCAAATGATAGAGCCCTTCAATTACTACACATGGATTTATTCGGGCCTATCCCAACTACAAGCCTTAAAAGAAAGAGATACTCTCTAGTGGTAGTAGATGACTACACTAGATACACATGGGTATCCTTTCAAGCTCTAAAGATGAAACTATTTCACATCTTATCAAGCTCTTCAAACTGATCATGAATGAAAAGGGTGAGAAGATTAAGTCCATCAAAAGTGATCATGGAAGAAGGTTTGACTTTTCAGATATGGACCAGTTCTATGAAGAAAATGGAATCAATCACAACTTTTCAGCCCCAAGGACTCCTCAACAAAATGGAGTAGCAAAGAGGAAGAATATGACTCTAATTGAAGCAGAAAGAACCCTTCTTGCAGCAGCCTATCTTCTTGAGTATTTCTGGGCTGAAGACATCAGCACTGCATGCTACACCCAGAACATATCACTTATACACTCAATATTAAAGAAGACTTCATACGAATTGTGGAAAGAAAGAAAGTCAAACATAAGCTACATTTATGCGTTTGGCTGTCTATGTTATGTACTCAACAATGGCTAGAAGCATCTAACCAAATTCCAGCCAAAGTCAGAAGAAGGAATCTTCTTTGGCTATGTTACAGAGTGTTCAACAATGAATCCTTAACTGTTGAAATCTCCATCTATGTCACATTCAATGAATCAGATCCAGAAAAAAAAAGTTCAACACTCAACGATTCATCATAAATAAACTCAACGATCGAAGAACTCAAAATCATAAAGTTGGACTCTACTATCATGTAACCAACAATAGAAATCGTTAAGCAAGCAGAGGAAATCATAGAGTTCACCACGCAAGACATTGGAACTCTACTATCAGAACAAGAAGTTGATTTGGAATAACTCAAACAAGAAGGCACCAGAACAGACATTCTTAACAAAAGAAAGTGGACCAAGGATCACACTCAAGATCTAATAATTGAAAATCTACATGAAGGAATCAAGATAAGAACTGCAACTTCAAATGAATGTTTCTACCTAAACGTTCTCTCTCAAGTGAAACCCAAGAAGATCGAAGAAGCCTAAGGAGATTCAAGTTGGATAGAGGCCATGCAAGAGGAGCTCAATCAATTTCAAAGGAGCAAAGTTTGGAGATTGGTTGTCAGACCTCAACATAAACCAGTCATTGACACCAAATAGGTCTTCAGGAACAAAATGGATGAAAATGGTGTGATTACAAGGAACAAAGCAAGACCGGTGGCCAAAGGCTATTCTCAAGATAAAGGAAGTAACTACGATAAGACATTTGCTCTAGTTGCCAGATTGGAAGTCATAAGGATTTTTCTAGCCCATACTGCACACATGAAGTTCAAAGTATTCCAAATAGATGTTAAGAGTGCATTTCTAAATGAAGAACTTGAAGATGAAGTCTATGTGGAACAACCTCCATATTTTATCAATCCAACCCTTTCAGATTATGTTTATAAATTAGATAAAGCTTTATATTGTCTAAAACAAGCACCTAGAGTATGGTATGAAACCTTAACTAACTTTCTTATTGAAAAAAGATTCACTAAAGGAAGAGTAGATACTACCTTATTTTTGAAAAAATATAAGGATAAAAAACTACTAGTTCAAATTTATGTAAAGGATATCATATTTGGTTCTTTGGGTGAAAAATTGTGTGAAAGGTTTGCCAAGCTTATGTAGAGCAAGTTTGAGATGAGCATGATGGGAGAACTTAACTTCTTCCTCGGACTTCAAGTAAAACAGACTGATGAATGCATCTTCATTAACCAAGCTAAGTACATAAAAGACTTACTAAAGAAGTATGGCATGAAATCTGCAACCATCATTAAAACTCCGATGTCACATACCACTAAGCTTGACAAAGACAAAAATGGTAAAAACACTATTATCACTCAGTATAGAGGTATAATAGGCTCACTCTTATACCTAACTGCTAGCCGGACAGATATAATATTTGCTACATGTATATGTGTTAGATTTCAGGCTAACCCTAAAGAGTCTCATCTAATAGCTGTGAAAAGAATTTTTAAATATCTTAAAGGAACTTCAAATTTAAGGTTATGGTATCCCAATGAGTCTTCCTTTAATCTAATAGGATATTCAGACGCTGATTATGCAGGATGAAAAATAGACAGGAAGAGTACAAGTGGAACATGCCAGATGCTTGGCAGTAGACTTGTCTCTTGGTTTAGTAAAAAGCAAAACTCAGTATGCACATCAACTGCAGAAGTTGAATATATAGCCACAGGCAGTTGCAGTGCACAAATCCTATAGATGAAGACTCAGCTTGCAGACTATGGGTTTGAGCTGAATTATATCCCTATATATTGTGATAATACAAGTGCAATTATTATAATTCATAACCCTGTCATGCATTCAAGAACTAAGCACATAGATATAACATATCATTTCATTAGAGATCATGTACAAAATGGTAATATATCACTACACTATATCCCAATTGAATATCAATTAGTACACATTTTTACAAAACCTTTAGATGAATCAATATTTAATAAACCTATAAGTAAGTTATGAATGTTAAATCTAGACACTTAATATATATCATGCTTTGGAAGCTATTAACACTGTAGGGAGAAAAGTGTTCAAATGATATAGTAAAGAACAATTCGTAGAGCCTACTCAACGATCGTCGAGCTAAGGATCGTACAGTACACTACAAATCATAGAGCTCACTCAACGATCGTCAAGCCAAGGATTGTAGAGTTCATCCCAGTCATAAAGCTCACTCAACGACAGTCAAAACAAGGATTTGTGTGTCAAGAGGGATCGTAGAGCTCAGGGGGAGACAAAGGGCAAAATTGTCATCAACCAGCTAGAAGTCCTCCTATCAAAATTTGACACACGTCTCACTCTTAGTAAACATAGAGAGAAGTTTTAAATATTTTGAAAACTGCGCATCTTTCATTATTCTTCAAAATCAAAAATGTAAATCTCTCTATCTCTCTTTCTCTCTCTCAATCCAGAACTCTAAATTTATAATACTCAGATAAATCATTCCTCTTGTTTCAAAAAAATAACAAATGGCGCCTGCTTAAGCTATATCGGGAAACGAACTAAACTTCAAAAACTTCACAACTGCCGATAAATAGTAATGGAGGATAATCCATCTATTAGAAAGGGCTGGCCTTCGAAAGGCATTAGAAACAAACACAAAGATCCTATCAAAGCTAATTCGAGAATTCTATACAAATGGATCATATGTAAATGGAACCCTAACCACCACAGTTAAAGAGGTCCAGTTCAACCTTAAATCTAAATAAATAAACCTAGCCCTGGGTTTTAAGCGTGGGGGCCTCATGACTTTTAATCTGGTGAGTACAAAAAAGGGCCTGAGAAGGATGCACCACAAGAAGAATCCAGAGTTGAGAGGATTGAAAAAGAAAGAGTTTCCCCATAAATATGAATTTATGCCTGACATCATAGGAAAATGCCTCATCTGCAAAGACTCAGCTCAGGACTCCATCAACGAGATCCAGCTGAAGATAATGACAGCAATAGTAAAGAAGATAAACATCAGTTATGGCTCCTTACTGTTAGAATGGAATCGGAAACTAGATCCTAAATGAAGAAAAGGCAAAAGGGGTCGGGAAAATGCTCTATGGGAGATTCATAAGCATTCTCCTTCAATCCATATTGGGGGACAAGATCGAGCATGTTGAAGGAGAAATCCTCAACGCAAATAAGAGGATGACCCAGAGATTATTCAAAAACTGGAAGAGAAACCAAGTTAAGAATAGAAAATTATCCCGATCTGGGGATAGTGAAGGAACACAGAGTGGTGTTGAGCCCTCACTGATGAAGAACATATCTGCAGAAGCAGAATCTCAGAAGGTTAGCAGGCAATCTCCTGAACTAATTAGGAAGAGAAAATTAAAGAAAACCCTTGAGATTGAAGAACCTCAAGGATCATCAAACGAGGCCTTTGACGTTGCTCCTGAAGAGAAGGTTGCCTCAGAAGATGAAGAATCAGAACAACGAAGGGAAACTCACAGCAAGCATAAGGTTGAGGAGGTCACCTCAACAGAGCCAAAACTAAAGAGAAGAAGGCTAGTGAAATTAGCCGATCAAATAACTAGAAAAGGCTCAGTAGCTGAAGGGGAGCTACATGAAAAATTAGACAATGCTCCAGTTGAGGGGGAGCTATTTGAAGCGACTGGACCTATTGTTGCTCAGGTTGAAGGAGAGATTCTAGGAGAGACCGTCCCAGAAAACGTATCAATCCCTCCAACCACAATAAATACTGATGAAAAGGATGACATCGAGATAGTGGCAATAGGATGAAATGAACAAAGACATCTCGACTACAACTGTCTGCGGAGATTCTTGCCACTAATGCCATTCCACTGAGCCCTAGTGCACAATGCATGGGATCAACTCTTTTGGACCTATAAAGCATATCCCAACGTGGTGATTTTGGCTCAAGGCTACCCCCAAAACCTATATTTTTCTCAAAAGCTTATCTCAAATATCTCATTTTAACCTACAGCAGGGCAAAAGGTACACTTTATCCCTCCAACCTTCATTCAATGTCATACACCTGTACAGACCTTCAATTAATTTGAGGAGCTGTCAAACGCAAACACTGAAATAAGCTCTACGTCCAACTCTAGCCCAGTCGTAGAGTCCCCACACTCTACGACTGGTGGTCCAGGAAGCCCAAATGATCAAAACGTAGAGTGCCTTTAAAACTCTCCTCAAATCCTACCTTTTACACAAATAATGTCTCCTGTTCAACCTACTCAACCACCAAGACTCATCTTAATACACGAAGACATCCCCTCAACCTCTGGTCATGAATACTTCCACATTCCAAGCTCCATGGCTGACCAGGAGAAAACAACTCAACTCCTCAAAGAAATCCTGTAAACGATATCTTTGCTTCCTATAACTGAGGGCTTAACTGACATTACAAGCTATATGCAAGCAGAGTTACACACCGATCTGGCATCTAAGTCCCACAACATTTAACAGAGATTAAACGATGTCGTTACTGCTGCAAACAACCTTTCTCAAAATTTGGGAAGCGAATTCTCCTTAAGATTGAAGGAGTTAATTGCAGCAGTTTCCGACAATCTCAAGGAAAGGGACACAATATTTTTGAACGCAGTGGCCAATCATTCAAAGTCAATCGACATTCTTCAAAAAACCAATGCTGAATCTATAGCCCTCCTCGGTAATTAGATCTTTGATATGAAAGAATCTATCAGAGAACAAGCTTATCGATCTGATGAAACTCTGACATTGGTGAAGAAAAAATAAATGTTGGTTGAAGAACGACTTCAAGATCACCACAATGATGTAACTGTCACCCAGACTCAACTTCAAGAACTTATTCAGGGTATGCAGTAGCTATCGGATGAGTACAGAACCAACTATCAGTCAAAGCAGAAGAGGAAGAACACCTCAAGGAATGAGAATGGTTCAAACTTTAGTTCAACCTCCTAGGTTTGAAGCAGTACCAACTCATCCTAGACAAGCCTCAACTGCAAGACCATCTGCACCAAGTCATTAAGAACAATCCTCAACTGCGAGAATATCTAGCTCACAAACATGGCTCCAAGTTAAAGAGGAGGAAGTTATGCAAAGGGAAGAAATGGATCTTAAAAGGGCAGAAAAGGAAATGAGAGCACTCTTCAGGCAAAGGCAAGAAGATGAGAGAAGAATATCTCCTAGGTAAAGACAGAAAGATGAGAGAATAAGACCTCCTAGTAGAATGAGATAAATATTTCAAATTTTTATGTATTTTTTTTAATCATTCATTGTACAACTGACTATACATCAATAAAATTCATATTTTTTTTATAGAAATAAGCTACTCGCTGTATATTAGGCATTCTCTCATTAAAATGCATTTGCTTAATTAAATTGTTCAAACTACCTTCTACTATTAGTGCTGTCATCGTCAAATAGGAAGAGATTGTTGAACATTACATATTTGATTTCACGATAAGAATTAAGTTGATAAATGCATTCAATAGTATAGTTGTAAAGTCCTTTGATTAATTATGATGTACAAGGACTTAGTTAGATAAGATCAAAACTATTAGGTTGGCCTTTTGGATATGAATGTATTGAGTTGTAAAGTCATTTGTGGTGTACAAGGATTTAGATATTAAAAAGATAAAATCTGTTAGGTTGATCTTATGGTGTATCTCTTTAGATAGTCTGATCGTAGAATGGACTCTACGACTCCGTGCCAAGAAGACTCAACGACTCAGCCTGATCATAGAATGGACTCTACGACTCTGCACAAGGAAGACTCTACGACCAAAGCAAGCAACCGTAAAACGAACTCTACGACCAACAGAGTGGTCGTAGAGTAAACTCTACGATATGCCTTATCGCAGAACAGGCACTACAGCAAGAATGATCATAGAGTTGATCATAGAGATACATTGAGCAAAAGCAAGAATCATTTAAAGTAATACTACGACACTCCTCAGCTACACATCATGCAAATCAGAACCTAAACATCTGATGGTTCTTCTCTTGTACTAAAAGATAGAAGAAACTTCGTTGAGAATAACAGTCTACATCGATGTGACAGATAAACCTCTGCTAAGAGCTTAAAGTTAGAAATGTCAGAGGACTCACCAAAGCATGTTAAAGCGACAAAGTGGAGATTTCAAGGTAGTGCTAAAGTCAGAAGATTGTGTCCTATCAGCCATATTTTATGGAAGACCAAACACCTCTATGAAAGTTGGCAGAAACCTACGACTGACATGTCTTATCCCAAGGAAAAAGGAAACACCTTTTGTGGATAGTGTTAGAAGGTCAATTAATACCTCGTCAGAGCATTAATGAACTAAATGAATATAATATTTAGCAACTCTGCATCATGAGGTAATGGGCAGAAACTGAAGCATATGGCAGATTTCAAACGGGAAGAAATCTGAAGCTCTTATAAGAGACACCCAGATTTGAAAAAGAAAGAGAAGACACACAAGAAAGAAAGTATATGCAAGAGTTCAAAAAGATCAAACATGCCTTCATCTTTTCGTGCCTTCACTTAACGAACTCTTCTAGTGAGTAGTGTTGGTTTGGGTGTGCTACTAAGTTGCGTTTAGCATAAGTTTCTTGAAGAAATAAGTAGCGAAGCAAGATACTTTTTTTTTGTTTAATCTTTTTGAACTCTTGCATATACTTTCTTTCTTGTGTGTCTTCTCTTTCTTTTTCGAGCTAACCCCAAAGAACCTTTTGAATAAATATGCCTTCACCTTTTCGTGCCTACTATTTCTCTTTCAATCTACTGCCAAGTCCCACATCGATTGTTCAAAAAATATTTAAAGGACCAAAATACTCTAAGTAAGGCGATGGGCCATTTCCTAAAACTTGTGGCTATGTTTTGTTACCTTCATTGTATTTGGAGGAAAGGCCCAGGCTACAGACTACCTCAAGCCAAGTATTTAACACAATTACTTGGCCTAGTCTGGCCTTATTCCATTGGAGTCTGAACCTGACCTGGTCTGGTCAATGGTCAAAGTCTGTCTGCCTAGATTAGGCCAGGCCAGACAACCTGTTTGTGCATGTCTATTATATAACCTCAAGTTTTAAGACGTAGAAATTGAGAGGAGTATTATAAACTCATTATTATTGATATAGTAAAGATTTGAAGTTTGACCCATGATTTTTCTTTTTAAGAGTTTTTTTATATTAAGTCTTATATTATTTTAACTCTCTTTATTTTATTGTTTGGATTGTGTTGAATTAATTCCCAACACCATTTTCACAAAAAAAATAATACTCCCTTCATCCCGAAGTGTAACATCAATATTGACTTTCTAAAAGTCAATTTGAAACATTTTCAAATTTAGAATTGACGTAATTTATTTAAATTTTGAAATTAATAAATATTATGACTAGTAGTATTTTTTAAATAGTTTATGACATTTATAATTATATTGACAATAATTAAATGAATTTATATCAATTTTAAATTTAAAAATATTTAAAATTAATTTTTAAATAGTTAACATTAATTTTATAATTTGAAACGAAGAGTTACTATATTTTCCTTTTTACAACTAAGGGGAATATAACAAGGGTTCTGCTAGATACATATGTCTATAAAAAAAACATTGTCCTCTTTGTGCCAATATAAGCACTGGCTACCCCTTAAAATTATAACTACGATTGCTTGTATCTGTTCAACAGAAAGGTAACACTTTTTTATTAGCATATACTACAAAATTTATAGGAAAATAATATTTGTAGTGCAAAATTGAACTTTACCGTTGTGTATAATTTTTAATACATACGGTAAAATTATGTATTGTTTATTTATGCTTAAATTGTAACTATATACAATACGAACAAAAAACTGTCCCCTCTAACATAATCAAAACACTTCAGAAAAGAGTGAGAAGCATCAAATGATTCAATTGTCAAAATATTGCAACCGAGCACTTCTCAGGTTCTAATTTTTTTTTATTTTTTTTGGGAGGGGATACTCCACAAGTCTTATTTTCATAAAAGACAAATGAGTATAACTTTACTTTATTTATAAAATACAAATAAAGTGATGTCATACTCTTTCGTATTTTTGGCTGGTAAGACTAACTGATAATTTTTTCTGATAAGTTTAGAATTTTCCTTTTGACAATGAAAATTGTTTTATATACTCCAACAAAAATAGTCAAATTTGTACGGATTGGATTATAGGGTATCCTCTATACTCCACAAGTCTTATTCTCATAAAAGACAAATGAGTATGACTCCACCTTATTTGTAAAATACAAATAAAGTGGTGTCATACTCTTTTGTTTTTTTTGCGGGTAAGACTAGTTGATAATTTTTCTGAGTAAGTTTAGAATTTTCATTTTGACAATGAAAATTGTTTTATATACTCCAACAAAAATAGTCAAATTTGTATGGATTGGATTATAGGGCATCATCTATACTCCACAAGTCTTATTTTCATAAAAAACAAATAAGTATGGTTCTATCTTATTTGTAAATTATAAATGAAGTGGTGTTATATTTTTTCATTTTTTTTTTTGTGAGTAAGGCTAGCTGATAATTTTTTTGGGTAAGTTTAGAATTTTTCTTTTGACAATGAAAATTGTTTTATATACTCCAACAAAAATAATCAAATTTGTACGGATTGGATAGTGTAACTATTCATAAACATGCAATTAACGAGTTGCGTCATTGTGTTTAATCAACACAAGATCAGACTAATTTTTTCGAACGATATAACATTAATTTGTGACGATTAATGTAAGTTAACATATTCTAAGGTTCTATTGAGGTTGGGGATTTTTCTACTAAGTACATTAAAAAGAGAGAGAGAGAGAGAGAAAAGATTAATATAAACTGCATGAATTGAATGGATCCCCATTGCTTGTTTACTACTTGGTTGAGAATTTGAGCACCTTCTTAGCCAGCTTAGTAATTTTGTCTTCCTTCTTCGCGACCTTCTTCGTGATAATCGCTTGTTCTTTTGCCGTGAACGCTCTACTCGTAGCGAACATCTCCTCGTCCATGCCCCAATCTCCGTAATAGGAATTTAATTCCGAAAGTTGAACATTATCTTTGCTCTTTCTGCTTTCTTTTTCCTTGGAGAAACTCCAAAGCGAACATGTCACTCTCGCGGATGGAGGAGACTCCATGAAAGAAAAGCTTTAATGTAAATTAGAGTGATGATCATTTCATTTTATACACATGGAATGAGCAATTTAAACCCATATTTGGAAGGGTAATCCCTAGGGTGACAAGTTTCCTTAATCTAGCTTTTGATTGCCTTCTAATTTCCGTGCTGTACCTAGCAAGCATATCAAATCACACCTTAGTCAAGTAAATTATTATTAAATACAGCTGTTTACTGCACAGATACATTCATTGTACACTATACCCGCATTCAAATTTTAATTAAAAATATTTTACTTGGAATTTATTTTTTTCTTTTTTTTTTATTTAAAGTGACGAAGTCAGAATTTTTTTTTGTAAAAATAAGTTGTCAAAAAATACCATATGTTAAAATTTTAAAATAAGTTAAAATCTGAAATTAATGTTTTTTTTAGTCAAAGTCAAGGTGGTCAAGCCTGTAGATATTTACTGGATCTTTTACATTGTTTAAAAATTAAAAAAGAAAAGAATTTATAACTTGAAATCCCCTCTCCAAATATGCAAACAGCCCAATTGCTAACTTGGCTGTAAAATAGATGATTAGTACATGATTTTTACAGTTAAAAAATAATAAATACTTTACTTTATTCTTCTTTGTGTTATTCATTTACTCCCTTAGTTCAGCATTATTTGTTCATTTATTTCATTTAAATGTTATGTCTCTTTTTTGAATTTTCAAATACAAATAATAAGTATAAGGGGCCTTTCCAATAATTATTATTTTTAATGTTCTTCGTTTTCCTTAAATTTCTCTTATAATTTTAAACAAGTACGTAGATTTTTGATTGGAAAATATTGAGAGGATCCTAGTAAAATCATCGGTATTAATAACTGAAATGCGTTGATATTTCATCAAAAATAAATAAATAAACAATGCGTTGATATAGTTTTGACTAGCTCAGCATCTATTCACCTTCCTTTATATTATTATACAGCAATCACAGTTGTAATTGATTTTTAGTGAATACTTTGCACTACATGCTATCAAAGTAAACCACATGTTGATTTTGTGTCCAATAAACATAATGAAACACTTTATAAATAATTAAATTTTCAAGAATAT
Source organism: Hedera helix (assembly GCA_947179155.2). Lineage (NCBI taxonomy): Eukaryota > Viridiplantae > Streptophyta > Magnoliopsida > Apiales > Araliaceae > Hedera > Hedera helix. Next base: position 9,583,712 of record OX359286.1, read on the forward strand.
TATATGTTTGTATATATATATATATATATATATATATATATATATATATATAAAGGTGATATAAAACATTTTTAATTTAAAATTTTTCTTTTAAAGTGTTTGATAGCATAGAAAAGTATTTTTAATCTTGGAAAATTGTCCTTTTGAAATTATAGGAAAAAACATAAAAAAAATTACCCTTTTTCATAGATTTTTGAAATTTATTTGCCAAAACAATTTTCATTTTTAAATGAGATAACTTTCTCTAAAACATTTATTAGTAAGAAAGTACTTACTCTCGTGGCACCACAATACACCAAACAAGTCCTTACTCAATTAGCTTTTATTTTTATTTTTTAAAATATTAAGATATGCATTTGACAAATTTAAAGATAAGTTTTGTCTTAATAATTAAATATATGTTCGCGAGAGGTCAACATAAACTGATCATCAATTTTGCTTTATGAATCATACTTTATTATTGAATAATTATTTATACAAATATGTTTACACGAAGTGTAAATTGCTAAAATTATTTTGTCAAATACAGTTGAATCTTGTTTTCTTATGAATTTCACTAAATTGAAATTCAATATTAACAAATTAATAATTTTTTATTTAAATTAGTTTGACGCAACATTTGAAAATGAACTTCAATAATATAAAAGGCCACCATTAATATTTTCGGCCGAAGTAAAATTAACTTGTGAATGGAAAGGTTGGCATTTATCTAGAATAATAAGTACGGTAAATTTGAAGAGAGATTGCAATTCCTTTTAATTTATGTTGAAATCACGTACTATTACGAGATAAATGTTCCAAAGGTACTCCGTAAACCCATAAATAATTTACCATATTACATATTAAATATAGCTTATTGTTGAATAATGTATAATATTATTTCCATTCTACAAGATAAGATTAAATTTAACATTTTTTAAAGTTAGTTGAGATATTTTTAAATCTTAAATCGATGTAATTCTTTTAATTTTTGACAATAAAAATCTTTTACTAGGTAGGACTTTTATAATTTGCAATTTTATGACTACATTTTTTAAAGTTAAATAAATTTATACAACTTTCAAATTGAAATATCTTAAATTAATTTAACAGAGTCAAAATTAGTCATATAATTCATTGCATAAAAGTATTTCATTCGTTTCAAATTATAAAATCACGAGAGATAACTTGTGCCTGAAGGCACAGTGCAACTAATATAACAGTTGAGTATTATATCTAATATTTCTAGATTGAAAAATCTAAAACTGTTGTGAACTCTCAGTTTCATAAAAGAACTGAGAGTCTAACCATTAATACAAAAAGATTGATACTCAATTCAGTTATAAATTTTTTAGATAAATATTAGTGTGCTACTAATTCCCAAATTAAAATTAGTTCTTGGTAAGTTTGAACAATTAATTGATTAACGATAGCAGGCTCAAATTGGTATAATATAGTATTTTTGGATATCTCACACACTTTTTATTTATTGACAAAATGGAATGAGAAGTTTAGCAGCATTTATTTGCCTTCAGTAGCTCTAATCATCAATCAATATGATCTATGAACAGTATTTTCTGTGAAAAAATAGTAGAATTGCATGTCATTTGGTGAGATCCAATGAGAAAAAGAAAGATGTAAAAATTCAAAAGAAAGATTTTTGCATATATACCCAAAAGTATAAAATGAGTCCTCTAAATCCAAACAAAAAAATATTGTCATAACACCAACTAAATCGCATCACCATAACATTTTTTCTCTATATTTATTCTTGAAATTGGACAAAAGATTATCATACCATGAATCAAAGTCTATTACAATAGTTGCTTTCGATATAGTCTGCAAAAACATCAAAGAGATGACACTTAATTGCATGTACCTGAAGGCACATCGTAGATTAAAATTCCAAAAATACTCTATTACCTAAAGACTCTTTGCAACCTAAAATAACTTACAAAACAATTAAAATGAATCTGAACCACCCCTGTAATTTTTCGTCCAAATCAATTTGTGTGTGAAAAGATAACGTTCGCAATACCCAAAAAACAGGAAAATGACGTCAATGCTAAAAGGGTGACCCATGTTGTTTACCTGCTATTTTATTTATTTATAATAATAACTATTATTATTATTATTATTATTATTATTATTATTATTATTATTATTATTATTATTGTTATTATTATTATTATTGTTACGATGGCAGACAAACTTGCCAAGTTTGATTGATATTGTGCTAGGGTATAAGCTTGGACGGACCAACTAGGTCGATCATGTCTTAAGTAGGAAGACAGAGCTGGCGGCATTTAAGTGTGAGGCAGTGGCAACCAACAACAAGGTCACGAGTACCCTACCGCATCGTATTCGAGATGGGCTTGGAAAAGGACCCGCGAGAAGCCTTTTGCACCAAGCTAAGGAATGCAAAACTCGGCTTGGATCAAGGATGGGCTCTTGGTCACAAAAGGTAATATGTTTTTTTTCTTCCAAAACCTTTCTTTTTTCTATTATTATAATAATTATTGTTATTATTATTATTATTATTATTATTTCTATTATTACTATATTATTATTATTATTATTATTATTATTATTATTATTATTATTATTATTATTATTATTATAGTGTAGTGGTGAATTTAATTTGGGCGAGAAATGTGAGTGGATAGATTTTTGAAAAAAATGATGTTGAATTTGGGGGGGGGGGGGGGAGAGGGGAGAGAGAAATAAGAGATAAATTAGTGACCGTTGGATGTTGAAGTCCCAAATGATTTTAGACTGTTGGCTATTGAAGCTTAAATTGATTTGAGGCCGTTAGATGTTAAGTATTGGGATTTGAGCCGCTCTGTTTTATATTATAGATTATTAACTTTTAGAAGTTAATTTGATTTTTGATGTGATAAAAATATAAAACTACAGGTGCACAATGTCAAATTAAAAGAACTGGCAAGTACATGTTGAACCTACATAGTCTAGTTATTTTTTATGATCCTTAAAATTAATTCAGGCAAATTAAAAATTAAGATGGAGAATATAATTAAGTAAAATTAAAAAATAAACTAAAATAATAATTAAACTAATTAATGATGAAAACTAATAAAGAGAAAACAATCTAGGTATCTAAATCCAGTAAGTAATAATCATAATTAATAATCTAATATCTTCTTCATATAACTCAAATTATGCTAGTTGTTTAGTGTACATAATTCAGAAAATAAATTAATTAAAGTCCAAATTAAATTAATTCTACATTTGATCTCCCTTCCATTGAATTTAGTAATTTTATAATTAACTTGGGCGATTGTAGACTATAAAAAATTAATGAGTAACTATAATTCATTAAAATTTCTTCAAACAAGTATAAATTATGAAAATTTCATATTTTACAATAATCTATGAAAACCTTTTCATTAATTTAAGATCACATAAGAAATAAGCATGAAAGTGTTCCACTAATGAAATATGAAAGCGAAACCATTAATTCATTTAAGTATAAATAACATAATTGACAGAGAATATTAATTACTTAGTTTTATCATCATCATTCTAGATCTAATAATTTAGCTAGCCATGAAAATTAACATGAAAACAAATAAAATATCTACTACTAATTGCATAAAATTAAATATCAAGAATTAAGCAATTAAATAAAATTAAAAAGAACTTACTTTTATTAATTAAAGAAGAGGAAGAAGAGTATTCAACATAAGAATAAAATACAAACTCTTGTTTGAATCATCCGACAATGGAAAAGGGCAATAAGAAATATTCTAACTCTACTCACTAGCATTAAATTTTCTCTCTACTAGCTACCTATCTTTAGGATATCTCCTATTTATAGACATGGCATTAAGGCTTGAATTCTTTTCCGCGTAGGTTTCAACTTCCTAGTAACAATTAACTTTTTTTCAAAGAGATCTTTTAGATAAATTTTCCTTTCCTTCATTAGATTTGAGTTGCACGCCAATTGTTCCAGCTCCTTCATTTTTCGTGTAGAAATCTTCTTCTCTCTTTCCTTCCATGAATATGAATATTAAATATTGTTTGATAATCAAAATTTTAATTTTATGACAACAAACTATTAAATCTCACAAAATAAAATAAAAAATATTAATTAAATAAACCAATATAATAAAAGGAATAAATTAGGGGTAATTAAAATGCATGATTCACGAGTCTATCAAATACCCTCATATCTAATCTCTGGTTTTATCCGTCACTGAAATCACAAAATAGCAAGCAACCTGCACAGGAAACAATCGTGGACAATCCCAAAAACTTGATGGCTTAGGTTATCGTGTGATAGTTCCGGTGTAAGAATAAGTATAAGCAAAAATCATAAACAATGGAGAGATGACAACCCACTGTCACATAAAAATGATATATATAGAAATCCTTTTTTTATTTTTGCAATCCACGTACAAAAAATTCGTAAAACTACTGAAATAATATTGATATTTGACGTAAAAGAATGATGTAACCTGTATTCTCCAGTTTGTAGTTATATTTATACTTTTCTCAGCTGTCTTGCTATCACGCATCCTAGACCAATTAGGATTTGGAAGCCCTGATTAGAATCCAATTGTGAATATGATGTTACCAGGTCAATCCTTATCACCCCAAAACCCACAATCATAATCTGAATTGGAATGCTAAGTCAATATAGATTTTGACCCTCATAATTTGTCAAGCTGTTAAAAGACACTATAATGGGTCTACCCCAGTACCGAGCCCACTATAATGTATAATAAATAGGCCAATCTCTGCTCTAGGCCGTAAAAGAATATGGGCGCACACTGGATTCGGGTCTCAATTAATTATATTCAAGCATTGCACCCCCCCCCCCCCAACTATCTTGTTATAAATAATTTATAATATGAGAGTAACACTTGGAGAATTGAAAAACCAACATGCTCCTTAATTACTATTCATAATCGGCATTTAATTAACTCCCCAAAAATACTTCGTATAATTCTCAATAACCCCTACATGTGCTCCACTAAATCCAACTACCTCTTGGTATCCGCGCCCATCATCTCAACTTAAATTTTCAATACCCCACACATCTCATCTTTTTTTCACTTCCAGAGAACCTTATACCTTTTTGCCTCTTTCTCTCTCCACACCAAGTGATTTCCAGCATCTATTTCTCCAACAAAAACCTCTTTTTTAGGGTAAATTTCATCTTTTCCACAAAACCCTTCATCTCCTAGTTACCCAAGGCTCAAAATCCTTCCTCCTCCACCCTTGTCGATAAAGCAAGTCCTATCCTCTCTGACGCTGAGAAGGCAGAGTTAGCTAATCGGAAGTTTTATGAATTGGAGAATGTCTTTAGGTACGCCAACACTATCTCCAATATGACACCTGAATCATTCACAAAAATTCGCAAAGAATTCCAAATCCCCGATCAATATGATTTCCAAGTCCCAAATCGCATTGAAAGGATGTACTTCTATGTCGACAGGAATCGTCATTCATACCCAAGCACCTCGATTGAGTCTATGCTTCCCCCTCCATGATTTCATCATTTCATTCTTAACCCTTACCGACATAGGCCTTTCTCAACTCGTACCCAACTCCTACATTCACCTTATTTGTTTCATTGCTTTCTGCCACGAACTCAACATCACCCTTTCCATGGATTTTTTCTTTTCCCTTTCTACCTTCACCAATCCAGGGAACCGGGTCTTTGATGCCTAAACAAGATTCCTGGATGATGAACATGGATCTAGACTCCATCAAGTAACAAAGGATGACACCCGTCCTAGTTCTTCATCTATGAAACCAACATGAACCTTCTACCCACTTGGGGAAAGCCCCAAAAAATGGTCCTCGGATATGATCGACTCTCCAAGAACCGCAAGACGGAATTTCATGACTTATGCAATAAAATTCCGACCGAACCTTGGAGTCTGGATCTTCTTACAAACGAACAATGGTTATTCGACCACAAATGTAAGTTCTTGAACCCATCTCCTTTATGCAAATTAAATTGTTCTATTTTTATTTCTTTTCATTATCCTAACTCCATCCCCTTCTCTTATAGCAGTGATAATTAAACCATAAGCAAGAATTCCACCCTATCTTCGACAAAGTTTTGACGCCATTTTTGGCACAAAAAAAACCCACATTTGACACATCCGAACCCTACACCAACATCACCGAACCCACCATTAATTCCACCAAACCCATCAATAACACTACCGAACCCACACTACCACCACCGAACCCACCAAACTCATCAGACACAAAAAAACAACGAGCCAGAAAACATAAGTCAGGGTTTCATTCAAAGAATATCACCACCTCTGTTGATAATTCTTCTTAACCTCAAAACCAACCTTTTGAAACCTAATAAGGAACCACCAACAGCATTCTCGGACCCAAAAATCCATCTCCCGAAGCCCCTAAAAATCCATCTCTAAAAGCCTAGTTAAACAAAAAGATAGATTATTTCCAGATGTTCGAAAACGAAAAACCTGATCTCATAAAACAAAAATGCCGAAAACTAGCCAAAACAAAACCCAAACCCACCTCTCAAACTTCAACAATCCTAGCCGAACAAATCCCCATTGAACAAACTTCATCGAGGCAACAACATCTAAACAAACCATAACCACGCAAGTTACAACTGAACAAATCCCACGCGAACAAACCTCTGATATACCATAAACTCAAACCCAAAATGAACCAACCTGGACACTAAAACAAAGAGACAGCCTCTACATCTGAACCACATCCCCAGGCCGAAGCCACCACTTTCATCGATCCCTATCAAGGCAAAAGAGCCAAAAAAAATTAACATGAATTCAACAGCTCCACTTTTTGGCCCACCAACTTCGAATACACCCTTCCTTTAAAACTTTTTAACTTCTTTAATCTACCCATCGACAACGCAGAGTTCGATGACTACACCAACAGTGAACTTCTCCTTTCTTCGGTAGCCTACCAAGGCCGAGTAAGTAACCACAATCTCCTTTTATATTTCAAATTTAAACTTCCTAACTTAACTTATAATCACTTACTAACCCTCATTTCCTTTGCAATTTCTTGCATCCTTCAGTAGGCTTTTACAACCAGAGATGACAGGAATTGGCTTTGACAGGATAATTAATGTCTGGAAAACTAAATATGAGGTCGCCGAAAAAGAAAGAGTCAAAACTCCTCTAACAAAACGAAGAACTAAAAATAAAACCTTCCAAGGACGCCAGAATAGAAACCCAGCTAACTAAAGAAATTAACGAACTCTGTACGTAAAACAAGAAACAAGAAAAAAAAATAATGAAAAACTAGCCAATGAACTTTAGAATCAACATAAATCACCGTCGTTTCAAAAATGAGCCAACTTGAGAAAAACAATGAAGAACTCTAAAACCAAAACAATGAACTTCAACAACAAACAAAAAATAAAGAAGAGAAAATCACCGAGCTTACCACCACTTTTAAAAGAGGACACACAACACACAAGGACCTCCACAATTTCACTATCCAACTCGAAATGAAATACATAACCCTTAAAGCTCAAGCCCAAACTATCACCGACGAATAAAGACAACAAATCATTGAAGAATATTGATCCTCCGATGAAGTTCTCAACCAAATACTTGCCAAATTCTGCAAAGGGTATCAGTCTACAAAATCCAAGATCCGAACAGCTGGTATCGATCCAACAACATTGGAATTTTTTGAAGAATTCAAAGACAATCCACCAAACAACTAAACTTAATTATAAATTTTCCCTTTTGAACTAAAATTGTAATATATTTGGGCAGTCCTTGTAAATAACAATTTAATGAATAAAATACTTATTTTCATTTATTTCTATTAAATGTTACACTAGAATGAACTGGCAAAATATGTGTATACTGACTATTAATAATACTTTCTAAGTCTACCAGCATGTCAAGTATTTTTAATCTCTGAACCATCCATGCCTTAAAGCTTGTATGTTCCAAGCTTCAATACTTTAACAACTTCATGTGAACCCTCCCAATTAGGCACCAGTTTTCAAACATTCATAGGAGTTAAAGCTTCTGCCTCCCTAAGCACCAAATCTCCAACTTCAAACCTCCTCTGTCGAACCCTTCTGTTATAATGTCAAGCAGTCTTTTGTAGATACATAGTCAACCTTAATACTGCAACATCCTGAACCTCATTCAACATATCCAAATTTAGCCGAAGACCTTCTTAATTGTACAAATCTTTGAAATTTTCCACCCTGAATGAAGTAGATCCAATCTCAATTGGAATCAAAGTTTCGGTACCATACACCAACTTGAAGGGTGAATCTCCAGTAGTGGTCCGAGAAGTAGTCCGATAAGACCATAGAACACTCATTTAGCTTCGTCCAACCTCCTTTTGATCCCATTAAGCAAAGTTTGATCAGTCACCTCCACCTGATCGTTAGATTGAGCAATAGAGACCCTCTGATGTTGAATCCCCATATCTGTTAAGAATTGCTCGAACTTCGCCCCCACAAGCTGTAAATCATTATCAGACACTAATACCATAGGGATACTAAACCGGAATACCATCGACTCTGTAACGACCCCGAAATTCGACCAACCTTATTACCTTAAATTTCATGTTTATTAAACATTATTTTCTTAACGTCCAAATTTCGGTTCGTTAATAAATCTTTACTCACCTTATTTAATCTATTTATTAACATTAAAGTCATCAATTACCAAATTTTCAGTATGAATTTTTTTCTTTTTGTTTCTCAACCATTATATTAAAGTATTTGGATATTTAAGAACTTAATATCCCGATCCTAATCTTTGGATCGCAACCTTCACTTTTTCTTTCTATTACCAGTATCATTAAGCTCAACATTCAAAATTTAATATGGATTATATCTACATAATTATTCTTTATTCCATAATTCATAATTAAACATATAATAATCTCTATCGTAACAACTACTTTGAACAATTATAGTTCATAAGATAACTTTACTTGCCCTGTCTAGATCCCATTTATATGTACATACAATCCAACAATGTAAACTTATCAAATTTAACCATATTGAATTATGATATTAAAAGCATAGCAATTACATTTATAACCTTCCAGATTAATCCCTCTAACATAATCCATTATTCTAGAACTTAGTTTCTTTACCGACAAAAGTTTATTTTATTCAAGGAATGAGCACAACGGCTTAGCAAGTTCAACAGTTCACACCTTTCATGCTTCACGTAGCACATATCATAACATGCTCTGTGTGTGTCATACATTATGTGTTGTTCTTCTATTTAAGCATTATATCTTATATACATTCATATTATAGCACAAAGTACATATCATTGTCATATTGTCCACAGATCACGTAACACATAATTTATATGTATTTGAAACAAGAATTACATATCATAACAGACAAACATTTAATGTAAAAGTACTGAAGAACTTGCCTGAATTTTGGAATTAATAAATACTCATTCTATAATGCTTTTCGTACAACCTATGATTATAAAATAATCAATTAATAATTATTTATACTCTCATGATATTAATTTAATTAATTAATATCATCTCTAGGACAATTATCAAATAATATGATTAATTAAATTAAACTCATCCCTTAATATATTAATTTAACTTAATATAAAACATGTTCAATACGGACAACCCGACTCGTCGGATAAAATTTAGTGTATTTGGTTGTCCGGATTTTCATTTAACAATTTTCTAACTTTTAAACTTACTAGATTAATATTTAAAATATTTAAATATTAATCCCCAATATTTAATATTTTTACAAAATATTAAACTTAATGCCTAAATATCATTATGATATTTTTAGTAATTTTCTATAATTTTTAAACATTTATTTAATTAAAAATTATTTTCTAGGGACATTTTGGTAATTTTCGTGACTATAGGGACAAAACCGGAATTTCTCGAAAAGTTCAGGGGCACGCTGGTCATTTGGCAAGGCTAGGGACACGTTCGGCATTAACTGAAAAGATTAGGGGCACACTGGTAATTTCCAGCGGTGCCCCCCCTAACTGCCGACGCCAAACGGCGTCGTTTCCCTTGCCGGTTTCTGGACTTCGCGCATGGTGCGGCTTACCCTCTGACGCGCCCCAAAAACGACGTCGTTTCGGCCCTTCTTCTGGAAAAATTGGCTCGCGCAATGCACGGGCAACCCTTTCTTCTTCCTTTTTCTTTCCCCATGAACAGTATGCCAACTTAAGCAATTTTAATCCATTTTGAACAAAAATTTCTACAATAAAATCATTCCAAAAATTATATAACTCATAGATATACATCCAAAAAATATTTGCAATAATTATTCTAATTATTTACCAATTTTCCATAAAATTAATTTATCACAAAATATACATAAAAATCATATAAATTAATTTTTATACCTTCCAAAGCTTAACTTCTTCCTTTGATAGCCCTAAGATTTCATGTTCTCCCTCTTATATCCATGGTGGTTCGGGTGGTGGTGATAATGGTCATGGTGGCGGTGGGTGGAAAGAGAAATGAAGAGAGGGTTTTTGTTTTATTTCCTTTTTCTCTCCTTTTCTTTTCTTTTCTTTTCTTTTTATTCCCCACATACTTAACCAATTTGAAGAATTAATAACATTTCACCGCCTCTCCATGCACCGACTTTTTCCCTCTCTCGAATATTCCAAACTCGCATGCAAATTTTTAATTTAATACATTACATAATTATTTTGTGTAATAAATATTTTATATAATGTATATAAAATATTTATTTTAATTTACTAAAAATCATAACATGATTTATAAATAATATTAATACTTCTTTTGGGTACTTTACTTGACAAATTTTGTACACGCATAATGACATGCATGTAATTATATGAGGTAATTTATACCTCCAAAATTCATAAAAGAATTCATACGATATATATAAATTATTTTTCATACATTTTCACTTCATTACATGGACAACATGTTACACTAACGTGTTCACGTTTCTGAAATATTATCCTCCATAAAAATCATAACAATTCCATTATACAATAAACATAATTTTAATAATTTAAAACATCTTTTTTCCTCATTTATTTCCATTTGACACGCTTTAAATATACACCATAACAAAATATTGTACCATTTGTACAATTATTTTTTCCTTACCTACTTAATGTATTCTTCTTATATAAATTATATAATTATTTTTTTATAATTTATATAATTACTAATTCCTTACTATTCACCTTAACTTTCCTTATATAAATTATATAATTTATTATTATATAGTTTATATAATTACTTTCTCTTTAATAATTTTCATTTTACACAAAGTACAATTTATAAAAATTTCTTCCATCCATTTTCAATTTAATCACCTTATATAAATTATATAATTATTCTTATATAATTTATATAGTTATTATTTTCTTCATACATTACTTTAATTTCCTTATATAAATCATATAACTTATTATTATATAATTTATATAATTACTTTTCTTCTCAATTAATTTCTAAACTTCCTCCATAATTCTTGATTAAATCTAAAATCAATAATTACAATTTTACTAACTCCCTCATTACCTTTTTATTTAAAATTGGATTAATTTAATTATTAATCCATTTATTTCCATAATTAATAGAATTTATAATTACAACAATTAAACACAAACACGTATATATACAAATGTAGATATAAATATACATCTCTAATTCATATATCTCACATTACCACGTAACACTGTTAAATCATAATTTATGCACTTTCATAACAATTTAATTGTATAATTTATTGTACATTTACATGAAATTTCTCTTATTCTTAATAAATTATTTTTAAACAATTTATTTACTTTTTAATTAATTTAAATCAACATCAATTATCACCATCTCTATACAGATTTAGTTTATCAATTAAATCCCTTCACATACCTTAAATCACATAAAATATCACCAATAATTTAAACAATCTTGATAATTTCATTAAATTCTCATTTAATATTATTAAAGAAATCCTGAAAATTCGAATCATCACAAACTCCTTAAGAAACTGCAACCAATCTTGTTTAGTGATATGTCGAAGTGGTTTAGCTTCCACCCACTTGGTCATATAATCGATGGCAACCACCACGTATGCAAGCTGGCCCTTCGCCTTTGGCATAGGCCCTAATAAATTAATCTGCCAAACTACAAGAGGGATTAGGGGTAACACAAATGATAACTCCACAAGAGACTGATGAGGAACCGGACTATTTAACTGACCCTTCAGGCACCTCTTAACAAACTCCTTGGCTTCGTAAAACATTGTCGGCCAATAATACCCATACCTGATCAACTTATATGCCATCAACTTTGCCCCTATATGATCCTTGTAGATCCTTTCATGCACCTCCCGAAATATATAAGATGCCTCCGATTGGACCACATACTTTAATAATGATGAAGAGTAAGCTCGCCAATATAAATCTCCATCAATCAAACAAAAGTAAGCACTTCGATATTTAATCTTCTTAGCCAATAACTTGTTTGTTGATAGTTTTCCATTAGCAAGATACTCCATATATGGTGTCATCCACTAATTCATCCTCTCAATCGACATCAACTCCTTCTTCGATATGCTAGGCTCATTAAGGATCTCCAGCTACACCGAACCCCTAAAATCCTCTACTTGGGTAGCAGCCAATTTAAACAAACCCATCGACAACCATATTACCATCACGATCTATGCCCTATAGTGAATAAGAGTCAAACCGTTAAAATAACATCTTCATTTCAGACAGATACTTTGTCATCTGTGTCCCCTGAGCCTTATACTACCCTTGTATCTGCTTTGCCACTAGTTGTGAGTCACTAAAGATAAGGATATGACAGACCTTCAGACTTCATGCCAACCTCAACCTTGCCAATATTTTTTCATACTCTACCTCATTATTGGTAGCCTTGTAGGGAAACCTAATTACCTACTAGACCTTGAAACCTTTTAGACTAGTCAAGAGGACCCTAGCCCCACTAGCATCTGCATTAGACGATCCATCTATATACAGAGTCTATGATGATGATGGAGCATGTTGTTGGTTTGTAAAAATCATAGACGCAATCAAATTGCACAAAATAGCGGAAACATAGTAAAATTAAATTTAAAAATTTACAAACCATAATCCAGGATCGACCTTTATGCGCAATTATTAATTAATAAAGAAGAAGTTAGAGATATACCCTTGTAGAACTCAAAACTTCAACGGGTACAAGTTCACCTCCAAATCCTTCACGATCTCCTTGAATTTCACCGATTGGATTCCAATGATCAACGTTAGCCACCCAAGTGTTTGGCCTCTAGAGGTGATCCACCAAGGAATAATAATAATTCAAGGAGTGGGTTATGGCAAACCCTAGTTTTCTCTCTCTAGAGAATATGTTAGTACTCTCTCAAAACATATGAAAGTGTATGTGTGTAACCTTAATCCATAATAAGACTTCTCTTATTTATAGATTTAGTAAACCCTCCTAACGCCTTTAGGAATAGGGTTTTTAATTAAACTCCTAATCTAATTAGGAACTTAATTAATTTAATATAATAATTATAATTCTTAAACTATTTAGGAACTTAATTATTAATTATGAGAGTACTCTTATTAATTAATTCCTAAACCATTTAGGAACTAAATAATAATGATAATAGTAATAATAATAATAAGACTTCTCTTATTAATTTATAATTAGTATTTCCAAAATACTAAATAATAAATATTAAGATATTTAATTTATTCTATCCACATAGTATAAATTAAATATACTTAATTCATTATTACAATTATGCCATTTACTTCTTAAATAATTATTTTCCTCTTGCGGTGTGACCCTTTAGGTTCTCCATATTAAACCGGTTATAGAATAAATTAATTAGAACTATTCTAATCTTATTTATATAAATAAATTAAGCTATTTAATTCATTTAAATAAATAATATTTATTCCATAATAAGGGTAAACCCCCTTAGCGATCAACGACTTTCCAGATAATATAGATTTCAACATTTAATCACAAAAGAACCTATTCAGCGAATAGTTACTGTACAATTCAATCCTTCTACCTCACAACGTCCCAATCAAATATAAGACATGGTATAACTGTCAAGTCTTATTTTATTTGATTATATGCATTTCGATCCTTAAATGAATAGGCCAAGGACTACTGAGTTGTCATTTATCGAATCGCATAGGACATTCTCTTCTTTTACTAGAAGTGATAGATTCTTTGTTAATCATTCACCTATCTCCATGTATGACTTATTATATCCGATCATACCCTTTGATACACCTTAAAGGTTTTAAGGAATATGTCAAAATATAATTCATCATACACAAGATACTATGATGATCTCAAGTCCAAGGATTACTTGTACTACTATCACAAAAGGAACTCCTATTGACAGGCAAGTAAGACTCCATTAGGTGTTTCTTGAGCGAGTCACGTTCAGTGAACTTATTCTCTAATAAGCACCTACATACTTTCTTTAGTGTCTCTACACAAATGATTATGAGATCAATCATCCTCTTCATAAGAGCAAGCATAGTATGTACTAATGTATCCGAATTCACTAATACCCATTTTAGTGATCCAACGATTAGGAACAATTTTAGTTTTGAGCTATCTTGAATTTAGATCTCATTAGCATGATCCTCATCATGATTCTAAAAGCATTGCTCGAAAACTATGGGTTTATCCATTTGATTAATTCAAGTGATTAATCATGAATAAAGAAATGCCTTGATTCTTTTATTAATAAATAAACAAGATTACAAAATATACGCTTATCACTTCAAATGTGATTGGGTTGAGGGCATACTACTTTCACATGTTACCCCCTAGTTATAACATTAACAACTTCAGTGGACTCCCCATTTAGAACTTCTTCATAGAAAGAACACTCAACCATAAAATTAGCCAATGCTTGCCCTTTAATAGCCATCCGAAATCAATAATCCAAAACGTACTGACTAAGCTCAACATCCCATGCTACCCATTCTCCCCAAAATATTAGGCTTATGAAGCACCTTCTTTAATGGTTAATCAGTATAGATAATGATAACCCAACCCTGAAAATAATGGCAAAGCTTCCTGTTAACTATCACCCAGGCATATGCACACTTTTCTAAGTTCGGATATCGTGTCTCAGCATCCCTCAGTGCATGGCTGATATAGTAGATCAGACACTATATGCTTCCTTCCTCTCAAACTAATACCTCCCCACCAGCCAAAGAACTCACCTCCAAATGAAGATAGAGGGCTTCCTTTAGCAAAGGTTTCTACAATAATAGAGCCAAAGACAGATACCTCTTAATTCCCTGAAAAATATCTTTGCACTCTGCGGCACAGCCACCCGACCTATTAATGTATTAAAGAATGAAAGACATCATTCTGCAAACTTAGACATGAAGCGCCCTAGAGCAGCCTCATGACCCACCGACCTTTGTACATCATTGAAATTTTGAGGCGACTTTATGTCCAAAATGGCCTTGATCTTCTCTGGGTTGGCCTCAATCCCCATTCTGTTGACTAAGTAACCAAGGAATTTACCTTATCCATGGCCAAACGTACATTTCATGGGCCGCATGTTATAATGTCCGACTATCAGAAAACACTCATCCAAATCCTCTAGATGATCATGAACCTTCTCACTTTTGAGAATTATATTGTCCACATATACTTCCATATTTTTTTCGATCTACATTCGAAAGATTTTGTTCATCGTCCTCTGGTATGTGGCTCTTACATTAATTAACCCGAACATTATCCTGATAAGTGGATTTTATACCTATTATTAACTATCTTTTAACTTGATAATTTGTGAGTCTTAAGTATTTTAAATCATTTTTATATTCATGTTAGGTGTTTTTACTTTATTTTGTGGGAATTAGAATAAGGGCTTGGGGGATCAAAGTTTGGAGTTGTTGTGTTGGAATTTTCAGCTTGCTATTGTCAAAGTAGTTACTTGAGGCCCAATTTTGACCTTGATTTATCCAGAATTTCTCAAATTCTAAAAATATGAAAGTTGTAGAGTTACTTCTCAGCTTTCCTGAACATCTTGAATCATCTCATTCGGAGTTTGTATGAGAGAGTTATGCTCAATTTATGAAGGGATACTGAAATAACCAAAATCATGTTGGAACCTAAGGCGACAAATTTCAATATTTAAGGCGACAGGATAGACCGTCGCTATAGAGCAGCGCAGCTGCAGTTGAACCAATGTAATTACACTATATAGTAGAAAAAAGAAACAGCACAGCTGCACTATAAAGCAGGGCAACTGTGCTACGATAGATCGTTGGTTCCTGTTTTGATGCATTGTTAATGTTTTTGACTCCTAATTGGATTTGCTTTCCTTCTATTGCTAGGGATTATCAATGCAAACTATAAATACATGACTTGGGGCATATTTTAAGGGAATTAACATAGATTAGAACATAGAATCAAGGTTTTATTCAGATCTGAAGGAGGAATCAAGGAAGAATTACAAGAATTGAAGGCGGAGATTCAGAGATCACGCTTTAAAGTTAGATTTTTATCTCTAAATTTTTTATTTTATTTTTTTATTTTGAACTTGATGGATTATTTTATGGAATTAATTTCTTTTTCAGTTACTAGCTAAATGTTTAATTAAGATTGCAATGTAACCCAATGCGTAGTTTATATTAATTTGCCTTCTTTCTAATTATATTTGATTTTATATTAATTATTTATCATATTTTGTTTGTTTGAGTTTTAATTAATTGAAGAAATTAATCTGATAGTCTATATAAAGTTAACGAGTGGATTATAGATTTAGATCTAAATATTTTTGTGCTAAATATTTATAGGCATTCATGTATAAATTATTTGTGGGTAATTAATAGGGATAATGCATATGAACTCGAGAGATGAAGTATAAATTTAGATTTGAATATGATATCATATGTTATGCTTATTCTTCTTCGGACTGAAAATGTAATTTGTGTATAAGATAGCGATATACCTGTATACCGTATGTTACCTTTATGGGAATCTGAATTTAATGACTTCTGTTTAATTTAATTTACATAGACTTATAGTGATTTATTTAAGTATGAGATACTTACTTGCCATCGACAGTGATTTATAAATACTATAAAGAATTCTTGGTTAACAATTTTATATAATTAGTTAATTAAAAAGGGAGTGAAGATATATTTAAATAAAATATTGGGAGAAATTATAATATTAAGTATTTAAAATCTGATATTAATTCTTGTCCTTAGATTAATTTAGTAGTTAATTTTAATTAGTTTAAATTTAAATTCAATCCAATTGTTTAAATAAAATTAATTTGGTTAAGAATTAGTAATTGATAATTATTATTAAATAATTCTTTGTGGAAACGATACTTTTCTTGCGTGTGAATTCCTAGTTAAAAATAGGCAAACACATCCCGTTGCAAGCATAGATTGCCCTATAAGTAATAAAAGCAGTATTCAGGATGTCCTCCTTTGCCATCAAAATCTGATTATACCCTAAAACTGTATCCAGAAAGCTAAGGATGACATTCCCCGAAGTCGCATCAATCAGCTGGTCAATAAGAGCAAGTGGATAGAAATCCTTCGAGCACGCCTTTATTGAGCTTTATGTTGTCAATGCAGATCCTCCACTTTTTATTCTGCTTTTTGACTAAAATAACGTTCACTAACCACTCCAGATATTATATTTCGTCAATAACTCTAGCATCTAGAAGCTTTGCAACCTCATCATCAATAACTTTTTGGTGTTCTAGAGCAAAGATTTGACATTTCTAATGAACTGGTTTCTTGTTGAGATCAATCGATAGCCTATGGATAGCCACATCTTCTGTTACACCAAGTATATCGTGAGGTGTCCAGGCAAAGATATCCACGTATGTTCAAAGAAATTAAACCAATCCAGTCCTAACTCTATCTTGCAACCCAACACCTATTCGTATTGTCTTTGTTGTGTTGCCCGGTATTAACTCTACATCTTTAATTTCTTTAGTAGGCTACGCCAGCAGTTCTATAGTCCATTCGGTGAAAGGCTCCATATCTACCATCATTTTTTGTTTCTGCTTGCTGACCCCGATGGCAGATGATGTAAGAGTATGGTGAAAACACTCCCTTATAATATCCAAATCCCTTTTCACCTCGCCAACTCCATTGGGTGTAAGGAATTTAATCTTAAAGTACAGGATAAATGTGATAGTATTTAGTTCGGATAATGTAGTTTACCCAATGTAGCATTATAAGCAGAATCAACTTGAATTTGAATAATAAAAAATGTACCATTATCTACATTTGTTAAGAAACCGACCCAAAGACCATCGGTAACTCCACTGTCTTGACCACATGAATTGACTCATTACTGAACCCATCCATTGATAAGCATAGCTATTTAGCACATCCACTGAAGACCCATTATCAATCATAATATGGCTCATATTTACTAGCAAACCTATGATGTAATAACCTACGCTCCCTCGTGTGGATCTACTACAACGGGTGGATAATCCTCGTCTGGGAAGGAGATAATCATTTTTGAAAAGGTCGCTCCAGCTTCTGGACCTGATCCAAAATCGCTAAAACGCTTTCATCACCCTAGCATTTCTTCCTAGACTGCTTCATAATTGACCCCCTTATAATAACATCAACTACCTGATGAGGCCAAACCTATTGAGTCTTTTCCTGAACATCGACCTGTGTTTGATTTTGATAGGGTTTTTCCCTCCCAGTTACATACTGAATTAGCTCACCACTCTGCACCCTCTTCTCAATCATGTCCTTCAACCCAGTACATGTTAGGGTTTCGACACAGAGAAAACAGCGGAATTTAAAAAAAAATTCGAAACCCTAAGCCAGGATCCATGTAAAACCATATTAATTCAGAAGTTTAGATTGTTTACCGATTATTCGAGATGGACATGAGATGATGGAATTCTGAAACGGCTTCGAATCTTCAACGCAATCCAGCGACTGCGTCTCTACAGTATCCACACGAACGCTCCGCGAACCGTCACACGATCTGCAGCAAAAGGGATCTGCGATACTAGCCACCAAGATCAGGATTTCTAACCTATTTTTCTCTCTAGCCTCTTTCTGAAAGCGGCTAGGGTTTTAGTTTTTCCTTACATGACTTTTAGACTACTAATATATCATATATATAGTAGTTAATAGGAATTAACTAAAACCTAAAATAAATAGAAAAATAAAATCTGAATTTATATATATTATATTTTAATTAAGTCTTACTTAATTAATATACATATATACAAATTATCCTATTAATTTAAATTCGTAATTTTTAAATACTATCAATCATATTGACATATTTAAAATACTTACAATTTAAATTAATTCCCTTTTAATTACGTTCTAAGTGTGTGACCCTATAGGTTATTATTATGTTGGCAATAATTTTAAAATCATATTATAAAATTATAAACAGTGAGCGGCATCTAGTAATGCATCACTGCTACCCAAATAATAATAAGATCGGTGATTCGATACAACCTTTTCGTGACCAATGTTTCAATGTAATTTAATCCTTTTAACCTTATATCCTAGATTAAACTCGAGGCATGGAATGTGTCATACTCTTCATAATTTAATCTGAGTTTTCTTGATCAACGAGTAGACTATATGAAACAAATCAATATTTGAGCATGACCAAGCATTTCATAGTCCTACTCAATCAAGAGGCCTATGGATATCACCCCTAATATATAGGAGGGTTAAATTCCATCTAGATCACTCATATTCCTCACACGATTCATGATGTACCCAATAATCACCTTTATTGTCCACCCTATTAAAGGTGACATTTGATGATATCAAAGTACACAAATTCTCATGTAATAATATAGTGACTTCAGGTCAGAGGATCATTACATCATTGTCACTATAAGAATTTCTTATGACACTTTGCATAATGCTCCATGTAGAATTCTCATGGTGGGTCAGTCCAGTACATTGTTCTCTAACATGTACCTATGCATTGACTCAAATATCTCATATATTTATGACCAATGAGATTTGACCATCAGTCAATCCACATACTAGTCTCAATGCATCATTGTTGTCCCATTAACAATGATACTCGACTAGGGACATTTAAGAGCAATGATACTAATTATAATTATATAATCTCATGTTCAAGTCACATACTTAAAGCTATAAATTCGTATCATTATTCTAAGGGCTTTTATTATGTTAACATTTATATAACGCAATAAATGAAATCATAATAAAATAATCCATTTATTCAATCAAATATAATATCAAAAATGTTAAGCAATTACATCAAATAATTAGCCTCTAGGGCATAAACTTTAACAGTACATGCCTTTGTTGAATGTCCAACAACCCGATGATAGGCACAAAACATGTTCTTCTTTACATTATTAGAACTCGATGTTTTCTACCCACCTGTAGGTCTACCCCTAATTGCTTTAAGGATCTTTACACTATCTGTGTTCAGCGGGATGTATACCTTATTCTCCATTCAGGACCGAAATGGTGGTTTATTTACTGGAAACTATCCCCCATTTGGTTTGATCTGATACCAAACATTCGCCTTGCTATCTCCATTCTTGTTGCTGGGTCAGTTGCTCCCCTTAGAGTTCTGTTGTAGGTCGCAATTGAATCCTCGATCGCAATAAAGTTCTCTGCCTTCTTATATGCTCCCTAAAAATCCTTCGAAGGGTTTCGCATTATTTTCTTCATCAACTTCTTTGAATGCCTGATGCCCAACCCTGTAGTAAAGAATCCCAGTTCTTGTGTCATATTCAGGTCGACAATTATATCGACCACCACCCTAAACCTCTGCACATACTGGCTCAACGTCTTGCTAGGTTTCGGTTTGATTTGCATTAAAGAGGTCGTGAGCTTTCCCTTTCTTCTGTTTCTTTCAAACCGCTCATGATGTGAGGATCCGAATTTTCAGGATTTTCTTAATAATAGTAAATGAGAATTTAATTGATAAAATTATCAAGGTTGTTTATATTAATTATTACTTTATGTGATTTAAGGTATGTGATGAGATTTAATTAGTAAATTAAATCTGTACAGAGATTATGACGAATTGTATTAATTTAAAATAATTGGAAAGTAAATAAATTATTTAAAAATAATTTATGAAGAATAAGAGAAATTTCTTGTAAAGGCACAATAAATTTTTTATGGAAATACGAAAATTATATTTAAATGGTGTTATGTGGTAATGTGAAATATATGATATATATATATATATATATATATATATATATATATATATATATATATATATATATATATATAAATGTGCATGTTTAATTGATAATTATAAATGTTATTAATTATGGAAATTAAGGGATTAATAATTAAATTAATTTTAAATGAAAAGCGAATGAGGAGGTTGATAAAATTGTAATTATTGATTTTAGATTTAATTAAGAATTTTGGTGAAAATTTAGAAATTGATTGAGAAGAAATGTAATTATATAAATTATACAATTTATATAAGAAAATTAAAGTGATGTATAAAGGAAATTATAATTATATAATTTATATAAGAGAATTAAAATAATGAGAGAGCTAATAAATGTGAAATTATTGATTAATTGATAATTATGGAGGAATTTAAGAAATTATTTAGGAAAGGAGAATGTAAATATATAAATTATATAATATTAAATTATATAATTTATATATAAATAAATTAATGTGAAATATAAAGAAATGAAATTAAATGAGAAAAAAAGAATGTTTTAATTCATAAAAAAATTATGTTTATGCATAAGTGAATTGTTATGATTTTTATGAATGATAATATTTTAGAAACGAGAACATGTTAGTGTAATATGATGTCCAAGTAATGAAGTGAAAAGTTATGAAAAATAATTTTGATAAGTTATAGGAATTATTTTTTGATTTTTGGAGGTATTAATTACCTCATATAGGTATATACATGTCATTACGCATGTACAAAATTTGTCAAATAAAGTACCCAAAAGTGGTATTAATATTACTTATAAATGATATTATGATTTTTAGTAAATTAAAATAAATATTATATATATATTATATAAAATATTTATGACACGAAACAATTACATAATGTATAAAAATACTTCATTTTAGCATGATTCTTGGAATAATCCTGAAGTTTCAAGTTGCATGAAGGGCGGTGGAAAAAAAAATTTATGTGCGAACGTGGTGACTAATTTTTGGCTATAAAAGAAAAGTAAAAAAGCAAGCAAAAAGAAAGAAAAAGGAAAAAAAAGAAAAGGCAAGAAAAACACACAAAACACTCTTCACTTTTCTTCCTCCTACCGAGAGCCACCGCCACCAACCGTGATCTCCATAGCCACCACTAAGAGATGTGGAACAAGCATCATGGAAGCTTTCTTTGGCTTGAGGAAGGTATAAGAAATTATTTATTTGGTTTATTTATGATTTATGAGGACAAATTATTATTGTGGAAAATTAGAAATTAATTAGAATAATTATTCTAAATAATTTTAGGATGTATATATATGAATTATGTAATTTTTGGAATGATTTTTGTGGTGAAAAATTGGAACAAAAATGATAAATTTTGCATATTTTGTACTGTTGCTGGAAGAAATCTGAAGGAAGTGCGCGGCAGCCATTTTTTTTGCCAGGCGCGGTATGAAACAACATCGTTTTAGAGTTGTTGGGCAGGGCCGCGCAATGCGTGGCTGAAGTTTCAGGAAAAAGGGGTCAAACGACGTCGTTTTGGGTCGTCCGGGGTTAGGTTCGCGCAATGTGCTGTCGCGGTTAGGGGTGAAATGACGGTTTTGCCCTCGAACTTTTCTGGAAAGGACTAGCGTGTCCTTTGGCCACGTGAATTTCCGGATATGCCTCTGAGCTTTTCTTTTAATACCGAACATGTCCCCATAAGCACTAAAATTACTAAAATGCCCCTGGACTTTCCGAAAAATACCGAATATGTCCCTAAGGGTGCAGAAATTACGAAAATGCCCCTATAAATGATTTTTAATTGAAATAAATGTTTAAAAATTGTTTAAAAATTATAGAAAATTATAGAAAAATACTAGAAATATAGAAATGATGTTTGGGCATTAAATTTAATATTTTTGTGAAAATATTAAATATTGGGGATTAATAATTAAATATTTAAATATTAATCTAATAAGGTTACCATTTAGAAAATGATGAAATAAAAATTTTGGGACAACCAGATATGTTAAATTTTATCCGATGAGCCGGATTGTCCGTATGGAGGATGTTTTATATTAAGTTAAACGAATATATTAAGGAAAGAGGTTAATATAATTAACCATATTAATTAATAATTAACCCGACACCCTAAAATAAATCGTCGGGTAGGGTTAATTACATTATAGATGATATTAATTGATTAAATTAATATCATAAGAGGATAAATGATTATCGTTTGATTATTTTATGGCCAAAGGTTGTTCGAGGAAGGATTTTAACTACCAATTTAATAATTGGACGTTCAGACAAGTTCTTCAGTCCTTTTATGTTAAATGTTAGATTGTTATGATATGTAATTCTTGTTTTAAATGCATACAAATTATGTGTTATGTGATACGTGATTAATATGACCACAATGTGTACTTTGTGCAACGATATGAATATATATATGAGATATATTGTTCAAGTAGAAGCACAACACGTAATGTATGACACACACAAAGTATGTTAAACTATGTGCTACGTGGAGCATAAACTGTTGAACTTGCTGAGCCGTTGTGCTCATTACTTACTTAAAATAAACTTTTGCAGGTTAAGAAAAGAATTTCACGAATATCAGATTATATATAGACGTTTTTTCAAAAAAGGTTGTGAATGTTAGTATTAAATGTTTATATTATGATTCAATATGGATGATTGGTCAATGTGACATTAATATTTTGTATACTTGTAAATTTGGTACAGATAGGACGAGTAGAATTAAAATATGAATTTTGATTGTCTAATGTAGTTGGTATGAAAGAAATTATTATATGTTGAATTATGAATTATGATACAAAGAATATTTGTATGGACACGAATGATATTAAAATTTGAATGCCGAGATTTATGATACAAGAAAGAAAAGAATAAGTAAAGGTTGCGATCCAGGGACTAGGATCAAGAAATTAGCTTTTTAAATATCTAAATGTTTTAATACAACGATTGAAATGAGAAAGTGAAAAATTTATACCAAAAATTTGGTAATTGATGATTTATAAAATCAATCAAGGGATTAAAGAAGGTAATTAAAGATATATTAACGGACCAAAATTTGGATGTAAGAAAGATACTGTATCATAAATACAAAATTGAAGGGGATAAAGTTGGTCAATTTCGGGGACGTTACACATGAAGCCTGTTGCACAACACTTGTCATGAATTGATGCAGTGTAGAGGCAAATACATAATCCACTATTTCGTCGACTTCTTTAAGGTCGTGATGAATATTTGGCACATCCCTGCATCCTAATGACCTTAATAGCACATGTGACGCCCAACAATTCACTTACTTTCTTTTACTTGCCAGGTCAGATTTTGTGCTCACGTTAAATGCTAAATCGTTATAAGTATAGATGTAACCCAATTCATAACCCTTATCTATCTAAAATTCGGAGTACAAAGTGGAATAGTGATAATATTAATATATTATTTTTCATTACATCATTTCAGGATCACATATTTTTATTACAAAAGTCATATATGACTTTAATACAAAACATTAAATTAAATAGTAGATATTTAACCTAGTTTCTTCTTTCCCTTCTTGTTTATTCTCAAACCCCTTGGATTATCTTCTCTAACTGCAAATGAAATTTATTTGCAAGAATGAGCTTTAAATTGCTCAACAAGTTAATTTAATTGAATGAGGAAGTACACATTATTTCTAAGTTAAAAGAATAATCTTTCCACAACTCATTATTTTAAAGTTCACAATTTAAACTATGTTCTTTTACTCCTTAGTCATTTAGACTCAAGTGTTGTTGGATATTCAGTTTATTCAAATCTGATGCATATGCATACCACAAACATTACTGTATATAACAGTCAATGCCTTTCGATTTCCTGACTTTATCATATTTTGTTACCCCATGATATAAGGGCTTTCACGTTATCATAATTTGTTTTCCCATGATATAAGGGTTGTGGATATGTATATCATCCCATTACTGTGTATAACACAGTCAATCATCTTCGTTTAACTGACACATTATCATATTTTCCTATGATATAAGGTTTTATTCAATTTATCATAACACAATGTTCTTTATTTAATAAAGACAACCGTTCAATATTTAACATTTGAATGACTATTCATTTTCTTAAGTTATGCTGAATCCAGAAGCAATAACTTCACAATAATTTATAGCACATTGTTGCACGGGGTGCAAGAGAAAGAAAACTTGCACATAAAGGTTATAAGAGATAGAAGACTTGTCATATTCACTTTAACGTTTACGATAAGTTATGTGTTTATTCGTACGACCTCTATAAAGTATGTCAGTTTGACATAACCATTAGTCCTAATACGATTTCATACTCTAGTGAAACCTTAATAATTAAATCTTTTAAGTTTTATTTCGGGCATTATAACCACTTATAAAATGAGTATTTAGCTAAATACTCTAAGAAAATTTGAGCAGTATAACTACTTGTAAAATGAATATTTTTATTAAATACTTGAAGAAAATTAAGCATAGTAATTGCTTATAAAAGTATACTTTCTTCTTTATAACTAAAATAATGTAGGCATTATAGCAGCTTGTATATTTTATTTGAACATTTTATAACTATTGTTCAAGAACTAATGAAAAACACAGAAAACGACAATCATACATGGCTATGACTTGCGTTTATTGAGCTTTAGTTATAAACTATGAAATAAAATTCGACATTATAACTACTATAAAATTAAGAAATGCTCAAGAATACGTGAAAAACACGGAGAACAACAATCGTACATAACTACGACTTGCCTTCTGGAGCTTTATGTAAACTAAAAATAAAAGAAAATTGAACATAACAACGACTAGAGATTTTACCTCTTGTAGTTGCAAGCTTTAACTATATCTTTTGTAACTTTAGATCACTTGAACTATAACTATTTAAATAATATATAGAGAGTAATTTTGCTCTTGAAAAATAAAAAATAATGAAGAATTAAGCTTGCAATTTATAGGAAAATTAGGGTGAGGGTAAAAGAGTAAAAATGACAACCAAACTTTGGCTCTAAGTTTGGCTTGTCTTGGTTTCAACTTTGGCTCCAAGTTTGGCTTGACTTGGCTTAGCTGTAATCATTGACTTTTAGTATTTATCGGTTGACTTTTTCGTATATATACCGTATAATTTTTGTATTAGACATTACAGTATACTTGTATTATTCTTCTTATTCTTCCCATATTCGCGAATAGTAATTTTTGAAAATTATTTTCGGTAAAAATTTTATTGGTCAAAATGTATTTATTGTCCGTAAAAATGCTATTCAATAATGTGAAATTTCAAAAAATAAAAGAAGATTTTTCACGTGAATAGTATTTTTTTGGGTGTTTTTCTTCGAATTTTTTTTTATTGGTTCCCTATCATCTATTCCTCATATTAACAATATTTCGTGAAACAAAAAGTCAAAAAGACATAGAGCATTTTTCTAGTGAATAGTGATTATCGCTTAGTGTTTGGGAAATTTTTTTTATTCATTATTACATGTTTTTACTTCGTAGGAACGTCATGTCTTGAAACAGGATGTCAAAAAGACGTACACGTTTCCCTATGAAGCCTAGGTTATATCCTTATGGTTTAAACCTAGATTAGGTTTTAAATTCTTTAATCTTTTAAGATCGTATTAATAATTTTAATTAAATTTTGGAATTTCACATTCACCTCAACTTATAAGAATTTCGTTCTCGAAATTGTTTCTATTCATATTTATCGGGGATATTATATTCTCCCCTTCTTATATGAATTTCGTCCTCGAAATTAATGACTTAGAATTCTTGATGAGTGTATTTCTTTCTATCTCATGTTCTATGTATTTTATACATATAAATCACATAAGCCGATTCCTATCGCACTTCCAGAAAAAAAAAGATTATAGGATTCAATAAAAATATCACGCCCTTGAATCTGTGCGCTCGGCGTCTGGACCTAGGGCATAACTTTTGTCATATATTATGAATTCAGGAACTCGTCACATTAATAGAGGTGAGTTCGCCACATTGATATGAGTTTCACATAGAAACTTACCATATATCTATGATTTTTTATGAACTTTCGATATACTATGGGTCAAAAACTTATCATATATGTGCTTTTAGAAAATCACACATATAATCACAAATAATATAGATGTTTTATTATTTATAACCTCTATCTATCTAAGGTTCACAGTATCCCATCACAAATAGTCGTTCTCGTCAGACCACTTAATGTGTTTGGACAACCTTACTTAGATGTATAGATTGATGCATAATGGCATCTTTTATATTTATTAATTTTATTCAACCACATAACACTTGATTTCAAAATAAACATTATCATTTTTTTATTGATTTAAAAAAGAAATTACATTTTTAAAATAGAGTAGACTTGAAAAATATAAAGTGCCTATTCTATTATCATTCATGTAGTTTCGTCTATTGATTAAGTCCCCGTGCTCCTTGCTTCGGACACCTCCATGTGAGGTGATTTGTTGCTCCACAAGTATAGCAACCCATCTTCTTAGGATTCGGACAATTAGGAGTGATATGCCTCTCTTGATTACAATTATAGTAGACTCCATTTCCTTGTAAACATGCTCCAAAGTGATTCTTACCATAAGTTTTACATATTTCAAAGTTGTTATTCTTTCCTTCTCTTATAGATTTATTATTTTTATTATTCCATTTTCTTTTCCTATTAACTTGGTTACTAGTCTCTCCTTCATCATCTTCGTTGTTGTTATTTTTATCTTTATAGAATTTTATCATGGATTCATTCTCATTCTCAGCAATAATATCCTTTTCCAGAATCTCTCCAAATGTCTTTACTTGGAATACCGACAACTTACTTTGAATTTACAATTTCAATCCTTCTTCGAATCGTTGGGTCTTTCTTACCTTCGACTCTACCTGATATGGGGCAAACCTAGCTAGTTCATTAAACTTTATTGTATACTGGGATACAGTAAGTTCTCATTGCTTCAATTCTATGAATCATACTTCTATACGATCCTGCATTGAGCTCAGGAAATAATTTTCAAAGAAAATTTCTTTAAATCTATCCCAAGATATTATTCCATCTCCAACTCGAGTTTGGTTGGTTTCCCACCAGTGGTTAACTTCTTTTTTCAAGAAAAGTGTGGCAAAATCTATTTTTTGTTCCTCACTTACTTTGGTTACTTTAAACACTTTTTCTATTTCCATAATCCAAGTTTGAGCTTTGATTGGTTCATCTGTCCCCCTAAACTCAGGTGCTCTGGCTAACTTAAAGTATTTAAACAATGTATCTTTAGGTGTGTTTAGTTCAATGGGTGGTGGGTTTTCTTGTGTCCCTCGGTTCTGTATTGATTTCAGCTCGTGCTCTTCTTTAGGGTGCCATATTTCTGATCGATAATATATATATAAATACAAGTGTCCAAATACCACATCAAATGTATAATTTTTCTTAATATCTTATTGAAACAGTTTCACACAAAATTTAAAACTTTTAAGGTTATTTTTATATTTGTTATTTGCTTAAGAACTCTTTACGAGTCCATCATATTTTTACCACTTCTATTTTTTTCATGATCATAGCCTAGGGTACAGCTACCTTAGAGCTATAATCGACTGCTCTGATACCAAATTGTGATGCCCCAAAATCCACTTGCTTTCTTCTACTTGCCAAGTCGAACTTTGTGCTCTTTGTGCTCACGTTATATCCTAAATCGTTATAAGTATAGATGTAACCTAATTCATAACCCTTATCTATCAAAAATTCAGAGTACAAAGCGGAATAGTGATAATATTACAATATTATTGTTCATTACATCATTTCAGGATCACATATTTTTATTACAAAAGTCATATAATACTTTAATACAAAACATTAAATTAAATAGTAGATATCTAATCTAGTTTGTTTTTTCCCTTCTTGTTCATGCTCAAACCCCTTGGATTATCTTCTCTAACTACAAATGAAATTTATTTGCAAGGATGAACTTTAAATTGCTCAGCAAGTTAATTTAATTGAATGAGGAAGTACACATTATTTCTGAGTTGAAAGAATAATATTTCTACAACTCATTATTTTAAAGTTCATAATTTAAACCATGTTCTTTTACCCCTTAGTCATTTAGACTCAAGGGTCGTTGGATATTCAGTTTATTCAAATTCGATGAATATACATACCACAAACATTACTGTGTACAACACTCAATGCCTCTCGGTTTCCTGACTTTATCATATTTTGTTACCCCATGATATAAGGGCTTTCACGTTATCATAATTTGTTTCCCCATCATATAAAGGTTGTGGATATGCATATCATCCTATTATTGTGTATAACAGTTAATCATTTTGGTTTAACCGACACATTATCATGTTTTCCTATGATATAAGGTTTTATTCAATTTATTATAACACAATGTTCTTTATTTAATAAAGACAATTGTTCAATATTTCACATTTGAATGACAGTTCATTTTCTTAAGTTATGCTGAATCAAGAAGCAATAACTTCGCAATAATTTATAGTACATTGTTGTACGGGGTGCAAGAGAAAGGAAACTTGCACATAAAGGTTACAAGAGATAGAAGACTTGCCATATTCGCTTTAACGTTTACGATAAGTTTTGTGTTTATTCGTACGACCTCTACAAAGCATGTCAGTTTGACATAACCATTAGTCTTAATACGATTTCATACTCTAGTGAAACCTTAATAATTAAATCTTTTAAGTTTTATTTCGGGCATTATAATCACTTATAAAATGAGTATTTAACTAAATACTTTAACAAAAGTTGAGCATTATAACTACTTGTAAAATGAATATTTTCATTAAATACTTGAAGAAAATTGAGCATAGTAATTGCTTATAAAAACATATTTTTTTTTCTTTATAACTGAAATAATTTGGGCATTATAATGGCTTGTATATTTGATTATAACATTTTATAACTATTACTTAAGAATACAAGAAAAACACTGAGAACGACAATTGTATATGGATATGACTTGCGTTCATTGAACTTTAGTTATAAACTATAAAATAAAATTCGACATTATAACTACTATAAAATTAAGAAATTCTCGAGAACGAGTGAAGAACACGGATAACGACAATCGTGCATGGCTATGACTCGCGTTCTGGAGCTTTGTGTAAACTAAAAATGAAAGAAAACTAAACATAACAATGACTAGAGATTTTTCCTCTTATAGTTGCAAGCTTTAACTATTTCCTTGCAACTTTAGATCACTTGAACTATAACTATTTAAAATATCTAGAGAGAATAATTTTGCTCTTGAAATGCTTCTTGAATGGTAGAAAATAATGAAGAACTAAGCTTGTTATTTATAGGAAAACTATGGTGAGGGTAAAAGGGTAAAAATGACAACCAAAATTTGGCTCCAAGTTTGGCTTTGGCTTTGACTTTGGCTCTAAGTTTGGCTTGGCTTGGTTTCGACTTTTGCTTCAAGTTTGTCTTGACTTACCTTAGCCGTATTCGTATTATACATTACAGTATACTTATATTATTCGTCTCGTATTCGCGAATAGTAATCTCCAAAAATTATTTTCGGTAAAATATTTATTGGTCCAAATGTATTTATTGTCCGTAAAAACGCTATTCAGGAATATGAAATTTCAAAAAAATGAAAGACGGTTTTTCACGTGAATAGTATTTTTTTTCAGCGTTTTTCTTTGGGAAATTTTTTATTGGTTCCCTGACATCTATTCCTCATATTAATAATATTCCGTGAAATAAAAACTCAAAAAGACACAGAGCGTTTTTCTCGTGAATAGTGATTACCACTCTTTTTTTGGGAAAAAACTTTTATTCATTATTACGTGTTTTTACTTCATAGAAACGCCATATCTTGAAGCAAAATGTCAAAAAGACGCACACGTTTCTCTAAGAAGCTTAGGTTTTAACATTAAATTACGTTTTAAATTCTTTAATCTCTTAAGTTCGTATTAATAATTTTAATTAAATTTCGGGATCTCACAGTGCATGATGCACTTATAAGAGTGAGTGTGGTCATAGGGATCTGCACTGTCATCATATGTCTCTAGTAGGGACAGCTTCTTGGTTGGATTAGCCTTGGCTTGATCTATAGCTAGAGAGAACAAGGACTTCGAGTTTAAGGTTTTTTGGATTAGCTTGAGTCGCTGCCAACTTTTGTTCTAACTTCACATTCCTCTGTATAATCGAACTGAGGATATCTGCCTGTGGATCCTTCTTCGAATATTTTTTAGCTTGATCTGGTGTCTTACCCCACTGTTATCCCTGAGGGGGTAATGGGTACCGATTCGAAGAGCCGAGTTACTTTATCTCTCCTTAGTGATACTGGTTTGGTTTAGTTAATCGAGTTGCCTTATATCACTTTCGTGATAATTCTAGTTTTATAAACCAGGATGCTTTATATCGCCTTCATGATAATACTAATTTTGTGACTTGGGCTGCCTTATATCGCCTTGATACCGACCAGATTGGCCAGACTGCTTTATATCTTCATGGTGATACTGGTTTTATGAACTGGATTGCCTTATATCGCCTTGATACTGACCAGATTGGCTGGGTTGCCTTATATCTTCTTGTCTCCTATGACCCTAACTCTCTAGAGTCATGCCTCCTGATGTCCACCCCTGATTGTGGACGAAAGATCACCTTGTTTCCTGAGCTCTACCAGATCTGCACCCCACTCTTGCTGCTGGAGTCGTAAAGCCTCCAATGCATCCTCAACGACTTTGACCTTTTGCCTTTTGATAATGTCACGCTGATTACATCTATTAGATCCCCTGTCTCTGTCTTCCCGAAGAGGAGAGTAATGGTTTGCCTTTCACCTATGTGGATCTTGATCAACTGTGGTGGGAGGGGTGAACAACCGTCGTCGAACTAGTGCAAACTACATCATAATTGGTCTAGATCTCGGATTATTAGGACTAAATTTATCTTTCACCAATCCCTTCATCTGATGCAGTACTAGTCTGGACGAGGACCCCTCCTAGTCCAGAACTGGATTTCTCTGTTTTGCCATAACAAAAATTAGAAATTCAACTGCTGATTTGGATCAAATATCATCTGACCCTTCCTCTAGCGCCAATGTTAACTCCTGATTTTATCCATTACTGAAATCACTAAGTAGTGAGCAACCTGCACAGGGAACAACTGTGAACAATCCCAAAAACTTGACTGCTAAGGCCGTTGGAGGATAGTTCTGATGTGAGAATAAGTACAGACCAAAAACATAAACAATAAAGAGACGTAAAATTGCTGGAATAATATTGATATTTGATGTAAAAGAATGATGTAACCTATATTCTCTAGCTTGTAATTGTATTTATACTTTTCTAAGCTACCCTGCTATCACGCCTCCACGACCAATTAGGATTTGAAAGCTCTGATTAGAATCCAATTATGAATATGATGTGGATTGGTTAATCTTTATCACCCTAAAACCCGAAATCATAATCTGATTTGGAATCCTAAGGTAATATGAACTTTGACCATCCTAATTTGTCAAGCCGCCAAAGGATACTATAATGGGCCTGCCCCAATACCGAATCCGCTGTAATGTGTAAAAAAATGCCAATCCCTGCTCCAGGCCGTGAAAAAATATGGGCCCACACCAGAACCTGGTGCCAATTAATTATATCCCAATAATACATAATAAAGATTGAATTCAAAAGAACAATTTCATCTTATCAAAAATACTATATCCTTATTCTAGACATCATCTTTCACAAAGTTGAATCAATGTGATACATGTATTATGGATATGATGTAACTTTTAGTATAGATTTTTACCATAAATTTTCAAACAATTTTTTTTTCACTTTTTCCTTTTCTTTTTTCCATTCTTTTCTTCTTAACTTGTGCATTGTCTCTTTTTTTTAGGCTTTTTAGAGTTATCAATGTAACGAGTGTTAAATCAATGACTTCCAAATCAGTTGGTTTTAGGACAGTAGGTATAGAAACACCTCTAAGAGTTTATTTACTAGAGTAACAAAGGTCACAAAACTAGATTAGTCAAGCTGTTTATATCTATCTCACTTTTCAGCCTAAGTATCAATACGTTCTGAGGCTTGAATTGTGACGCCCCCAAATCACTATAAACAAATATGTTTTGAATGAGAGTTTTAACTAGTTGGGTAATGTTATGTACAGAAAGGGAATTTTGCACCGGACAAAGATTTACCATTTGTCACGGATAAAGATGCAAACATTTATCACGGGTGAAGATGCAAACATTCACTGTGAGATTCTCTGTTCCCAAGAGCCGTCCTAATGATTTAATATCATGAATGTTGGAACATGTAAAGTTATAGAATATCTAAATATTGAGGATAAAATGTTATGATTAAGTATCAAGTCCTTGTAATCGCCCTTACATCGATTACAGGGACTTGATATGAAATAATGAAATATCTTTGGGAATTAAGATGAGAACTTTGTTTATTAATAAAGGAAATCATCTATAAACCTAATGATTTAACATTTATAGTGAGCACCAAGTCAGCTATAGTCAGTATAGTGATTTGGGGGCATCACGAGTTGATATCAAAGATGTAGATTATAGCTCTAAAGTTACAAGTATTTTAGGATATAATCTGATCGATTAAGTTAAATAGACTTGTGAATAGTCTAATAGATAATTAAAAAAATGATAATAAACTTTAAATCTTAAATACTTAAAAGACATTATGTGAAAATAACTATACTAATTAAAGTCAACCTTATTTTGTAGAAATGGCTGACATAAATGGATTAGACATCATGGAAGACAACGCTTAAGATTTGGGCAACGACAGTGATCCGAGCGAACATTTCAGTGATGAGTCCGAAATAGAAGAGCCTAATCATAACATGGAACTACATGATGCTGGAGAGGTTAATCAAGTTCCCCCAATAGATGATGAAGATGTTATAGACCTACCAACTTACGATGAGATCATTGCCGAGTTGGAAGAACAGGTTGCTGAAATGTTGGCATACGGAAAAGCTCAAGAAAAGCGTGTTGAACAACTCCAAACTGACAATCAGGCCAACATGAACAAGGCCAATGGGATAATGGAAATGTTTGAGAGGCGATGGTTGGATGAAGCTGAAAGAAGCTACCAACTCCAGATTTAGTTAGACGCTTTCGAAGAGGAAGTATCTCGCCTACAAGCAAATCGAGGTCGAATCAAACGAGCGTATGTCTACTTACTCCACACTCGAGGAACAAATAATTGAATTTCCTTCACCCACCAAAGATTTGGGGTTGGAAATTAATAGGTCTATGGTGATCAGAATGATCCACAAGATCAATAAGAAGGCTAGAAAGATCTAACTATAATCGAAAAATGTGAAATGTAATAGTATGCTTTAAATGTTGTAATTTAGCATTTCTCATTTTTATAAGGGATGCTAATAGTTATAAGTGATTTAACTCAATCGGATAATGTAATGTATAAATTTTAATATAAGAAGTTTGTTTAATAAATATGTCTTGCAATTTTAAGCTTTTATATTTACACGTAATTTTTTTTTTCCATTTTATATAGAAAATGGTACCACCAAGACCAAGAACGAGGGCAACAACAACAACAAGTGTTAGTGATGAGAGTAATGTTCAGACTCTAGATCCTATGCAATAATTCCTTAATAGCTTAATAGGAGTCTTAGATAATCGTACAACAAATAATGTCCCACCACCACCCCCACAAACATATCCACAAATATCACCACCACCTCAATAAGAACTCCAACCACAGAAAGTATCTTTTAAAGACTTTAAGAATGTAGGTCCTTCCAATTTTAAGGGAACCGCTGAGCCTATAGAGGCTCATTATTGGATACAAGAAATAGAGAAAGCTTTTGACTTAGCAGAGGTTGTTGAGGACAAAAAGACTAAGTTTGCCACGTACCTTATGAAGGGCGAGGCTAACTTCTGGTGGGAAGCCAACCAAGCCCGTGCAGGAGAATGTGTGATAACGTGGGAAGCATTTAAAGAGTTATTCTTTGAGAATTACTTCCCACGAAGCATGAAAAATCGAATGGAGGTACAATTTTTAAATCTAAAATAGAAGGACATGACTGTTTCCCAGTATGCCTCCGAATTCAATGAACTTGTACGTTTCGTTCCAAATCAAGTAGATACGGAGGAACGAAAGGTAGGGAGGTTTGAGGAGGGTTTGAAACCCTGGATATATAGTAAAGTAGCTGTCTTGAAAATAGAGAGTTACTTCCAACTACTAGAGAAGGCTATCATTGCCGAAGTAGGCAGCGAAGCCATATCAAAATTTAATAAAGATAAAAATAATAATAAAGGAGGGAATGGGGGAGAAAATAATAATAAAGGAGGGAACGGGGGAGAAAATAATAATAATAAAAGAAGGTTTAATGGAGGAAACTCCCAGCAAGGAAGGGAGAATAAAAAAAAAATATTAGAACCGTGCAAAATCTACGGAAAAACACACTCAGGAGTGTGTCTAAAAGGGAAAAATGTTTGCTACAATTGCAAACAAGAGGGACATATAGCACCCGCATGCCCTAAACTTAGGGAAAACTTTTATTTTAACTGTGGAGCCACGGGGTACCAAGATAAGACGTGCTCCAAGAAAGGGGGAAATGTCGGAGAGGACAATAGCAACAAATCTACCCCAATAATTAACCCTGGTCGTCCAACAGCAAGGACATTCAACATGACCGTGGGAGATACCGTAACATCCCAGGATGTAGTACTAGGTATCATTCCGTTCAACACCATAAGTGTTTATGTGCTATTTGATTCGGGTGCTACTTGCTCTTTTATTTCCCATGAATTTGCTAAGAAACTAAACGTACCTAGTGAATTGTTAGAAAGTCCTTTAATAATAGAGATTACTAATAAAGAACTAATTCATGTTAATAAGATAATAAAAGGTTATTGCATAGTGATCAAGGGTCATGAGTTGAAAGTTAATCTTATTCCAATCTAATTAGGGGAATTTGATGTAATTCTAGGCATGGTTTGGTTGACCAATCACCAAGCATTGATCGATTGTCAACAAAAGTGCGTTAAACTTCTTACAACATCCAAGTCAACGGTAGTCATCAATAGAATGCTTAACTGCAAATCAAGCAAAGGGATTACTTCAGAAGGGATGTTAGGGTTATTTGGCGTATATCGTAGACACTCAACAAAAATGGTTAGATATAAACCAAATACCAGTGGTTAGAGAGTTTCAGGATGTTTTTCTCGATGACCTACCCGGTCTTCCACCTGATAGGGAGATTGAGTTTGTTATTGATTTAGCTCTTGGAACTGCACCTATTTCGAAGGCCCCATATAGAATGGCTCCTGTGGAATTGAAGGAGTTGATGGTACAGTTACAAGAACTATTGGACAAGAAATACATTCAACCAAGTGTCTCTCCATTGGGAGCACCAGTGTTGTTTGTCAAGAAAAATGATGGAACTTTAACATTATGTGTTGATTATCGTGAACTTAATAAATTAACCATAAAGAATACGTATCCATTATCTAGGATCGATAAAGGAGCAGAATATTTCTAAGATTGATCTACAGTTAGGATACCATCAACTGAAGGTTAGAAAGGAAGATGTGCCGAAGACAGCATTTAGAACACGTTACGGACATTATGAGTTTTTAGTAATGTCCTTTGGATTAACGAATGCACTGGCAGTATTCATGGACTTGATAAATAGGGTTTTTAGGTCTTGCTTAGATAAGTATGTTGTAGTGTTCATCGACGATATTCTCATATACTCAAAAACACTGGAAGAACATGTTATGCACTTGAAAAGTGTATTAGAAACCTTACGAAAGGAACAACTCTATGCTAAATTTTCAAAATGCGAGTTCTAGCTAGAGAGCAAAGATAGAAGCAGTTATGAATTGGGAACAACTAAAGACCACAACTGAAGTGAGAAGTTTCTTAGGCTTAGCGAGATACTATAGACGTTTCATTAAAGATTTTTCAAAGATAGCAACCCCGTTAACCAACTTAACTAGGAAGAACATAAAGTATGCTTGGACAGACAAATATGAAAAGAGCTTTTAAGAGCTAAAGAAGAGGTTAAGTGAGGCATCAATATTCTCACTACCTGATGATAGTGGAGGTCTTGTAGTCTACAGTGATGCCTCACATAAAGGATTATGTTGTGTTTTAATGCAACATGGCAAAGTAATAGGTTATGCTTCACGATATTTAAAGGATTATGAGTTAAGGTATCCTACTCACGATCTAGAATTAGCGGCGATAGTATTTGCTTTAAAGATATAGAGGCATTACTTGTATGGGGAGAAGTGTGAAATTTATACAGATCACAAGAGTTTAAATTATATTTTTACACAATGAGAGTTGAATATGAGGCAAAGACGATAGTTGGAATTGATTAAGGATTATGATTGTGAAATCCTATATCATCCAGGAAAAGCCAACGTTGTTGCAGATGTTTTGAGTAGGAAGAACCAAGAGAAGTTAAATGTGTTAACAACTCAGGATGAGTTGATTAAAGAGTTCGCTAGACTCGACATAGAGGTAAGAGTTCCTTCAATCTCGATGATGAAATTGTTTGTAATGGAGGATCACTCAACCTTGTTGGGTAACATTAAAGAAATCCAAGAGGAGGATGAAAACTATAAGAAGTTGAAGAAGTTAATACAGATTGTAGATGACAAATACACGATCCACAAGGAAGGAATTATTAGATTTGAATCTAGAATTTGGATTTCTTCAATTCAAGGACTCAAGGAAGAGATCATGTCAGAAGCACATAGTATTAAGTTTTCAGTACACCCAAGAAGTACCAAAATGTATAAAGACATAAGTCAACATTTTTAGTGGCTAAACACAAAAAGAGAAGTGGTTGAATTCGTTAGTAGGTGTTTGATATGTTAACAAATTAAAGCTAAACATCAAAGACCAAGCGGATTGTTACAACCGTTAGAGATCCCAGATTGGAAATGGGAGCATATTACAATGGATTTTGTAGTAGGCCTACCAACCACACAGAAGGGTCATGATGTCATATAGGTAATAGTGGATAGACTAACCATGTCAGCTCACTTTTTACTAATCAAGGTTAAGTTCACTTTGGATCGATTAGCAAAGCTAGACATTAAGGAGGTTATCTCTAAACATGGCATACAAGGTTAAGTTCACTTTGTGTCGGACTGAGACCCAAGGTTCACATCGAACTTCTGGAAAAGTCATTAAGAACATCTAAGTACACAGTTGAGAATGAGAACTGCTTACCACCCACAAACAGATGGTCAAAGTGAAAGGACTATCCAAACTTTGGAGGATATGCTGAGAGCTTTTATGATAGATTTTGAGAGAAGTTGGGAAGATCACTTACGTCTGGTGGAATTCACTTACAACAATAGTTATTAGGGTAGTATAGGAATGCCACCATATGAAGCTCTGTATGGAAGGAAGTGTAGAACATCGGTGTGTCGGGACGAAGTTGGTGAACGAAAGATGCTTGGGCTAGAATTGGTTCAACAAACAGCGGAGGTAATTCAAAAAATTCAACTGAGGTTACGAGCTGCTCAAGAAAGACAGATGAGATATACCGATCTACATCGGCAAAAGAGAGACTTTGAAGTCGGTAGTCATATTTTCCTAAAAGTATCTCCCTGGAAAGGAAAAAATCGTTTTGGAAAGAAAAGAAAATTGAGTCCAAGGTTTATAGGACCATTCAAAATATTACGAAGAATAGGTGAGGTAGCTTATGAAGTAGCCTTACCTCCAGAGCTAGAATATATACATAATGTATTTCCTGTTTCAGTAGTACATCCTTATAAAATCGATTACAAACACGTCATTAGCTATGAACTCATTCAAAACGAGAAGGATCTAAGCTACGAGGAGATTCCTGTTAAAATTATAGATAGGAAGGAACAAGTCTTGCGAAACAAAGTCATACCTTCAGTCAAGGTCATACGCAGAAATCAATCCATGGAAGAAGCAACGTGGGAATTAGAAAATAAAATGAAGATAAAATATCCACATTTATTTTCTTAAGTGTATAAGTTAATTTCGAGGACGAAATTATTTTAAGGAGGGGTGAATGTAATGTTCTGAACTTTCGAGAGAGTTGTTATCCGACTTTATATAAATAAATAAAGCTTGAATTACATCTTATATGTGTTATGGAATCTTCGTTATTGTTTATTTATGTGTTTCGGTTCAAGTATCCAACCTTAGCACGTAAAAGGAGAATAAAAGTTTTTTTTCCAAAAATTAGAAAAGAGCATAAAACCTAAATCCTAAACCCTAAGATCTAAACCCTAAGAAATCTAACATAGGCCCTTGAGCATTACGTATACGTCAAAATGACATTCTGTTTCAGCATTCATCTTTCCCATACTTTGAAAACAAATTATAGCCGATAAAAATTTTTCTCGAAAAGCACGTCGGGAATAAGACGAAATAGGAAAAAGACAAAAAAATATTTTTTTCGCCTTTTTGATCGTCTAACCATTTTTTGAGAAATGATAATCAAAAATACTATTCACCAAAAAACATGTAACGTCTTTTGGACTTTTCACTTCACATAATAGTGTTTATTCGGAATAAAACTCTGTAATATCTGACTTTTAAATCAGTAAAGACCAATTAAACCAAAAAGGCTTAAAAATGAACTAATTTCGTTGGGAATGAACTAACTTGGTTAGAAATGAACTAGAAGACTAACTGATTTAGTTAGAATGTATAATACAAAAAATTATACAAAAATAATACATAGAAAATACGGATAATGTAAGCAATGATGCAATGATGATACAAGCCCTAAAAGAATATTCCAAGAATATGTTAGGGTGATGTAAGCAATGATGCAATGATGATGCAGGCCCTAAAGGAATATTCCAAGAATATGCTTTAACTTACCCTAGAAGTAATGTCTTAATGACCTTAATGCCCTAACTTTGAAAGTTCTATAAATAGCAAGCTTAACTCACCATTTTTCTATTCATTTCTAAAGCAAGAGCAAGAGCAAAAACACTCTTTATATCTATTACTCCTAGTTATAATTCTAGAATTGGAAATTGCAAAGAAATAGTTAAAACTTGCAATCACCAAAGGTACAATCTCTTATAGTTATTATGTCGATTTTTTCTTTCGTCTTTAATTTTCAAAAGCTTAAGAACGCGAGTCGTAGCCATGTACGATTGTCGTTCTCCGTGTTCTTGAGCCTTTCTTCATTTTGTAGTAGTTATAATGTCGAATTTCATTTTATAGTTTAAAGATCAAGAACGTACGTCGTAGCCATGTATGGTTTTTTCGTTCTTCGTGTTCTTCGTATGTTCTTGAGCAATTAATATAAATTGTTATAACCAATTATGCAAGCCATTATAATGACCAAATTTTATCAATTATAAAGTGTCATAATCACTTATGTAAGTAGTTATAATGCTCAAATTATCTCAAGTACAAAAACCAAAAGCTCAAGAACATAAGTCGTTACCATGTACGGTTTTTTCGTTATTCGTGTTCTTTATGTGTTCTTGAGAAAAAGTCATGAATCTTTCTATGTGAAGGTTTATGATTTATTATTTTTATGTTATTAAGTGTTATTGAGTCTTATAACATGATTTCTTAAAGATTTAAAGCAAGTGGTGCCATGTTTCACATGGTTAACCTTAAGAATATCGGTCAAAACATGCTTACTGTCTATTTTTGCCATTTTACGAAAACTTAAAATCCGAATCTGCCTTAGAAATACAGATGAAAGTTTTAGAGCATGAAATTCTAAGAAATTTAGACTTAAGAATCACTTCAAAATATTTTCGTATGACAATGTTATAGCGTTGCCGTAAAGGACGTCAAAGCTGTGAAAAATAAGGAACCCTCGGATTTTTGCACCAAAATTTAAGGTTTTGAATTAGCCAAGCCGCCTAAACATTCTGTCAATGAAAATAGTCTAGTTTAGTTATAAAAATTGTTATAGAACAAGAAAATTTGATGAACTAACATACGGGTACGCGAAACCCTTTATATAGGCACTTTAAGCGATTACTGGAAAACCCTAATTGTGCTTTAAGGCAAGTTTTCTATCCTGAACCTTTGTTTACTTTCTTTTTATGTGATTTATACATTTTGTATATGCAACGTGTTATAAATCTTTGATATGAGAGTTATTACTTCTTGTTTTGGCATAACTTACAAAATGAAATACTTATTCGTGATATATTTCAAATCATGCTTTATTATATCAAACCAAGTTATCTTGGGGTGATCTTGACATAAAAAGTAAATTGAGATGAACAAATATGCATCGATATTCCTGATATGTCCAGTGTAGGTATGTTATGCATAACATAGGATGTAGTCGAATGACAAAGAACAGTTCAAGATCTCATCATCACTCAGTCTTGCTATGTTAAAAATATTTGTAATATCAATTATTGTGCCATGAATCCTTACAATCCATATCGGTGTGAGTTCACTTATATGCTATGTGTTTAAGACTTGCTGAGCATCTTAGCCCACTCTTGCAAATAAACCTAACTTGCAGACAAACCCTAGAGCTCCGGTTCAAAGAAGAAAGGAAAGAAGAAATGCGTAGACTAGTTTACTGCTTTCCTTAACTGTTCTTAACTGTACTCATAATGACGTTTTGTAATAAGAACAAGTTCCACAAATGTAACCAAATATTATATAAACATTATCAAGTTTTATCACATTCTCATATTTCGTCTTTATTTTGATTAAACCTAGAATTGTTATAACTTAACATAGTATTAATAATGATCTATTTATCTGGATGAGGATCGGTAAATAACTTGTGAGTGTTGTACATCCGAGACATCGTTAAGGTTTCTCAGACCCAGGTATAACTCGTTATTACTATTCTGAATGTCGAATAAGTAGGATTATTATTATGAAGAGATATCACTATAAACAAATATGTTTCGAATGAGGGTTTTAACTAGTTGGGTAATGTTCTGTATGGAAAGAGAATTTTGCAACGGACAAAGATACAACCATTTGTCACGGATAAAGATGCAAACATTTATCATGGGTGAAGATACAAACATTCACTGCGAGATTCTTTGTTCCCAAGAGCCGTCCTAATGATTTAATGTTGTGGATGTTGAAACATGTAAAGTTATAGAATATCTAAATATTAAGCATAAAATGTTATGATTGAGTATCAAGTCCCTTGCATCGATTACAAAAACTTGATATGAAATAATGAAAGATCTTTGGGAATTAAGATGAGAACTTTATTTATGAATAAAGGAAATCATCTATAAACCTAATGATTTAGCATTTATAGTGAATACCAAGTCAGCTTTAATAAGTATAGTGATTTGGGGGTGTCACATGAATGCCCAGTTATTTGTTTAATGAACATTGAAGCAGTTATTGCCCTTTATTTATTTATTTATTTATTTATTTATTTATTTATTTTTAACTTCTTCTTTTTTAAAAAAAAAGTTGAATCATAATCTATACCCTAAAACTAATAGTTAGTGCAAATGTGTGGTACATATATGCTTATCAAATCAATTTTATTACATACAGTGTCTCAAACTAAGATTTTATGTCTAATAAGATATTCAAGAGTCCTAAATCTTTCAATCCTATTCATGGGTTTCTACTCTACGGATATCTATAAGAATTAATCCAACTCCTGACAAGTTAAAAAAAATTACAATATATATATATATATATTTTTTATTTTATTTTAATTTTTGTGTTTCTTATTATTATTTTTCTAAAAAGAAAACATAAATTATATATATATATATAAATGAAAAATTCACCGATACCTAAATCATGCATTGTCCTCAATGTATACAAATGAAGAAAATAACATAAAGGAAATGAAAGAGTTGTACTTT
Source organism: Hedera helix (assembly GCA_947179155.2). Lineage (NCBI taxonomy): Eukaryota > Viridiplantae > Streptophyta > Magnoliopsida > Apiales > Araliaceae > Hedera > Hedera helix. Next base: position 9,626,678 of record OX359286.1, read on the forward strand.
ATATGTTAGACAGTGAGCTAAAACAAAATACTATAAAGAGAAAAAGGAAATAATAATAATAATAATAATAATAATAATAATAATAATTATAATAATAATAATAATAATAATAATATACACAAACTTACAAAAACAAGAGCAATCCGTTACTCTGAATAGTGCGGGTTTGCAAGGTGCACGACCTCGTCAGGATCATTTGGAAGTTCTAGAAATTTAAGTCTTTGACCATTGACTTTGAAGTTTTCCCTACTTTTTGAATTTTCTACCTCAACAACTCCTTGAGGGTATACTACTTTTACTAAAAAAGGTCCATCCTAATCACGATCTCAATTTCCCAGGAAATAGATGTAGCCTAGAGTTAAACAGAAGAACTTTTTGATGAAGAAAAAAAGATTTTCTTAAAATTTATTTGTCAAGAAAAACTATTGTTCTTTCTTTGTAAATCTTGGCTTTTTCGTTTGCATCATTTCTAAGTTCTTTTAATTTAGTCAGTTGTAATATTTTTTATGATTACCAATAGTGGACATATCAAATTTCAACACCTTAATAGCCCAAAAAATACGGTGTTCCAGTTCAATAGGTAAATGATATGTTTTTCCAAATACAAGCATGTAAGGTGACATACCCAAATTAGCATTAAAGGGAGCACGGTAAGCCCACAAAGCATCTAACAATTTAAGGAACCAATCTTTCCTATTGGCACTCACTGTTTTCTCTATATTTTGATTGATTTTCCTATTAGAGACCTCAACTTGACCGTTTGTTTGAGGATAATAATGGGTAGCCAACATATGGGTGATGGAGTATTTCAGTAGCAAGGCTTCAAATGGATAATTGCGGAAGTGTTTCCCTTAATCACTAATTATAGCTCTAGGGGTACCAAAACAAGAAAAAATATTCTCTTTCAGAGATTTGCCAACAACTTTGTTACCAGTGGTCTTGGTTGTATTGCTTCCACCCATTTACATACATAATCAACTACCAAGAAAATGTATAAATACCCAAAAGAATTAGAAAAAAGCCCTATAAAATCTGTTAAGGTCAACGGTACGCTTGCATAAGGTGAACGCTGCCCTGATCATTTTTTAGCCAAGTTGTAAGGTGAAACACTCACAACACCTCAAACCCTGGCATGCTATAAAATCATAAGAACAACTATTTCAGTTCACTGCAATTTTCCTTATTCTTAAAGCACATAGCACGTAACACATAACATATAACACATATTGTGAAAAATTGTAACCTTAACAACTTCCACCATTCGCTTCTTAGAACTCTAAATGAGTTTTACTACATTCCTTAAGGTCATATTCCTAAGGTTTCCCTACCTAAGGTTTATAACCTAGCTGCTCTGATACCAACCTGTGACGCCCCCAAATCCGGGTCCCTTGTACCATGGGTTTGGTGCTCACGTGACTATTCTACCCTGTCATCTCATACATCCAATCTGAATAAAATAATAATAAGAGCTTGACTTACATTCATCCATAACTAATCCCAGGTTCTACGTACCTTTATACATACAAGCTACCGTACCTGATATATTACAAAATACAATAATAAATACACAATAATTATAATATTAGCACATTTACTGCTGGTTGGCTTTTCCTTTACCCTTATCTACACCCGACCCCTCGGTCTTCTCTGGTTTAGCTGAAATATCATGAATGAAAGCAAAAGTGAGCTTTAAATAGCTGAACAAGTAAATAAACACAAGGTAATATGATGTTTCAGAATGATACATATAAATCATTTACAATGGAATAGAGTGTACATATCAACGTTGGTCTGTAGCATTTCAACAGAGGATGAGGAAATTATAACACAGCATGAACATAATTATCTGAGGTCAAGAGATTATAATTGTTGTATGGTCACAAGACCAAGAACACGTTAAGAACAATATCAATCATTAAGACCGATACTACCCAAATTAATTATAATACGTTAAGAACAATCTCAATCACAAAGACTGACATTGCCCAAGAGGTAATAACACCAATTTAGATGCGTACTCTGGGTGATCAGCCCATCGTACTTTATATTGTGCACAACAAACATCTAACGACACAACCACGTCATAATTATTTCATTTCCTTTATCCTCAATTCCCCCTTTTATTTTATAGAGTTGTTCTGTTACAACATATCATAGAGTCCGCACCACAACAATGTGGATTGGAGAACATAACAATTAATAACTGAATTTAACATGAAACATACATGTGTCCAGCCATAATCAAAATTGGCATCGACCTTTTCAAAATAGTTTGATAAGAAATGAACTTTGCATGATAACATGAATAAACAACATGAATGTCTGTTCAAGAATCTGTAATTAAAAGTTCAGTCAGAAAATATTATCCCGTCTATAACCTACATGACCATAATATTGGTTCATGCATTAGTTATATACACATGCATGTTATAACTTGCTAAACAAGCTACCCATTAACTTTACATAACCCTAATCACATAACACATTGTTCATCTATGTATTAATATCTACCATATTGATTATTTTTATCAATTTATGGTTTACATATGTGTTTCTATCATTAAATATCAAAACATTTCATTTTGGGTCAAAAATATCATTTTTTTTAAAGTCTGCCAGCCACGGCCCCGACCGGGTTTTGGCCTAAGAAACCACGGCCCCGGCCGTGACCTCTCAGCCAAACTTGGCCCCGGCCGTGATTTTTCCTACAAAACCATGGCCCCGGCCGTGGCCTAGAATTCTGAAATTTTGATTTTCTCTCCTGCTTTGCTGATTTTTAATTCTTTAACCATACATCCGATTGACACCAAATTTGGTACACATGTAGACCTTAGACCATAGTATTTTATAAAAATTTCCTTTGCCTCATTTGGCCTCTTAATATCCAAGATATACTAGTCCATAGGAGGCCTGTTGGTAACAATTTCAGACTTAGATTTTTTTTTTAAAACTTCAAAATTCCAACTTTGGTAACATTGTGATTTTTGGCCATTCACTTCAAAACTTCGTTCCGACACTTGACATAGCTCACATACGTCATATATGACATGTCTAAACTTTAAATACGATAAAACTTCGCACGAGGCGACTTTTGTCCGTTAAAATCCGTTTCGAATCGAAACGATCGATTTCGATCGTTCGAATCGCCAATTTATTCAAATTTAACTCCGTTGATTACTGAATCAACTTAAACACGTGTAATAACATAAAACTTAAGTGTTTGGCTCCATTTTACCTCTAATTCTTCAAAATTGCCAAAAATCACACTTTGACCTCACTTCATCAATTTTTTCAAACTTTTCAAATTTCAAACTTGAAGTCACTAAACACTTTAATCTCAATACGCCACATAGGCAATCATCCACACATTTAATGACTTAATACGTCTCTATAACTTCCATATGCACAACCAAGTGCACTTTACAGATTATTACGTAGTCTACACAAAAAGTATAGCCTAATATTCAAACTTCCTTCCCAAAACATAACTTTTATACCGTCTAGGTTTCTTTAATGCTCTTTAACACATGATAATGCATGTATTATATATCTTCATCCTCTCAAACTAGGTTTCCATCATGTTTCATAACATATAACACATGATCATGCTTTGAATCATAGCTTTTAACTTGAATATTCATATAAATAGTACACCACCTTTATTATACTACTTAGTCAACTAGGGTTTCATGATTTAGCCAACTTGAAGCACATATATCACATAATATACACATATAATCAAAAACTCATGCATGGCTTCATCTCTTTCAACATATAAACACATAATCCTTGAGTTTCATATCTTAAACTCATTCATACCTTCTTTTAGCTTTGTTTCTTCTAGCTAGAAATCTTGCCAACACTTGATTCTCCACTTTGGATGGCTTATTATGTTACCCTTGGTCTCCTTTAAGCTTGAATCCTTCAACTTCTCTTGGAACCCTAGCTTCTTTTGCTCTTCTTTCTCTCTTATCTTTCTTTTCCTAGCAACTTTCGTATGATCCCAAATTACTTGTCACACCTCAAAATATTTTATTTCCATTAATAACTCACTCGAAAAAAAATTCAAAAACTACTTATAAATTATAATTTTATATATTTCAAAATGCGTATCATTACATTCTTCCCTCCTTACAAGGAATCCGTCCCCGGAATCACTATTACAAACTTACATAAATAAACTTGGATATTCTTTTTTCATTTTCTCTTCTAATTCCCATGTTGCTTCTTCAACATTATGATTTCTCCACAGTACCTTTACAGAAGGGATCACCTTGTTCCTTAAAATCTGCTCATTCCTGTCGATAATTTGAACATAAGTTTCTTCATACGTTAAATCCTTTTCGATTTGAATTGGCTCATACTCAATTACATGTTTATAATCTGGTTTGTACGGCCTTAATACCGACACATGAAATACATTATGTATGTGTTCTAACTCCGGAGGTAATGCCACTACCTAGGCTACCTCTCCAATTCTTCTCAGCACTTCAAAAGGTCCAATAAATCTTGGACTTAACTTTCATTTCTTTCCAAATCTTATCTTTTCCTTCCAGGGTGAGAGTTTTAGAAACACATGGGATCCTACTTTAAATTCTTTGTTCTGTCGGTGCTGGTCTACATATTTCTTTTGTCTGTCTTGTGCTGCTATAAGCCTTGCTCTTATCACGTTGATAATTTCAGCAGTCTATTGCACTATTTTCGGTCCCAACAACTTTCATTCACCTACCTCATCCCAGCAGAGAGGTGTTCTGCATTTCCTTCCATACAACGCCTCATAAGGGGGCATTCCAATGCTTGCATGATAATTATTGTTGTAGGCGAACTCCACTAATGGTAACTGATTGTCCCAATTGCCCTTGAAATCCATAACGCAAGCTCTTAGCATATCTTCCATCGTCTGAATCGTTCTTTCACTTTGGCCATCTATTTGAGGATGATATGCCGTACTCAATCTCAATTGTGTACACATACGCTCTTGAAAACTCTTCCAAAAATTTGACATGAATCGTGGATCTCGATCTGAAACAATCGACATTGGGATTCCATGTCTTGACACAATCTCTTTCACATATAGCTTTGCGAGTTGATCCAAATTGAATTTGACTTTGATTGGCAAAAAGTGAGCGGACTTTGTCAGTCGATCCACTATAACCCATATCACATCATAGCCTTTCTGCGTAGTTGGGAGTCCTATAACAAAATCCATTGTGACGTGTTCCCATTTCCATTCCGGGATTTCCAGTGGTTGTAACAGTCCACTAGGTCTCTGATGTTCCGCTTTGACTCTTTGACAAGTTAAACATTTACTTACATATTCTGCTACATCCGTCTTCATGTTAGGCCACCAAAAGTGTTGTCGTAGGTCTTGGTACATCTTCGTGCTTCCTGGATGGACAGAATAGTGTGAATTGTGTGCTTCTTGCAGAATCTCCTCTTTTAATTCTGAGACTAATGGCACCCATACTCTTCCTTCCAATCTTAGCGTTCCGCTGTTATCTACCTTGAATCTTGTTTCTTGTCCATCCGATATGCGTTTCCTGATTTGATCACAGTCTTGATCTTGCATCTGAGCTTCTTTCACCTTATCTAGTAATATTAGGTGAGCTTCAACTACACATAACTTCTCTTTCGATTCCATCGGATATTTCACTTCTAATTCTAACTTCTCCATTTCTCTAATTAGCTCTTCTTGAACGGTTAACATTTCCAATCTTTCTCGACCCTTTCTACTTAAAGCATCGGCCACCACATTTGCCTTTCCTGGATGGTAGAGAATTTCGCAATCGTAATCCTTGATTAATTCTATCCACCTTCTTTGCCTCATATTCAGGGCCTTCTGAGTGAAAATATACTTCAGACTTTTGTGGTCTGTGTATATCTCACACTTCTCTCCATACAAGTAATGCCTCCATATTTTTAATGCAAATACCACTGCCGCTAATTCCAAGTCATGGGTTGGATACCTTTTCTCAAAATCTTTCAACTGTCTGGACGCATACGCTATAACTTTACCATGTTGCATTAGTACACAACCCAATCCTTTATATGACGCGTCACTGTATACAACAAATCCTCCTGTATCATCAGGTAATGATAATACAGGTGCTACGCTCAGTCTCTTCTTAAGTTCTCTGAAACTCTCTTCACATTTATCAGTCCATACAAATTTCATAGCTTTCCTTGTTAAGTTAGTCAGAGGTCCTGACAACTTTGAGAAATCTTTAATGAATCTTCTGTAGTATCCAGCTAATCCAAGAAAATTACGAGCCTCAGTTGGCGTTTTTGGCCGTTCCCAATTAATTACTGCTTCAACTTTTGTTGGATCCACAGATATCCCTTCTTGATCAATCACATGCCCCAAAAATTGTACTCTCTGCAACCAAAATTCGCATTTCGAGAACTTGGCATATAACTTAGCTTCCCTTAGTTTTTCCAACACAATCCTTAGGTGTTCCACATGTTCTTCTTCAGTCTTTGAATAAATCAATATATCGTCAATAAACACCACCACGAATTTGTCTAAATACGGTTTGAACACTCGATTCATCAAATCCATAAACGCAGCTGGAGCATTTGTTAACCCGAATGACATTACTAGAAACTCGTAATGACCATAACGAGTCCTAAACACTGTTTTGGGTACATCTTCAGGCCTTACTTTCAGTTGGTGATAACCACTTCTTAAATCAATCTTTGAAAAATACTTGGCTCCTCGTAACTGGTCAAAAAAATCATCAATCCTTGGTAGTGGATACTTGTTCTTTATTGTCACCTTATTCAATTCTCTGTAATCAATACAGAGTCTTAACGAGCCATCTTTCTTTTTCACAAACAGTACTGGTGCTCCCCAAGGAGACACACTTGGCTGGATGTACTTTTTATCCAACAATTCTTGCAACTGAATCATCAACTCTTTCAGTTCAACCGGAGCCATTCTGTAAAGTGCCTTTGAAATTGGTGTTGTTCCTGGTGCAAGTTCTATCTTAAATTCAATCTCCCTGTCCGGCGGAAGACCCAGTAACTCATCTGGGAATACATCTGCATACTCTTTTACGACGGGTATCTGACCCAATTCTGATCCTACTATACGGGTATCAACTACATGAGCTAAATACCCCATGCACCCTTTTCTTAATAATTTCCCTGCCTGTAACATTGTCAAACAACAAGATTGCCTAGGTGATTTGCTACCATGAAATACTACCTTAGACTTAGTAGGAGTCTAATGGCTTACACATTTATTCTGGCAATCAATCATTACTCCATGGCTATACAACCAGTCCATTCCCAGTATCACATCAAATTCTCCTAAGCGAATAGGAATTAAATCCACTAACAGTTTATGTCCCTTTATCGTTAGACAACAATCCTGACAAATATTCTTCACCCGGATTACTTCCTTATTGGCTACTTCTATATTCAAGGTATTCTCTAACTTTACTTGTGACAGACTCAATTTCTTAACAAATTCATCAAAAATGAAAGAACATGTAGCACCCGAATCGAACAACACATATGCATTTACGTCATTAACAGGTATGATACCTGACACCACGTCCTTTGATCCCACCGCGTCCTGAACTGTCATATTGAATGTCCTCGCTGTCGGCCTTCCCGGTGGTGTAGGTCCAGTAATTGTCAGTTTTCCACTAGCAGTTCCTTTACTTCCGCTTCCTCCATCTGCTTTCTTCTTCCGGCAATCTTTTATCTGGTGTCCTGCTTCTCCACAGTAAAAACATCCCCTACTCGTTCTAGGGTTTGGACAATTTGGTGCAATGTGTCCTTCCTTCCCACATTTAAAACATACATTCTTACCTTTTAGACAAACACCTGAGTGTCATTTTCCACAGTTAGGACACAACTCTACTCTTTTCTTCTGTTCACCTTGCTTCACTGCAGTTATATTACTGTCGCCACCCCATTTCCGTTTATTAAAATTATTTCCTCCACTGCTGCTCTCCTTCTTAGAACCATCAACTTTCTTTTTGCCATACTGCTCTTGCTTAAACTTTGCCAAGGCATCACTGCCTCCTTCCGCTAGAATAGCTTTCTCCATTACCCCAGCGAAGGTTCCAAGATGAAACATTGAAACTTTGTCGTATAGCCACGGTTTCAATTCCCGTTCAAAACGTCTTGCTCTCCTCTGCTCTGTATCTACTTGGTGTGGCGCAAATCTTGCTAGCTCATTAAACTTTGTTGCGTACTCGGCTACTGACATGTTCCCTTGCTTTAACTCCAGAAATTGCACCTCCATCATATCCTGAGTTACTGGAGGGAAATACGCCTCGAAGAAAATCTCTTTAAATTTTTCCCAAGGCGCCGCTCCTGTACCCAGTCTTCCTTTATTGGCCACCCACCAGTAATTTGCTTCTCCCTTTAGCATAAAAGTAGCAAAGGCAGTCTTATGTTCCTCTGCTACGTTAGCTACTTCAAAAACCTTTTCTATTTCAATGACCCAATTCTGGGCCTCCACTAGGTTCATCGTCCCCTTGAACTCTGGGGGTCCTACAGCTTTGAAGTCTTTAAAAGTAGCGATCCTAGCAGTTACCGGTTGATCACCTACTGGATTTACATTTCTGTTTTGAAGAGCTCCCATCAACAGGTCTATAAACTGCTGCATGGGATTAACTGGCTCCTCTAGAGCATTAACCGATTCTTCTGGGGGAGGTTGAACACTTGGGATGCGTCTAGGCGGCATTTCTGTTTAACAATTCATATTATGGTCAATACATAACATTTGTATATCACATTCTTATAACTTTGAACACATAGTCGTAACAACACACAATTCATAACTAGATTTATATTCATAAACAACTTGTCTAATGCCTCGCATATTACATCACATGTAGCACATGAGTTAAGATACATATAACTTTACACAACACTGGTACTTCCCTCATTAGAAACAACGAGGGTACATGATGCTTGATATCCCCCCCTTTTTTTTATAACAAAATTTAGGGATTCCATAATACACACATAATTATACATTCATAACTATACATATCTATTATAACTCCCTACAGAAGCATCCCCCGTCTAACAGCATCCTCGTACTCTTCATTCATTATAGCCACCATCATCCATCGGCTCAAGATGTCCCTTGATTGGTTATATTCTACAGGGTAATAGTGTACCCTATCTTGCGTTCTCTCAAATGTTGTGCGAAAAGCATAGCTCATGTCCTCCATTTTTGCACCCATATTATCCATTCTGGCTTTCTTAGACCTCACATCTTCCTCCAACAAATCTATTCTCATCACCGCGTTAGTCCCAGCACGCTCATTCATGGCTATCTCAGCATTTTCTTCCCTAAGCTTTAGCTCTAAGATTTCCTTATCATTTTTCAACTCCTGTACCTTTTGTTCGGCTTGATCCAATTTATCCTTCAGCTCCCTATTTTCATTAGTCAATACTTGAATTGTTGTCTCATTTTGTTCTATAGCTGTTTGTCGTTCAGCCGCTTGAGTTTCTAAATCCAAAATCCTATCGACAAACTCACTGTTCTGTTGTATCAGACCAGTTACCCATTCCCGATCTGCTTCTCTCTGCTCAGATGAAGCATTCTCCGACAATGCCCCATCCGAATCTCCCTCTAATTCTTCTGGATCCTCCACCTATTCACTACCTTCAGCTGGTACTATTGCCATGGCTGGTACTGTCGTTATCACATCTATTTGAATATCTCTAGATTCCTCTTCTCCTGCAGCCCGACTGGATTCTCCAATCTCTGGTATGCTATAAAATCATAAGAAAAACTATTTCAGTTCACTGCAATTTTCCTTATTCTTAAAGCACATAGCATGTAACACATAACATATAACACATATTGTGGAAAATTGTAACCTTAACAACTTCCACCATTCGCTTCTTAGAACTCTAAATAAGTTTTACTACATTCCTTAAGGTCATATTCCTAAGGTTTCCCCACCTAAGGTTTATAACCTAGCTGCTCTGATACCAACTTGTGACGTCCCCAAATCCGGGTCCCTTGTACCACGGGTTTGGTGCTCACGTGACTATTCTACCCTGTAATCTCATACATCTAATCTGAATAAAATAATAATAAGAGTTTGATTTACATTCATCCATAACTAATCCCAGGTTCTACGTACCTTTATACATACAAGTTACCGTACCTGATATATTACAAAATACAATAATAAATACACAATAATTACAATATTAGCACATTTACTGCTGGTTGGCTTTTCCTTTACCCTTATCTACACCCAACCCCTCAGTTTTCTCTGGTTTAGCTGAAATATCATGAATGAAAGCAAAAGTGAGCTTTAAATAGCTCAGGAAGTAAATAAACACAAGGTAATATGATGTTTCAGAATGATACATATAAATCATTTACAATGGAATAGAGTGTACATATCAACGTTGGTCTGTAACATTTCAACAGAGGATGAGGAAATTATAACACAACATGAACATAATTATCTGAGGTCAAGAAATTATATTTGTTGTATTGTCACAAGACCAAGAACACGTTAAGAACAATATCAATCATTAAGACCGATACTACCCAAATTAATTATAATACGTTAAGAACAATCTCAATCACAAAGACTGACATTGCCCAAGAGGTAATAACACCAATTTAGATGCGTACTATGGGTGATCAGCCCATCGTACTTTATATTGTGCACAACAAAAATCTAACGACACAACCACGTCATAATTATTTCATTTCCTTTATCCTTTATTCCCCCTTTTATTTTATAGGGTTGTTCTGTTACAACATATCATAGAGTCCGCACCACAACAATGTGAATTGGAGAACATAACAATCAATAACTAAATTTAACATGAAACATACATGTGTCCAGCCAGAATCAAAATTGGCATCGACCTTTTCAAAATAGTTTGATAAGAAATGAACTTTGCATGATAACATGAATAAACAACATGAATGTCTGTTCATGAATCTGTAATTAAAATTTCAGTCAGAAAACTTGCATTGGTCCTCGTCTATCACAACTGGTAAAATATTATCCTGTCTATAACCTACATGACCATAATATTGGTTCATGCATTAGTTATATACACATGCATGCCATAACTTGCTAAACAAGCTACCCATTAACTTTACATAACCCTAATCACATAACACATTGTTCATCTATGTATTAATATCTACCATATTGATTATTTTTATCAATTTATGGTTTACATATGTGTTTCTATCAATAAATATCAAAATATTTCATTTTGGGTCAAAAATATCATTTTTTTTAAAGTCTGCCAACTGCGGCCCCGGCCGGGTTTTGGCCTAAGAAACCACGGCCCCGGTCGTGACCTCTCAACCAAACTTGGCCCCGGCCGTGGTTCTGCCTAAAAAACCATGGCCCCGGCCGTGGCCCAGAATTCTAAAATTTTGATTTTCTCTCCTGCTTTGCTGATTTTTAATTTTTTAACCATACATCCGATTGACACCAAATTTGGTACACATGTAGACCTTATACCATAATATTTTATAAAAATTTCCTTTGCCTCATTTGGCCTCTTAATATCCAAGATATACTAGTCCATAAGATTCCTGTTGGTAACAATTTCAGACTTAGAATTATTTTTTTAAAACTTCAAAATTCCAACTTTGGTAACATTGTGATTTTTGGCAATTCACTTCAAAACTTCGTTCCGCCACTTGACATAGCTCACATACGTCATATATGACATGTCTAAACTTTCAATACGATAAAACTTCGCACGAGACGACTTTTGCCCGTTAAAATCCGTTTCGAATCGAAACGATCGATTTCGATCGTTCGAATCGCCAATTTATTCAAATTTAACTCTGTTGATTACTGAATCAACTTAAACACGTGTAATAACATAAAACTTAAGTGTTTGGCTCCACTTTACCTCTAATTCTTCAAAATTGCCAAAAATCACACTTTGACCTCACTTCATCAATTTTTTCAAACTTTTCAAATTTCAAACTTAAAGTCACTAAACACTTTAATCTCAATACGCCACATAGGCAATCACCCACACATTTAATGACTTAATACGTCTCTATAACTTCCATATGCACAACCAAGTGCACTTTACAGATTATTACGTAGTCTACACAAAAAGTATAGCCTAATATTCAAACTTTCTTCCCAAAACATAACTTTTATACCGTCTAGGTTTCTTTAATGCTTTTTAACACATGATAATGCATGTATTATATATCTTCATCCTCTCAAACTAGGTTTCCATCATGTTTCATAACATATAACACATGATCATGCTTTGAATCATAGCTTTTAACTTGAATATTCATATAAATAGTACACCACCTTTATTATACTACTTAGTCAACTAGGGCTTCATGATTTAGCCAACTTGAAGCACATATATCACATAATATACACATATAATCAAAAACTCATGCATGGCTTCATCTGTTTCAACATATAAACACATAATCCTTGAGTTTCATATCTTAAACTCATTCATACCTTCTTTTAGCTTTGCTTCTTCTAGCTAGAAATCTTGTCAACACTTGATTCTCCACTTTGGATGGCTTATTATGTTACCCTTGGTCTCCTTTAAGCTTGAATCCTTCAACTTCTCTTGGAACCCTAGCTTCTTTTGCTCTTCTTTCTCTCTTATCTTTCTTTTCCTAGCAACATTCGTATGACTTGGATAATGTTAAGTAAAGTGCTGAAATCTTGCTCATATAAGTGTTGTATATTAATTCCAACACCTAACTACACATGGATTTGCTAACTCATGTATGGTTAAAAGTAATTAAGTCATTTCTCACCACTAAACAAGGGTATATTAGACATTTAGCTAACTTGGAGTACAATTGTCATTTCTTAGGATGTCAAGGGTAACTTAGTCCTTTCCCCAAAAATCTAGACCATTTATTCCTTTGAAATTTCCTAAAAATTCAATGTTTGCTCATTTTAATTCCAATTCAAATCCATTTTAATCCAAATTTGTTTCATAAATCTTACATTTAATTCTTCCATCCAAGAGTCCATAATCCACTTGTCCCAAATTACTTGTCACACCTCAAAATATTTTATTTCCATTAATAACTCACTCGAAAAAAAATTCAATATCTACTTATAAATTATAATTTTATATATTTCAAAATGCGTATCATTACACCAAGCATGCCCTCATCAAAATATATTCCCCAAATATCAAACAACTCAATGATAAGGATGGGGTGCATTGACATCATATTTCTCTTATTGATCCTACCAAGTTGTTAACACCTACTACATTTAGGACAAAATTCAGCTACATCCTCAAATTAACTCAGACAATTTAACCCATATTACAAAACCTTAGTAGTTGTCTTTTTCGCTAAAAAATGACTGTCACAAGCTTGGTCATGACAAAAGCATAAAACACTTTTAAACTTATGGTTAAGGACATATCTCCTAATAATTTGATTAGGACAATATTTGAACACATAAGGGTCATCCCAATAGAAATATTTAGTTTGTGAGGGAAATTTTGACATATCTTGTTTAGACCAATGGGGTGGGATCTCATTAGTGACAAGGTAATTCACAATATCAGCAAACTAGGGTGTAGTGGATATGAAAAGAAGGTGTTCATTAGGGAAAGACTCATTAAATGGCAAGTCAGAACTCGAATCAATACACAAATGATATAAATGATCAACTACAACATTTTTAGACCTTTTCTTGTCTCTAATCTCTGGATTAAATTCTTGGAGTAACAAAACCCACTGAATGGAATGGGCCTTAACATCTTTTTTGGATAGGAGGTGTCTAAGAGAAGCATGATCAATGTAAACAATCACCTTAGACCCAATTAGAAAAGACCTAAAAAGTTTTAGGGCAAAAATGACAGCTAGAAGTTCCTTTTTAGTAGTAGAATAGTTGAGTTATGCATCATTTAAGGCCCAACTAGCATAATACATGACATGAGGTAACTTGTTAATTCTTTATCCTAAAACAACGCCGACTGCATAATCGAATGTAGAGAGAGGAATTATATACTTAGTACTCTATGAAATATTGAGGTCTCCTTCCTCTCTTTCAACCCACTATGAAATTCGCGTGCTTATTGTCCCCAAAAAGTGGCTTTCAACTCATTGAAACTTCAAATTGCAATCAAGCATACTTATATTTCTTTATTGAAGAAATTAGAGTTTATATATTTTTTTTTGGAAAAATAATCATGAATAAATGTCCCTCACATCTAAGAAGTGAATATCTAATTTTTCTACTCCACTGCTAACTATTTGTACTTATCTGATTAAATATTAAAGAACAATTAATAGGAGAGATGAAAAATATTTTCATGAATAATTATTTAATTTCATCTTCAACTTAGATATAAATTTTTTTAGCTAACCATTAAAATAAATAAGATAACAAAAATAAAGAAGAAGAAAACTCCCTTTATTGAAAATCCTTTAATAAGCGTATAGTGAATAAGTAATTCAACTCTACTCTTACTCCTAACCTAAAACTAATAATGAAGCTAATCTAATACATAATTAATACCAAATTCTCTCTTGGTACTCCTCCATATATATATATAAGTCTTAAATTAATTTTCTACTAGGAATCAACTTCGTAGTGGCAATCAACTTCTTTTAAAAAGATCTTCTAGATAAATTTTCCTTCTTTTTATTGAATTTGACTTGCACGGCAATATTAGTTTTACCTCCTTCTTTCACCTTGTAGGAATCTTCTTGGCTTTTATTTTCATGAATTGGAGTATTAAATATTGCTTGATCACCAATATTTTGAGTTTATTGCAACAAAATATTAAATCCTACAAAATAAAATAAAATAAAATATATTAATTAAATAAACTAACATATTAAAAGGACAAAAGTAGGGATAATAAAACGCATGAATTAGTGTCTATCAAATACCTCATATTTAACTTGTGCTCATCCTCGAGTAAAACAAAAGGAAAAAAAAAATCTAAATTACCCCCATTTTCATAGAAAATATGATTATACTTAGTATATACAACAAGCCTTTAAACCCTAAGGTTATCTCAAGTGGACGAGTTGTATCTCGTAAGGATTTGCAGTGAATATACCCACAAAATTCAAGAAAAAATTATTTTGACAAGTTATGAAATTAAAAGAAAACTTCTAAATATTCATGGACATTATACATAAGCAAGATTAAATTCAAAATCACACTTTCAACTTATCAAAAACACTTTATCTTCATTTTAGACACTATCCTACATAAAATTAATTTCATATGATGTATGCAATGTGTATTTGATGTAACTCTTAGTATGGATTTTTACCATGAAAATCAAGAAAACTTAAAAAATAAAATAAAATCTTTTCTTTGACTTGTGCAATGTCTCATTTTCTTTGGCATTGGACCAATATCTCCCAAATTAGTTGACTTTAGAGTACTAGATGTAAAGACATCCCTAAGACTTACTATCTCGAGTAACAAAATGCCACAAAACTAGACTAATCAAGCTACTTTTACCCATCACACCTTTCAACGTGAATATCGATGCGACCTTAGGGTTGGATACCTAGTTATGTCGTTCAATGGACATTAAAATAGTTATTTATTCTATTTTTTTTCATTTTTCAAAAAATAATCTTGAAATTGCTTGACTCAGTTTTATACCCCCACAACTAAAAGGTAGTGAAATGTTATGTGCAAAAATGAATATTAATTTTAATCTTACTCTAGATGATATTTCAAACTAGAATTTTGTATCTTATCAAATCTTCAAGAGTTTTAAATCTTTTAATTATACTCATGAGTTTGTCAAACAAAAAATTTCAAATATTTTTTTTATTTTAAATTTTTGAATTCTTTTAGTTTCTTAAAAAGAAGATAAATAAATAAATAAAAACCTAATAACAAAAATACAAAACTCCTACCATACCTAAGTCATGCGTTGTCCTTAATGTATACAAATGAAGAATAGAGAACAAAGAAATAAAAGAATTGTGCCTTGTATATGAGGCATTATGCTACAAAAAAAAGTGTTAAAAAAGAAAACAAATGAACATATCTAAAAATTTAATAAATTCTAAAACACCTACGACTATAAAAGAATGATGTAAAATGGCAAGTGAATGAGTTTTTCATGACTTTTAGGAGGTCTAAGAACCTGAAAATAGTCATAATTTTCATCACAGTTGTGCTTATAATCGATCTCAAGAAAATTTTCACTTAAATTTTCAAAACATGAAAGAAATGGTTTAAATGCATGTTCTCATTTTGTTGATTTATGTATAGTGGATCTCTATATTTCGTTGACATTATTCAAGTATTCAGACTCATCCCATTTTTTATCAAGGTAATTTAAGAAAAAGTCAATTGGATCATCTTCAACCATAAACCTATTTTCATTCATTTCTTGGGTCATGAAAAATTCTTGGATCGTGTTTAATTCAATGGGTTGGTCCAAAAAATCACTATGTCGTTTATAGGAATAACTCTTCAGGATATAGAGCTTTAAGCTTATAGAATTTTTCAACCGACTCATTAAATGTGACATGATCAAATTTTGAGTACAGACTCATAATTTTTAGACTTCTCAAATTGTGTAGAATTGACTACAAGATTTTTATTTTTCTTATCATTTGCACAACCATCATGATTTTTAAGATTAAGCTCAGCCTCACTAGAAAATTCACTAATCTCTTGTTCATTTAATATGGTTGCTAATTAACTCATTTGAATTTCTAGACGAGATATGACTTCATTAGTGTTTTGCATGAAATTAATTTGAGATTCCATGAAATTAGATTGCATTAAATTATATTGAACTTCCATTAAAGCTTTCATACATTTCTCTAAAGTGCATAATTTTTTCTTGATCTAAATATGGATATGAATGTAGATAAGGGTTTTTGGTAAATTGAAAAAAAAAAGTGATTTAATTGGTGTGCATTAAAATTTTCATACGGTTCTTGATTTCAAGCAAAATTGTTATTCCCACCAAACTAAGAGTCCATCTATCCACAAATCACTAAACAAATAGGCAACTAACCACAAAGGTCATAAAAAAATAAAAAATAAATAAAATCCTAATTCTATAGTTAACCTAAATAAAATCTAAACAGCTCCTAACTATTCCAAGTTACACCTTAAGGACCACCAATTTTGTAATTAATCACACCAATAGCAGGTAAGTATAAAAACGGTGAGAGTTTCTCCGTGTATATGGTAACTAACGAAATAACCACACGTTTTTAAAACATTTGCCTTATAAACTACTAGAATAATTGCCTAGACACTAGTAATTTGATTAATCTAAATTTTGAATTCCTCTTGGAGACTTGTTGTAATTGAGCTCGAAATTCCTAAGGGCCAAGTCTACTTGATTTTATTAAGGTCAGGTTATGTAAAATGAAAGTTAGGTTGTTTATGGGCTAATAAAAGGTGATGAAATCTCACCTTATCTTGTTATGAGTTTTTCTCTTAAAGTTAAATTAAAAATTAAAATGCACAAATAAAATAAAAACTGTAAACAAATAAAGTGTCCTAAAATTATGTGACTTACTAAAGAAATAAAAATTGAACATATCTCTTTCCTCCATCACTCACCACAGTTTACATTTGACCAAAAAAAAAATCTAAACAGGATGTGTTCTATGTGTGTGAATGCATAAATGCAACTAGTGGTTCTCTAACTAACAAAAAAACTAAAACTAAAATAAAACTAATCGACTATTTTTTTTACTTAAGTTATAAAATACTAGGAGTATTGTAGCAACAAAATTTGCCTTTTTGTACCCCTAATCTGCTTCTATAATCTTACAAAATAAAAGAAAAATAAAAATTGCTTGAACTAAAAAAGAAACTAATTCAAAAAAATAAAACATTAAGAAATAAAACATTAATTCTAGCCCCCGCCAACGACACCGAAAAATTGATGTGATAAAAATATGTAACTGCAAGTGCCTAGTTTCAAATTGAAGAACTCACAAGTACAGGTCACACCCCATAGAGATTAGATTAATTTTAAAACATCCTTAATATGTATCTCAGACGAATTAGAAATAAACTTGAAAAATTGATTGACACTAATTAAACTAATTAGAAGATGAAAACTAATAATATGGAAACAATTTAGGTACCTAAATCCACTTGAGATAAATATAACAAATAATTCAATCTCTTCTATTTTTATAACTCAAATTATGCCACTAGTTTGGTCTACATAATTTGAAAAATAAATCAATTAAGTCCAATTAAAATTAATTATGATTTTGATCTCCATTCTCTTTAGTTTAGTAATTTTATAATTAACTTTGGCAAGTATAAACTACGAATAAATCAATTAAGTCCAATTAAAATTAATGATAATTTTGATCTCCTTTCTCTTTAATTTGGTAATTTTATAATTAACTTGGGCAATCATAGACTACGAAAATTTAAGGATTAACTACAACACATCAAAACTTCTTCCAATAAGCATAAATTATATATATATATATATATATATATATATATATATATATATATATATATATAAACTCCTATCTTAACAATAATGTATCATAACCTCTTTATTAGTTTAAAATCACACAAGAACTATAAATAAGGTATTTCAACATGGAAACATGAAGGCGAAATCAATTAAACATTAAAATACAATTAATAAAAGAGATGAAAAATATTTTCATGAATAATTATTTAATTTCATCTTCATCATAGATCTAAAATAGTTAGCTAGACATTAAAATAAATAAGATAACAAAAATAAAGAAGAAAAGAAGAAGAAAACTCTCTTTATTGAAAATCCTTCTATGATTTTTAATTTCATCTTCATCTTAGATCTAAAAAAATTAGCTAGACGTTAAAATAAATAAGATAATAAAAATAAAGAAGAAGAAAACTCTCTTTATTGAAAATCCTTCAATGAGAATACAATGAATAGGTAATTTAATTCTACTCCTACCATTAGCCTAAAACTAATAATAAAGCTAATCTAATACATAATTAATACCTACTTTTCTCTTGGTGCTCCTCTATTTATACATATACGCCTCCTAGCGGCAATCAACTTTTTTTAGAAAGATTTTCTAGATGAACTTTCCTTCTTAATTGACTTGCATACCAATATTATTCCACCTTCCTCATTCTCCTAGTAGGAATCTTCTTAGCTCTTTCTTATCACAAATAGGAGTATTAAATATTGTTTGATCATCAATATTTTGAATTTATTACAATAAAATATAAAATCCTACGAAATAAAATAAAACATATTAATTAAATAAACTAAAATATTAAAAGGACAAAATTAAGGATAATAGAATGTATGAATTACCGAAGGCCTTTGGCCCAAGTGGTACTCCTCAACCCATGGTATCCATGTGGTTGAGAGATCAAAACTTGTCAATGACAAGGTGAGGGATGTGTGAGTTAAAATAGCAACAAAAAATACATGAATTATGTGTCTATCAATACCCCTCATTGATCAATACCTAAAAACTAAACCATAACATAATATACAAATCTTAACCCTAATCCATAAATCAAGCCCTAAAAATAACATATTAGTGATGACAATTAAGGAGAGATAAATTGGGTTTACAAAAGTGGCAGCGCGACAGTCCGACGGTGAAAGAGGTGGAGCTAGCGCAGCGATTCGACAGTATGACATCGACTAAAGGTTTTTCATCTCCCTTTTACTATTCTATTTCCTTGCTTATTTTCTACCCTTTTCTTTTTGTTCCCTTGTGAATTTTAGCCATTATGTGTAATTGGAGATCAAATGAGACCAAATACCTAAGTTGTATGTAAATACATGTGTTTGAGTTGATTTGGGAGTCGTTTGGCATTTATGGCGATAATTGAGAAGTTTAAACGTTTTAAAACATTCGCTGACGCCTAAATTTAATCATTTAGAAAAATGAATTTAAATAAAAAGTTTTAAACGTTTTAAAGCCACATGCAAGTCATATATGTGTTGTATATGTTAAAGGATGTGTTAGAATCAAGTTTTATAAAAGGGGCCAAGAATAGTATGGATTTTGAAAATGAAAAAGTTTGTGAAAGTTAACGAAAATTCAACCTAAAGGTGATTTTTGGCAATTTTGAAAAACTAAAAATGAAATGAAGTCAAATGACCTAGTTTTATGTAAACACACATGTTTACATTGATTTGGTAATCAACGGATGGAAGTTACAATTAAAAGGCGATTCGAACGATCAAAATCAATCGTTTCGACCCTAAATAGATTTTAATGGAAAAATATCGCCTCGTGTGAAGTTTTATTGTTTTAAAAGTTTGGACATATCATATACGACCTATTTGAACTTTGTCAAGTGTTAAACAAAGTTTTGAAGCTTATGGCCAAAAATCACAAAGTTGGAAAAAAAATTCTAAGTCTGGAATGTGTTCAGGTGCCCTCTTACGGGCTAGTTTATCATTGTTTTTGAGAAGCCAAATGAGTCAAGTAAAAATTTTGTAAAATACTAGGTAGTAAGACCTAACACTGTTCCAAATTTGGAGTTAATTGGATGTGTGGTGAAGAATTTAAAAATCAGCAAAATAGGACCAAAAATTAGAAATCCTGATTCAGCAGCGCTGCATCGGGGCGCAGTGTTTTACACTGAACACTACGTCGAGGCGTAGTGCAATGTTCATGGACAGAGAATAATTCGCGGCCAACGAGCTCTGATGCGGCCGGGGGGAAATGTTATTGTAGCAAAAAAAAAAATTAAGTGTCTGAAATGGGACGTTTTGACATAGAATGATAATGATAAGCTATGTAAACCCTAGATAGATAAAGAATGGCCAAAATAAAGGGTGTTAAGGTATAATGAGATAATAAATTTCATAATGTAACATGCCTAAAGTTAAGCCAAATCATGATGAGAGTTTGAAACATGTCGATAATGAGTTAGGATGTATTACTAACCTATATAGGATATAATACATCAAAAGTGAAATGATTAGAGATTAATGGTTATGTAATTATGGATTAAGTTTGTCAAGTTATAGAAAGTTTATGATCTTATAATGATGTATATAGATTGTATGTTGATAGATGGTGCTCGATGTAGCAAACTAATGCAAGGAAAGATAGAAAGGTCAAGCGCGACAGTACAGGTTAAGTGAAATAAATGTGTATCAAGCAAGTTCTTCGGACTAGAATGCACTAATTGTTCTACGTGAACTATGTGGTAGTGGAAATGTGCACTCCGTGCAACTACGTGTGTTAACTGTTAAGTGAAATGTGTGATATTAAGCATAACATGATAAAGCAAAGAGGCATGATGCATATTATAAACTGTGAGCATGTAATGTGTTATCTGATTGACTTGCTGAGCTTTATGCTCACTCTTGCTATGTACTAACATTTCAGGTAAGGTACGAGAAGGCTGGAGGATTCCAGTGCGTCTAAAGGTAAAAGAATGTAAATGCATTGTTAAGCATGAAAAGAATTTGTTAAATTTATTTGTATTATGTGCAAGCAACGAACGTTTGTGAGTCGGTAGGGAAATGATGTTGTAAGTATGTATTATTCAGAAAAAGATTGTAATGATATAAGATTGAGACATTATTGTTAGTCAAGTTCTACATGTGATAAACTTGTATATCCAGTACAGAGTTATATAAACAGGTACAGGTATGATGTAGATGTATGTATACAGGTATATGTAAACATGGCAATGTATGATTAGTTCATAGCGAAATTTTATTTACAGGTTTTGTAAATCAAAAATATATATATATGATTATGAAATGTAATAGACTAGGTCATAACTTATTTGTATATGATCTAAATTCTAGTAAAGTGAACGTTACGAGCCTGAGGCAGGTATTGATAGTAAATTTTGAAGAATATATATATACTGCATTATGGTTAAAGGCTTAGTTTTTAAAGGTTATCAAGTTAAGTTTTAATGCACGAGATTGCCATTAATACGTTTTATGATTATAAAATATGATTTTAAGATTAATGATTACGTTATCCAAACATAATTAACTTTATTCTCTTTTTAACTAATTAACTATATAGAATTGTTAACTAAGATTTCTTAACTATTTACTAACATTTTTCAAGAATTAATAAAAAGATTTATTCCAATTGAGTTACTATATTTTTATGCAAAATAATTTGAAATAAACTCATTAAGATCCAACTCTCAATAAAGTTACATGTGGCATATAGGTATCTCCATCCTACACACTATTATGCTACTCTTCTTAGAAAGAATCAACAAATTCACATGTTATCATATCCGGATCTAATCCTAGAATTCCTTTTACAATTCCTTCTAAGATATCACACTTAATTATCGCGCAAATAATTATACATGAACGCATAAAATATGATAAACAACTCATATATAATCATTAATAATTAAAAAGAAAATAAATTAAATTAAACTACACATTGGGTTCAATTGCAATCTCAAATAAAAATCAACTCATAATTAAATAATAAATTAACCACAAATAATTCAACATCTCAAAATTACAAAAATAAAAGAGAAAGAAAAGAAATCAAATTTGTGTTGATATTCGTTTGTCACTCGGATCACAGTCTCCAATCCCCAAGCTCTGCCTTCAATTCTTGAATCATTCGCGTTAAATATTTGCTCTTAAAACTACTCATAAATTACTCTAATATAATATATTATGCTCTAACATATTCTAATCTATGTAAAAAGAACTGAATATATAGCTACATAGTGTATTTATAGGAGTACAATAATAATCCTAAGCTAATGTGGAAAAGAAATCCAATTTGGAATCAAATTAATGCTAAATTCCGCAAATAATCCCGTTTCTGCTCATTAATGCGCCAGCCAAACGCGGTCTTCGCTCGTCAGACACGTCAGCCGCTCGCCTCCATGCACAATGCGCGCGTCCTATTCCTCCAATTCTCCCGCACGACGTCGTCTGGTTCCCGATCTGCTGCTGAAGAACTGCGCGCATGGCGCGCAGTGCTAATCCACCCTTACATAGCACGACGTCGTTCTTGTTCTCGCTGTTTCTACTTTACCGCGCGCATTACGCGCCCAACACAGTTTCTTTTTAATTACGGTCCTGCCATTCCTTTTGCTATAATTACGTTTTTAGCCCTCAGACTTGCAGAATTTACAACAATGCCACCAGTGATTAATTTCCTACAAAATAAAATATAAATTAATTAAAAATAAATAAAAATAATATAAAAATATTAAAAATAATAATAATGCATAAAATTAAATAAAACACTTAAATTACTAAAAATACTTAAAAACTCACAAATAATTAAGTCTAAAAATATTAAATAAATAGATATAAAATCTAATTATCAGTTAGAAACCATGATTTAAGGATGATCAGGTGTTAAATATTTATAGATATAATGAAACCCTAATTGGAAAGGTTGATCACGTAGAAAGCATATGAAATTTTATGCTAGATAGCATTCTAAGATCATAAATTGTGTAAAAGCATGATTTGTTTGGGAATAAATACCATATTAGGCTATACTTTGTGTATAAACCAAATTATAATCTGTAAAGTGCATTAGAATGTACATATAGAAGCGATATGGATTTACAAAATTGTTATATGTGTATGTGATAGCATATGTGGTGTACGAAGTTCAATGATTTAAGTTAAGTTAAGGTTGGAAATTATAAAGTTGGCAAAAATGCCACCCATGTGAATTTTAGCCATTATATGTAATTGGAGATCATGTGACGCCCCGGGAATCCCCCTGCTGGCCATGGGCGACCCTCGTTCGTCAACGAACAACCTTCTCCTTACTAACCACAACTTAATATAATACAATGCTGCTAAAAACTCAATAAATGTAAATTTTTATAATATTCCCTTGAACTCTGCCTCAGAATCGAAATCTTTACACTGCTCTAGAAACTTAGATTATTTATATCATGACCTAGTCTATTACAATCATTGTGAGTACATAAAACTCATTTGCTGACAATTACCGTGACATTAAGTCTTTCTGTTTATAACCATCTTCTCTCGTAACTATGGAACTTAATTCATTTGAAAGGTTTTACAATCACATGATACAATTTATGACGACGATAGTTTAAATACAAAACATAAGGTCTAACTATAATCATTAACTACCAGATAATGGCATGACTTAATTGGCCACAATGTCGTCATTAATTTTCCTTAAGCAACAATCATTCTTGATTTTTGGGTGCTACTGGGACTTCCGGATTTCTTCGTCCTCAACTGAAAGTGTTTGTTTTAAGCAAGAGTGAGCACAACAGCTCAGCAAGTCTAACTATTATCACATAACACATAGCTCATACATCATGCATGATTAACAATATATCAATGTATGACATTTTATACATGCTTCTCTATTCGTCAACATAGCATTTAAGTCATGTGCTTCACAATTTATATCATTTCATGTTCACATGTAATCATGCTTCATGTTGTTCACATAATCCACACATAATCATACTCATTGATTATTCACATAACATCAACAACATCAATATGGCTTCATATAAATAATTTGATATCACATTTTAACATAATAATGCACATAGTAACAAGTTCTGAAAAATTTGCCTGAATTGCTTCCTCGCTTACGCCTACACAATTCAATTACCTCCTTTGAAAGACCTAATATTATTATCTTTCAATTAGTAACGCATATAGGGATTCATTTATCATTCTCAAATAAATTGACTCGACAACACATACTTCCCTATTTACTAACTTATAAATTATAGGATAATATTATCACCCTTGGATAATATTTTAATTACTGACCAGTATTATTATACATTAATAATACCTCATTCAATTACAAACGTTATTAACTATTGAACAACATCTTAATTGGTTACTAATATTATTAAACCCTTAATAATATTCACCCAATTACCAATATTATTAATCTTTTAATAATATTTCATCACTTGCTATTATCATTAAATATTTAATAATAATTTACTCATTGAGTAATATTTAAAGACTTAAACAATTAAATGTAACTTGTCTAATCACTTTATCATTTTCTTAATTTCTTCACTTTATTTATTTAATATTAATTAATTAAATAATTAATTAATTTAATTAACTTTACTTGTTATTTATCATTACATAAACAATTATCTTTTAACCTTATTCCCCTTTAATTATTATTTAATATCATTTAAATAATAATTAATTATCCTCATTTCTTTTTAATTATTATGTAATACTATTTAAATAATAATTAATTAATTAATCCCATTTATTATTTAATATTAATTAAATAACAAATGATCATATTATTCACTTCACCTCTCTTTAATTATTATTTACTATCCTTTAAATATTAATTAAATAATTAATCATCCTTATTTATTAAATAATAAATAATTACCTTATTAACTTTATCTTCTGTTAATTACTATTTAATATCCTTTAAACAATAATTAAATAATTAATTATCCTTATTAATAAATAATTACCTTATTATCTTTATCTTCTTTTAATTATTATTTAATATCATTTAAATAATAATAAATTAACTAATTATCCTTATTCATTATTTAATATTAATGAAATAAAATTTTAGTTTATTTACTCCAATATCTTTTAATTATTATTTAAATATTAATTAAATAATAATTAATCATTTATTTTACTTTAATTAGTATAAATTAAATAATAAATACATAATTTATTAACTTTAATGTCTTTTAATTATTATTTAATATTGAATAAATAATAATTAATTAATTCTTTAACTTTATTTATTATTTAATATTAATTAAATAATAATTAATTACATTATTCACTTAAACACATACTAATAAATAGCTAAATGATAATGAATTACCCAATTTTCTTCACATATTATTTTATATCACTTAAATAATATGCGAAGAGTTCAATTATCATTTTTTTTGTAATTAACAATAATCTTCCTATAATTATTATTACTTTAATAAGCTTTAATCCATCGTTAATTCGAATAAATGTCAAATGACATAAAATTTCAGATTTTAAATTTTTATAATATTCTTTATAAAATTACAAGCATTTTCTCTTTTGGAATCAACCCAAGAACCAGCCTAAAAATGCCCGAACCGGCCCTACCTAGAAATCATGAAAAACCGAAAAAAATTGAACTGGTCGATTTTTTTTGAAAAAATAGGCAGAATGTTTTGGCTAGTTTTCAAACTTGGGGTCTTCGGTAGTGATGCACATTCGGCCTGCGGCCTGAGACCTGGCATTGGTCTGGTCTGGTCCCGACCTGGTCAAAGTCTGGTCTGGTCAAGGCTTGGACCAGGTTAGGCCTGGCCTGCAGGCTGTGAAAAGGCCTTATTTTTCCTTCTCTGATCGGGCCTGGCCAGGCCTGCGTAAATATCCAGCCTGGCCTTATCACTGTTCAAAATATAAGCATTAGAAATTACTCATGGACGAATCCAAACCAGACATCTACATAACTATTAATTGATTCTCTATTGTTCTTCTGTTTATTATATACTCCGTTTTATTTTCATAACCTTTCGATGTAGGAAATAATACTGCTCTTCAAAATGCCAAATTCCTTGAACTTCGTCTAAACTTTTTCCCGTAGGTTGCTGCTCTTAAAAATGCATTATCAAAACGCATATCAAATTATCCTCTTGTCCAACTTATAAGCCTTCATTATTATTAATAATTCATACTAGTTTTTCTTTCTATTTATTATATACTTAGTTTCATTTTCATAACCTTTCGATGTGGGACAAATTCTTTGAATAGACTTTTTCTTATAGGTCATACCGTCATAGCAAACAAAAAGTATTTTTTTTTTTTTTGCCCAGCACATGGCTATATCTCTAAGCTAAGGATAAATGAGAGAGAGGGAGAGGGATAAGTGGTTTTTTTCTTCTTCTTTTTGGAAGTGAATTGAAAGAGACATATGATAGGTCATACATTATTATGCAGAACTTCATCTTTGCAATTGAAACCTTCCTCTTTGACCATTATAGAAAGTTGCCCCGGAACAATCTGAGTTTGTGTAGTTAGGGGTTGTCCAATCAGTGAAGAACTTAGAACCCCAGCTTCAATTCCAGGATCAAATGCTTCATCACCCAAAACACCAATTTGTGACGTCAAATGATTGCCACCCACTTCATCAAAAGACTCCACTGTTCTCTCCACACCCTCCTTAGTAACAAAGACCACAACTTTCCCTGCAATAACCTGAGTTTCTCCGTTTGAAGATCCTGTAGCCACCAAAGAACCTCCTGCACCAACTTCATTAACACTAGCTTCATGAGCGGATGCAATCAAAACACGGCTCCCCAGTCAAAGAAGAATGACTATCTATGAACCATGAAGCTAAAAGCATGTCTGCATTTTTAAATAATTTATAATTGTCGTATGGAGCCCTCATCTTATAAGGAGTTGAGGATGCTCACTATGCTTGTCAGGTGCATAACCGCTTACGAAAATAAGTGTTGGCGCTGGAATTTCCGGAGGTTTGTAAGGAGAGATTTGAATTGCTTCCCCACCAGATAATTGGGTCTTTAGATGATGGGCATGCAGGCCAAGTAACTGAACTTCAGTGGAAAAGATTGGTGAATGATTTCTCCCAAAAGGGCAAATTGAAAAATTGTCTTGCAGTGTGTGATGTATTGAGTAGTATGGAGGGTACTCCAACGGAGGTATTAGTGGCACTCAGTGTATTAGTATCCAAATTGAGTGAGGAGCCTTGGCGTGGGACGAAGCTTCAGAAGATGGCTGGGATGATTTGAGATCAAAGATTGATTTTGTAATGTAGTATGGAAAGAACACTTATTTTCAGAAGGTGCTTGATTCCATTTTGCAAGTGGTAAGGGCCAAGTAGCTGTACTAATGTACCGGTCCCTTAGTCCTACATTGATAGACAATGAAGAATTCACATAAACATTAGGCTATAAATAAAGCAATGGCTACACTAAATCATTCATAGCCATTTTGGGTTATTTGTTTAAAATTAGCCCAAGTTGTTGAGTTTGGGCTTTTCTATTTTACTTTAGATGAGTCAAACAATTTTTTAAATAGTGGAGCCTAGTATGGCTTGGCCTGCAGGCCTTATCAGGTCGTATTTTTTCCAGTTAAATCTGGCCTGGCTTGGCCTGGTTGGTTTAAACGTGAAGCCCAGCCAGGCCTGGTCAAAGGTCAAAGCCTGACAGGCTTAGGCCAGACCGGACCAGGCCGGCCTGTTGTGCACCACTAGTCTCCCACGAAAACTTGAATAAAATGAAATCTACAAGTCCGATTAAGGTCAATTAGATATCGATAGATTCGTATCTTCCCAAACTACATAATTTATTTATCAAACATCAATTTTGGATTTATTTTGGTTACTAAAAATAGCTCCAAACCTGACTGTTATGCACAGCCCTAAAATTAGTGGGGTGTTTTGGTAGAAAATTCATAACTTGCTCATTTTAAATCGGATTTTAGTTATTCAACTTAGAGAATCTTCGTATTTCATGGATATATCATCCAAAATTGACGGATCATGAATCCGACTAACGGATCATAAACAGTAATTTTGGTAAGGGGCTGCCATGTATTAGGTGAAATCGTTTTCGTCGATAAAAATTTATTCAACGAGTTTGATAAAGTTTTTCAACATAAACACATATAAAAATCAATGTTAAACCCATGTAACCCTAGATCTACCAATCTAGCATGGATCTATTCATTTAGACTTTAAAAATTAGTTTTCTACCAAAGAAATCACATAATATACTAAGAGAAGTATTAAACTAGAGTTTTGAGTCGTTTTATACATCATGCTCCTAATAGCTTATTTCCGTTGTTTTCCTCCTCTTTGCTAGAAACTTAAGGAGACTTGGATGATCCACCTTTTTAGCTAGGAAGCTTCACCATTAAGAGACCTCCATCTTAAATCCTTATTTCAAGATCATCCAACCATCCAAACTCACAAGATCTAACTTTCTTTTTCTTTCTCTCTAGAATATTTCTCTAGAGCTTTTCTTTCCCTCTAAATCTCCTAACACCAATGACTAATGAAATGAAATATGAGATAGAGAGAGTGAGAGAGTATACTAGGTTCTATTGGGTAAAATGTACACTTACACTTTGTGTAAGTATACACATCACTCATCCATCACAAAAATAGGCCTACTAGCTTGGCATTGGGAAGAGCTTTGTAGACTAGGTTCTCTTGGAGTAGTAAAAAAGAAGCTTGGAGCATTGCACCCTCCATTGGTACTCCCCCGTTTTTGCCTCCATTTTTGTTTTTCTTTTATTCCTTAATTGGTGAAATATATACATATACATATATATACCACACTTGCATCAAATGAGTCACACCTTGGACTATATTTAATTTCATTTGGGCTAAACCATTACTCTAGCATTGGACTTAGTAATTAATTTAATTGGGCTACCAATATAAGTCATTGGACCTCCTATATAGCTTGCCATATTCACAATGTTGGGCCAATAAAATTATCTCATGAACCATTTACAAGTCCACTAACAAATTAAATTACATTGGGCTTGTTTAATAAATCAATTTGACAAATTCAAATTATTAATTTCCTAGTGGAATTATAAAACATTAATAATCCATTATTAACAACTTTCCAAATGGAAATAAATAACATTTTTAATTTTTACGCACTCTCATTAATTAATAACCACATTACCTAATTTACACATCCAATTTAACTCGTTATTTATCAAGTTTTACATTATTCTTGATGATTAATTTAGTTAATCATTTACCATGCTCGGCTTAAAAAATATAATTAGCGCACCTCCAAGTATATAGGTATCTATATATATACACCTTCATGCTAACTCTAACTTAAAAATATCTCAATAATTGAAATTTATTTCCTTAATAAATTTCTCACATAACTCATGCTAAAACTTTTTACATGATCTCCTATAGTCAAATACATTCACCGAACTTTAAAGGTATTATATTACCTTATTACTAATATACATCCCAGTATACACAATCAAATTCTAGGTTCTAAAATTTAAAAACCTTCATTCACTCACATTTCAATCCTAACATCAAGATTATGGTCAAATGTTTACTCACTTTTACACCTTTTACTTCTCAAAATTTAGATTTTAAACTTCAACCTTTATTTCATCATCAACACCTTATTTAAAACAAAATAAAAAATCTCGTGAAATATCCGGGATATTACAGATCAAATGAGACCAAATAGCTAAGTATTACGTAAATACATGTGTTTGAATTGATTTGAGAGTCGTTTGGCGTTTATGACGACAATTGATAAGTTTAAACGTTTTAAAACGTTCGTCGACGCCTAAATTGAATCATTTGGAAAAATGAATTTAAATAAAAAGTTTTAAACATTTTCAAGGACAATGCAAGTCATATATGTGCTCTATGTGTTAAAGGATGTGTTAAAATCAAGTTTTATAAAATGGGTCAAGAATAGTATGGATTTTGGAAATGAAAAAGTTTGTAAAAGTTAACGAAAATCCAACCTAAAGGTGATTTTTGGCAATTTTGAGAATTAAAAGTGAAATGACCTAGTTTTTTGTAAATACATATGTTTACGTTGATTTAGTAATCAACGGATGGAAGTTAGAATGAAAAGGCGATTCGAACGATCAAAATCGATCGTTTCAACCCTAAATGGATTTTAACGGACAAATATCACATCGTGCGAAGTTTTATGATTTTAAAAGTTTAGACATGTCATATACGACCTATTTGAACTATGTCAAGTGTTGAAACGAAGTTTTGAAGCTTATGGCCAAAAATACCAAGTTGGAAATTTTGAGTTTTAGAGTTAGAAAAAAAAAATAAGACTGGAATGTGTTCAAGTGCCCTCTTACGGGCTAGTTTTTCACAATTTTTGAGAAGTCAAATGAGGCAAGTAAAATTTTTGTAAAATACTAGGTAGTAAGACCTAGCACTGTTCCAAATTTGGAGTTAATTGGATATGTTGTGAAGAAGTTAAAAATCAGCAAAGTAGGACCAAAAATTAGAAATCCTGATTCATCAGCACTGCGTCGGGGCGCAGTGTTTTACACTGAACATTGTGCCCGAGCGCAGTGTACTGTTCATGGACAGAGAAGAATTTGCGGCCAACAAGCTCTGATGCGGCCGGAGCAAAATGTTACTATAGTAGAAAAAAAATTAAGTGTCTGAAATGCAACGTTTTGACATAGAATGATAATAATAAGCTATGTAAACCCTAGATAGATAAAGAATGACCAAAATAAAGGGTGTTAAGGTATAATGAGATAATAAATGGTATAATGTAACATACCTAAAGCTAAGTCAAATCATGATGAAAGTTATGAAAAATATCGGTAATGAGTTAGGATGTATTACTAACCTACATAGGGTATAATACATCAAAAGTGAAATGATTAGAGATTAATGGTTATGTAATTATGGATTAAGTTTGTCAAGTTAAAGAAAGTTTATGATCTTATAATGATGTATATAGATTATATGTTGACAAATTGCGCTCAATGTAGCAAACTAATGCAAGGAAAGATAAAAAGACCAAGAGATGCAGTATAGGTTAAGTGAAATAAATGCGTATCAGACAAGTTCTTTAGACTAGAATGCACTAATTGTTCTACGTGAACTATGTGGTAGTGGAAATGTGCACTCCGTGCAACTACGTGTGTTAACTGTTAAGTGAAATGTGTGACATTAAGCATAGCATGATAAAGCAAATATGCATGATGCATGATGCATATTATAAACTGCGAGCATGTAATGTGTTATCTAATTGACTTGCTGAGCTTTATGCTCACTCTTGCTATGAACTAACATTTCAGGTAAGGTACAAGAAGGCCGAAGGATTCCGGTGCGGCTAAAGGTGAAAGAATGTGAATGCATTAGTAATCATAAAGAGAATTTGTTAAATGTATCTGTATTATATGCAAGCAACGAACGTTTGTGAGTCGGTAGGGATGGATGTTGTAAGTATGTATTATTTAGGAAAAGATTGTAATGATATAAGATTGAGATATTATTGTTAGTCAAATTCTACATATGATAAACTTGTATATCTGGTACAGAGATATGTAAACAGGTACAAGTATGATGCAGATGTATGTATACAGGTATATGTAACACATGGCCATGTATGATTAGTTCATGGCGAAATTTTATTTACAGGTTTTGTAAATCATAAATATATATATATATATATATATATATATATATATATATATATATATATATATATATATATGATTATGAAATATAATAGACTATGTCATAACTTATTGGTATATTATCTAAGTTCTAGTAAAGTGAACGTTACGATCCTAAGACAGGTATTGATAGTAAGTTTTTAAAAATAAAACAAAATTATGAATCGCATTATGGTCAAAGGCTTGATTTTTAAAGGTTACATATTGAGCTTTAATGCACGAGATCGCCGTTAATATATTTTATGATTATAAAATATGATTTTAAGATCAATTATTACGTTATCCAGACATAATTGGATTAAATAAAGAATATTGAGATTTGGGCACGTTACAGTCACTATGACACTAAGTGTGAAATCATAGGTGGTGAACTGATAATTTTCGAACCATAAGTGGTGATTTAAGAATTTGGATAAACCATAAGTATTTTTTTTGAATTTTACTCAATATAATAAATAGTATGCAAGTGTTTACCTTTTCATCCAGCAGTACCATTTGAGTATTTATTATTTTCTTTGTTAAATTAAAATATTTATGTTGTCCCAATTCTTATATCTGCAGTTCAAAAATTAGAGAATTTTTTTTATCCATTTTACCTTTGATATTTGATCGTATATGTCAATTGTGATGCCAAGTAAATATTGGACTGGTCCATTTATAAAGTTATAAAAATAAGGCTATCCTTATAACAGATCTTAATCATTTATCCGCGGATTGAACGGTAAGGATTACTCCCATCCTCAGTTTAATATAGGGGATCGAGGATCAAGGAGGGTATTTTGGACAATTTTTTTGTTCTCAGAATTAAACTGCGGACGAGAATAATCCTTATTATTCGATCCGTGAATTGTCTAGCTAAGATCTGTTGTAAGGATAGCCTTTTTTTACAAGTTGTAAATGGTTCAATCCCCATATATATATATGTATTCGCTCGTGGGGGAGGGGGGATAGGGCTATAAAAGATAACCGAAAAATCTGTATCCGTTCGCATTCGTATTCGAAATAAAGCGAATATATCCGTATCTGATTTTAAGATATCTATAAATAAACAGGTATGAATACGAATATAGGAGTGTCCGTATTTGTTTAACATCCAACCATAAAATATCCGACAAAAAACAGATATCGGGTATCTGATATTCAGATTTGTATTTAAAATTTGTATATAAATAACTTTAAATATCAAAATTCATAGTTTAGAATAATTTATTGAAAATATGAATAAGATAATTTATTGTATATTAATAACTTTAAATATCAAAGTTCTCATGTTCCACAACATCATTTTATTTTTTCCAAATACACGTAAAAGATGACATATTTTAATGACAATATTTATAATAATAATTTATTTAATTAGATGATATCATTGTAATATATCATTTTAATTAGAATAAGAATATGAGAAAGGGACACCATGCGTTTTTGAATTTGAAAAGTTATTATAAATTTATAAATATCTAAAATATATCATTTAACAAAAAATATATATACTAAAAGAACAAAACTATAATTATTATTTCAGTACAAGTGTTTTATTTTCAAAACTTATGTAAGATAAGCTTATTGTATGGATTCTTTAATTAACAGTTTAAATTCAAATTTATACGTTTGTAAAGTATTCATAATTTTCAAATTAACCTTTTTAAAATTAATAATCTTTTGTTTTTTCCCATAATTTTCAATATTCCCCCCTGTAATTTCTATCATTTTGGATATTCATGTGTTATATTTTTCTATGTGCAAGTAATATAATCTTCATATATTATGTAAAATAATTTTTTTCAAATGATGATACTTTATACTCCGTCTCAAGATAAAAGTCTTCCATAATTTTTAGTCTTTTGTGGTGAAAGTGATCATTTTTAAATCAATAGTAATCTTTATAAATATGCAAAGTATTCATAATAAATTTATACGACTATAGTTTTAAAAGATAATTTTTCATTTGTTCACGTTTAAAATATTGTTAAGTTGATTAAAATTTTCAATGTGTAAACTTTTTGGAGAGTCATACAATATATTATAACTCAAATTCTGTATAAACGATATCAATCAAAGATAATATTTTATAGAATAATTAATTATACAAATAAAAAAAATACCTTTAATTATTAATTTTTTAATCAAAATTTGAGAAAATTAAAAATAATCAAATATTAAATAAAAGTTTATTTTAAAATAGTTAAAAATATAAATTACAAACATTTGAACACACTAAAATAATACTGTTACACATACAAAATGAACACACTACAAACAAATTAATTCATAACATATTAAATAAAAGCTTATTTTAAAATAGTTGAAAATATAAATTACAAACAATTGTACGAACTACAATACTACTACTACTACTACTACACATATAAAATGAACACACACAAAAAGATTAATATTAACACAAGTAATAATAGTTTTATATGGAGCTTTTGGGAAAGGTTAATAATAACTTCTTCTTTTTTTAATTATAATTGCAAGAGATTAACACAAGTAATAGCAATTACTTTAAACTTGCTTAATACAATTTGTGAAATATCATGTATATACTCTGATTTAACCAATATCAAATCAAAACAGTAATAATTATGAATATTAAATCTCTCGTGAATTATGTTAATTTTAAATTTAAAAATATTAAATTAATTTTTATAAAATTAATTATAATTTTATTAAAAAAATTATAAAATGAATAATAATCTTGTAATTTTTTTTAAAAAGTATTTATTATTTGGTTGATTGAAAAAATAAGAATAAATGCAAGTATTAAATGAAAAATGTGACAAACCATAGTTGTTGAAAATGAGCATGAGAAGCATGGTGATGGTGAACCAAAAAAAGAGTTAAAATAATTTTTAGCTAGAATACAAGAATTTATTTCTTGAAGAAATAAAAGGGTAAACAAGTGCACGTTAATAAGTGGGGGCGACAGGTGACCTGCTCTGAGCTGTTTTCCACACAACCTTTTTTTTTCTTCCAAGATTTGCTCCTTCACTTACTTCTATCCTCTCGTTCTCTTTCTTGTCTTCTGACTGTTTCTTCTCTTTTTGAAGGATATCTAACCGTAATTGTCTAAAGAATCATGTTTGTCAAACAAGTTTTCCAATAAATCAGACTGATTAAAACATTTTTACATGGTCTATGAACATGTTTACCGGTTAATTTTGAAAAACAAATAATTTCTTTTAAAAATTATCTTTGAATTTTTTTTACTTATACATCTAAGTCTACGAATTAACTTTTAGATCTAATATTTTTTTTTTTTGAGAAAAAAATAAGTATAAACACACAATAATCAAACACTACATCCATCTATACCATTAACAAGTGGGACATGACATTGAAATTCGTGTCATGCCTCACTTTTCAATAGTGTAGATGGATGTAGTGTTTGATTATTACGTGTGTAGATTTATACTTGAGAAAAACTCACTATAGATCTGTGAAGATATGCCATCCGATTTTGTTTCGTGGGAAGAATTTGATATATAAAATTACTTTTATATTTTTCAAAACTCGAATCTTCATTTTTGATACAAAGTATCTTTATAAATCTTGCACTTATATATCGCCTTATAAGGTGTTTATGAGACTAGATCGGTTACAAATTGATTGATATGAAAAATGTTGGAAGATTCAAGGCTTCAAGCTTTTGATATGTTGTAAATCGATTGATATGTTTATTAGATGATTGATATCTGAATTCGAAAACTGATAAATATTGATATTTGGATATAATTTCGAATACCAAATACGGATATTTACGAATACGGATATAATATGAATTATTCGAATACAAATATTATTATATTCATATCCGAATATATCTTTTTACACCCAAACGGGCATGTGAGTGATTTGATAATTGTGTACTGTATATATCTTTTGTTATATATGTAAAATTTAATTTGGTAAAAAAATCAATAGTAAGATTTATTTGTAGTAATATCCGTTGGATTTAATGGTAGGAGGAATAGAGTTGGATTCTTTAACCTTTATTGATAAGGTTATTAGGAAGAAGGGATACATCAGCAAGCGCAGGAGATTAATAAGATTGAATTTATATATTTATTAAAAATCCTAGTTTTAATTGTTTTTTAGTGGTAGTAATAATTTAGTAAATAGCACAAAAGAGTAAAATTAAAAGAAAATATAAAAATATTAATTACTTTAAAATTTTAAAATAATTTATATTATTTTTAAATTTTATAAATTTATTTAAAAATTAAAATATATCATTAATTTTAAAAAAGATAGATACTGCATGTTGGTTGCAACATACACACCATTAAAGTGTTTAGTGCGTTTGAAATTTTAAAAATTTAAATACACTTAAAATTTTATTTATTTATAATTAACATATTTCAAATATAATTCATTTAATCCATAATAAACATAACGTTTGATCCAACCGCATTTGATACGGATGCGACGGCAAGTAGCCAAACAGTACTGCTTTGAACTCGTAAATGGGAAATACTAAAGATTTATTTAACTCATAAATACTTCTAAATTATAAATAATAATAATTTTTTATTTTTAAATTTAAAATTAATATAAATTTATTTAGTTTAAGTCAATATAATTTTGAATATTATAAATTATCTAAAAAATACTAATAGTTATAAAATTTATTATTTTTAAAACTTAAATGAATTATGTTATTTTATTTAAAAAAATATTTCAAATTAAATTTTAAAAAATTAATATTAATATTATAATTTAGAACAGAAAAAATACTATTTATTTATCTCGCAAACCTGTACTTGATTCCGCTCCATTACTCATTCCCTCAAATTCTATTTAATGCACTATATTTTTATAGTTTAGATAATATAATTAAAATCAACACCGATTAATTAATTTATAATATTAAGAAATATAATTATTTTAAAAATAAAAGTCAACCGACACTATTTCACCGTTTAATGAACATATAATTTTTTAAAATCAAAATTTTAATGGTTTAATTTTAATTTTTAATAGTAAAAATATTTTTAACAATTCTAACTTTTGGTAGAATTAATCTTAGTAACATTAATTATTTATTAATATATTTTAATTATTACTAATAAAAGTATTAAAAATAAAATTAAAAATATATTAAATAAAATTAAAATAAATGTGTGATGGAGAAAACCTTGCGTTTGATACTAGCAGCTAGTATCAAAACAGTACTACACTGAAGTCGTAAATCGAAAATCCAGAAAATAGTCAATATATGTGGCCCACAATGATCCCACAAGCGCCTAATTTCCAGCGACATGCCAAAATGCTGCGTTAGCCGTTACAGCTCCATCTACGTATTTAGTGGTCAAACCATTAAAGCAAACCTCTTCCAAAACCCTCTTTTTCTCTCTCCATAATCTTCCTTCCATGGCCGATTTCTCATTCCTTTCTGATAGTGATGATGATAAAAGAGTCGAAGAGCTTCTCTCCCAGGCTATGGACCACTCTGTTCTTGAACAGGTTGCAGCCATAAATTGCTCTGGTTTTTCTGACTCGGTTCTCCCAACTCACCTCGAAACCCGATTCAGTAAGCTCAAATCATTCCCAGCCACAAAAACAAAGCCTTCATTGTTCAATATTCATAAGAATTCTGCTTCTTCTTCGAGCTTCAGCTCAAATATTCCCCCAATTGAGTCTCTCAAGCCTCAATTTGGGGGAAAATCCGAGTCTGATCATGATGATAGTGTGATTGATTTGGACCCAGTTGGGAAAAAGGATTTGAAACCAAAATCCCAATCTGGGTTCTCTTTTTCTCCTTCAAAATTGTCAGATTCCTCAAGGGAAAGTGCGATTTTCTCGCCTAGCAAAAAGGGAATGGATGGGGAAATGGGTTTGAAATTGAAGTCACGAAATGGATCTTTTAGATCTCCTTCGAATTCTAGGTGTTCATCAATGGAGTCTCGGTCTCCTCCTCGAAGAATTGGTTGTTTTTGGTGCTCACCCAAGAGGGTTTCCAGTAAGAAGAACAAGGAAAATAAGAGTGATAGAATTGAGCTTGATTGGGGAAAGGACGAGGAGTTATTGTCAGATTTGAGTACTTTTTCTACTAAAGGGCAGCAAAAACTGTGGAAAAAGGTAATGAAGGAAGAAGAGAAAATTAATCGCGAGGCGGAAAAAATTGTCAAGTGGGCAAAGCAAGCGTCTGCGAGGATGGAGGTTTCAGGCCTTGAAGATGAGCTAAGTGAAAATGAAAGTACAAAATGAGCATCTTTTTATTAAACTTTATAGTAAAATGCATCATGATAGTATATTATACTCCCCCCCATCTTATGATGGTTTGGTCTGCACTTGTCACTGTTATCAGTAATAGAATTTTGGTGGTTTATGGATTTCTTTAATGTTAATATGAAAGGGAAACAGAGGAAATTGGTCTTTGTTAAGTTGTTGAGCTGATTTGGTCTTAACATAATAAAAGCAATGTATGTCAACTTTTATAGTATAGTTCCTATCTGTCCGTTCGAAGTCTATTTATTTATTCTACACCTGCAAAAAAATGTTCTAATATCCTTCTCCCTTGATGTTTCATGAGTGGCACTATGTTGGGGCCAAAAGGGAGGGGCCATATGCGCCATGTTTGGTCCCTCTTGAGTTTTCAAAGTTCTTAACTTCCTCATGATGCTAGAAGGGCCTTTTAAAGTACTCAAACTTTGGCTTCTCCTCACTTCTAAATTTGCATTCTCTAATGCTCAATGAACATATACTGTACACAAATAAAAAATTACTTGATAAAGATAGAAATTCATATAAAATCATCAAAGAGTTGGACCAACTTAATATAGTCAACTAGTTTAGGCAAATTGATTAACGCATCATTTTCTCTTGCTCCCACACTCAATTCTCAAGAGATACTATGATCGGTGAAACGCTTGTATATAGAGTTGATCAATAGCAGAGGGAGGGATATAACAGATGGAAAGATTAAGCTAAAACACAAATTCTCCTTGTCATACTAACATTTTTTGCTCTGGAGTATGAACTTATTTTTACAGGTCTCTTTAAGTGGAAGTGGGAGTACACTGCACATCACACTTCATCAGTTCGATGATATGCAAGTGCCTCTACTGTGTCGCTAGGTTGAAGATGCTAATATTTATGAAAAGTGAAGACTAGATTTGTTAAATACACTTTTGTCCCTCCATTCAAGTATAACCCTTCTACATAAGCGACTCTAATGTACCAAAATTTATAAAAACAATCAAAAGTGACCATTTGGTAACAATTTTGTTCAGAATACGAGCAACTTCAGTCATGTGAAGTATTATACTTTTTGACCATACAAAAAATCGTATAATAAATGTTGACTATAAAATTAATTATCAAATACAATTCAAATACTAACTTAATTCATATAAAATAATTAAAACTCGCTAATTAATTTAAATAAAATAATTTATCATACTAATTAATTCAAATAAAATAATTAAAAATTATTAACTAAATCAAATAAATAAAATAATTCAAGTTAAATAATTAAAATTCACTAATTAACTCAAATAAAATAATTCAAAATCTTTAACTAAATAAAATAAATAAAATAATTCAACTTAAATAATTAAAAGTCACTAGTTCATTCAAATAAAATAATTTATCACACTAATTAATTCAAATAAAATAATTAAAAATAATTAAATAAATCAAATAAATGAAATAATTCAACTTAAATAGTTAAAAGTCACTAGTTCATTCAAATAAAATAATTTATCACTCTAATTAATTCAAATAAAATAATTAACTAAATCAAATAAATAAAATAATTCAAGTTAAATAATTAAAACTCACTAGTTCATTCAAAGAAAATAATTTATCAAACTACTTAATTCAAATAAAATAATTAAAAATTATTAACTAAATCAAATAAAATAAATAATTCAAGTTAAATAATTAAAACTCACTAATTAATTCAAATAAAATAATTAAAAATCATTAACTAAATCAAATAAATAAAATAATTCAACTTATATACTTAAAAGTCACTAGTTCATTCAAATAAAATAATTTAGAAAAATTCTAAATTTACCCACTTTTTTTATCCATTTTTCTTACCCATATATAAGACAAATGAGTGTGGCCCACTCTTTTGGGTTAAAGATGAAATGAGGTGAGGACACACTCATTTGTTTTATATGTGAATAAAAAAATTGGGTAAGAAAAGTTGGTAAATATAGAAGCACTCAATAATTTATCACACTAATTAATTAAAATAAAATAATTAACTAAATAAAATTAAGAATAATTCAACTTAAATAATTAAAAGTCACTAGTTCGTTCAAATAAAATAATTAAATAAATCAAATAATTAAATAATTCAAGTTAAATAATTAAAACTCACTAGTTCATTCAAAGAAAATAATTTATCAAACTACTTAATTCAAATAAAATAATTAAAAATCATTAACTAAATCAAATAAAATAAATAATTCAAGTTAATTAATTAAAACCCACTAATTAATTAAAATAAAACAAATTATCACCTTAATTAAATTAAATTAAATAATTCAAGTTAAATAAGTTAAACTCACTAATTAATTCAAGTAAAATAATTTATCACCCTAATTAAATTAAATAATTAATCTCATTAAAAAAATCAAATAATTCAAGTTAATTAATTAAAATCCACTATTTAATTCAAGTAAAATAATTTATCACAATAACTAAATAAAATAAAATAATTAGCCTCATTAACTAAATCAAATAAATGAAATAATTCAAGTTAAATAAATAAAAATCTAATTAACTCTAATAAAATAGTTTATCACCCTAATTAAATTAAATAAAATAATTAACTCAACTATTAATCTAAATAAAATAATTAGCCTTATCAATTAATACAAAATAACAATTAATGGAAAAAAGCAATAACTAAAAAAACAAAACAATAATGTAAACGTATTTTAATACTTTTTAATGTATTTTCATGTATTTAAAGTCATTTAATTATATTGTAATATATAAAACAATACAATTAAATTGTATAAACATGTATATACCACTTAAAATAAATAAAATTTACTACAAATTACCACACTACACATAAAATAATTAATTAATTAAATTAATTAATTAAATTTAGTAATTTACTCACATAAAATATTTAACTCCACTAATTAACCAAATAAAATAACAAACTCCACTAATTAACTTAAATAAAGTAACTAACTCAATTAATTAATTTAAACAAATTAATTCAAATAAAATAATTATCAAACTCCACTAATTAACATAGTTATTTTTAATGTATTTGATCGTATTTTAATTATTTTATTTGAGTTAATTATTTAATTATTTTAATTAGTCTTTTTTAATTATTTTACTTGGTTGATTAGTGGATTCATTATTTAATTTGAGTTAATTAATAGAGATAGTTATTATATTAATTATTATATTTACGTAAAATATCAAAGTTAATTATTTTACTCACTACACTTTTGTATATTACTCTTTCCTCTTTTTAACTCCAAAAAAATATTGGCTAATATTTTAATTATTTTTAATTTAAATTTAATCCACATTATATGTAAAAAATCATAATTTTATTCATTTAAATAATTAGAATATTTTGAAACTTTTAGTAATATGTAATTATTTGCACTATTATTATAATATCTAAGTATAATTGTTAAAGTTAAATTAAATAAGATTTAATTATTATATATATGAATTACTAACAAATAAATAAATTGCTACCAAATCTAGATCTGAAACCAAGCCAAACCAAATCATAAATCAATCTCTCTCTTTCTCTCTCTCTCTCTCTCTCTCTCTCTCTCTCTCTCTCTCTCTATATATATATATATATATATATATATATATATATATATACTCTATAAGATCATCATCATCAATAGTCATCAATCAACCAGTTGGTAAGAGAAAAGTAGTCTTTTCAAAGTATGAGTGCATATCTGAAGAGGGAAGTGATGTATGTGAGAGCATAACCATCAGCGAACAACAGAGAGATAGATTCGGCAGCGGATGTTAGGCTCGAAGCCAGGCATTGGCGACAATGAAGGTTTCTAAGAGGGAGAAGACGGTGGTGATCTGCCATTAGAGCGATAAAAGGAAGAAGAAATAAGTTTAAATCTAATTGATTGGGATTTGACATAAGGAAGAAGAAGAGAGCTTTCCTAGAAACATGAAGCTTTTTCTAGATCGAAAAGAGTAGAGAAGGATTTTTTTTTAATTCTAATTTAAGTATTTTAAGTTTTTAGAATAAAAGTATTTTAATACAAGATTATGTAAAAGTATTTCAATATAAAATATAATGAAATACTCTTGAAATTACAAAAATACATCGTATACAACATTTTTTTGGGTGACACGTCAGTTTTTTGGTCATTTTTTTTTACTGAAAATAGAATTAAGGTCACTTTTGCTTATTTATATGTACTTAGAGACTATTTTAATAAGTTTTTTGTAGATTAGGGTTATTTGTGTAAGATGAGTCATACTTAGAGAGACAAAAGTGTATTTAACTCATTTATAAAACAAACTAAGGCAAGTAAGTCAACATCCTATTTGTCGTAATCTTCTTATCCTTTGAGTAACAAATCAAATGACCATAAATCCTAGTACTTTCTTCATAGACTTGCATTATGATTTTTCTAATTTATTGGCTAGTATTTTGAAATTCCTCGTCTGGATGTGCTAATATTTTATAGTTATTTGTATTTCCTTCTCTTACCTTTTGAAATGTTTATCTTATAGATTTGCCATAATAAATCAGCAGAATGTCCTCCGTTTATTGGATATTTTGATATTTTGGTTTATAAAAACATGGTATACATACAATCTAATTGTAATAATACAACGGAAGCAAACAAAATTAAATTTTAAAATTTTACAAACCAATAATTAGGATATTTCTTATGCGGCAATTATTAATTAAGGAAGGATAAAAAATTTATACATTTATAGTCCTAAGCTTCCACAGGTACAAGTTCAACTCCCTTTAATCATTCACGTTCTTTTTTCAAATTAACCGATTAGATATCACAGATCAATATTAGTTCCCTAAGTGTGAAGTCTTTAGATGTGATCCACCAAAAGATCTATGAATTAAAGAAGTAGATCTTAGTTTATTCAAACCATAGGTGATTAGTCATAATTCTCTATCTCTCTTTAACTTCTTAGATGTAAAAAATTATGAAGTGAGTCATTCACTTAATCTATAATAAGATTTCTCTTATTTATAGATATGGTCAACCCTCCTAAACTATTTAGGATAAGGTTTTTAATTTAATTCCTTAATCTAATTATGAACTAAATTAATTATTATAATAATTACAATTTATAAACTATTTAGGAACTTAATTATTTATCCTAATATTACTACATATTAATTAATTCTTAAACTATTTAGGAACTTAATAATAATACTAGTAATAATAATAATAAGACTCCTCTTGTTATTTAGTATTTCCAAAATACTATAATTGTAATAATAATAGTAATAATAATAATAATAATAATAAGACTTCTCTTATTTATTTATAATTAGTATTTTTAAAATACTAAATTATAAATATTAAGTTATTTAATTTATTCTATCACAATAGTATAAATTAAATATACTTAATATATTATTACGATTATACCATCCACTTCTAAAATAATTATTACTCTTTTGTGGTGTGACCCTTTAGGTTCTCCGTATTAAACCGGTTGTAGAGTAAATTAATTAGAACAATTCTAATAGTATTTATATAAATTAAACTATTTAGTTCATTAAATAAATAATATTTATTCCACAATAAGGGTAAGTCCCCTTAGCGATCAACTATTTTCGAGGTAATATAGATTTCAACATTTGATCGTAAATGAACCTTTTAGCGAATAGTTATCATACAATTCAATTATTCTACCACACAACGTTCTAATCAAATATAAGACATTGGATTACTGTCAAGTGTTATTTTATTTCTTCATATGCATTTCAATTCACAAATGCACAACTCTAATGTAAATTAGAAACTCATTTCTAATTTTCATTCCACCTTGGGCAAGGATTTCTGAATTGTCATTTATCGAATTACATAGGACATTCTCTCCCTTTACTGGAAGTAGTAGATCATTTGTTGACTATTCTCATACCTCCATGTACAACTTATTATACCCAATCATACTTTTTGATATACCCTAAAGGTCTTAAGTAATATGTAAAAGTATAACTCATCATATACAAGATACTATGATGATCTCAAGTCTAAGGATCACTTGTACTATTATCACAAAAGGAACTCCTATTGGCAGACAAGTAAAACTCCATTAGGTGTTCCTTGAGCGAGTCATGTTCAGTGAACTTATTTTCTAATAAACACCTACATACTTGCTTTAGTGTCTCTACATAAATGATTATGAGATCAATTACTCTCTTCATAAGAGCAAGCATAATATGTACTAATATATCAAGATTCACTAATTCATTTTTTAGTGATCCCACTATTAGAACATTTAAGTTTTTTGAGTTATTTTGAATTTAGATCTTATTAGCATGATCATCATCATGATTCTAAAAGTATTGCTCAAAATTATGAATTTATTCATATAATTAATTCAGCCAATTAATCATGAATAACGAAATGCCTTAATACTTTTATTAATAAATCGAATAAAATTACAAAGTATATGCATATCATATCAAATGTGATTACATTGAGGGTATACTACTTTCAATGGCATGACACATGGTATATAATATGTATAAAAAATACTTTTAACATTATTCTTTTGATAACTTCATTTTTCT
Organism: Hedera helix; assembly: GCA_947179155.2. NCBI lineage: Eukaryota > Viridiplantae > Streptophyta > Magnoliopsida > Apiales > Araliaceae > Hedera > Hedera helix. The sequence goes on from OX359286.1 coordinate 9,671,541, forward strand.
TATTAAAAAAAATATTTATACAAAAAATGTCTTTTAATTGCTAAAAAAATTATATCAATATATGTATGCACATATAATTATATAAAAAGTATATTTTGTTATTAACTCAAACAAAATATATAAAATTAAAATTATGTAAAAGAATGAAATCTATAAAAATAAAATAGAAAAATATTTATCGAAATATGGATGAGTTTTTTTTTTTTGATGAGATGATTACTTTCAAAGTTCCAATCACATACAAAATAAAATAAAATAAAATAAAATAACTTTCATACAATAAAATAAATTGGTAGAGAAAAATCACCGCGCTTTAATCCTGAATCTAAAGCTCTAACATAATTTTGTCAGGGATTCAAGCTAAATGTAGAAGAAATGAAATTGTAGAGAAACAAAACTTGCAGGAAAAGGAAAACTAAGAACATAAAAACTTAATTCATTCAATTGATGCCTCTCTTTCTACAATGATGCTAATATTTATAACCCCAAAGCCTAACAAATTCTGACATGCCAACAAACAGAGCCACTAATAAATTGACATGTGGCATATAAAGGATAAAAGTGTAGAATACTTAAACGACTGTGTTTTGGTTACTCCTCCCTTTTCTGAACAACAACTATATTAGATGAGGATTTAGGAGTGTTCTGAGCTCTTATCTTGACAATCATCCCTTCTTCAATTAACCTTTAACCCCAAGGATTAATTCTTTCATACTGTTTAAAAATTGCACGAAATTTCTTATCAACTTCCTTAGCTGTAACAATTACATTATGAGAAATTCCATTCTCAATTGCCAATTTGATATAAGCTTCATCATCACTCATAAAATGGAAAACAACTTTTGGGAACCCTTTTTTGGAAATGTGGATCATCAGCAACAACAACCAGGTCATCCCAATTTAAACGCCCACTAACATTATTCCAAACACAATTTTGATTATGATAATGTGCACAACAGTGGTTCAAAACAACATCTTCAAGAACTTTTAAACCAACTTCAAGAAATTTCTTCACAAGAACCTTCAATTCATTAACACTCTCATACCTGGAATTTAAGTTATATAAATCTTTTCGCATGTAGCCTTTAAGTGAGATAGACTCTATAGGTGGTGGTAACCAATCAACAGTAAAACCAAGTGTAGATAATTTTTTAGTTTTTTTTACGAAGTTCTACGTACCATCTTCCAGATTTGTGAGACTCTAAGTTAAATCCCTGTCATAGAATCTCAAAACCTGAACTAGTTCCTTTTTCCATATTGTAAATTATGAGGCAAATCTTCTCTTCTGCTGCAGCCAGAGCTTCATTAAACGACATTTCAGTAGGTAGATAATCCTCTTGTATATCACTTTTTTTTTCTTTAATGAAAAACAAAACTGAAAGATGTTACTGTTGTGAAAAATACAACTAGAGGAACCATTTCAAGCATTGCCTCCCCTTTAACAAGGACCTCTATTAAATTTTCAACCATCTCTATTTCATTCTCCACGACTTCTTTTCTAGCATCCTCACCAACATTTACTTTCTATAATTTAATCTGTTCCTCATTTTCCATTTATTCCTCTTTAAATTTCAGATCAATACTAGCTGCCTCATTTTCAAGAACAATTGGAACATCTTGTAATGATTAAGATTTTTCTGTAGTTCCAAACCCCTACAACTGATTAGAACCCTCTCTAATTTTATCCATTTCCTGATCACTAACACCTTCATTTGTTGTAAAATCTGAACCCCACTACTGACTGGACGAGTCTTCAATTTCACCCACCACTTCACCACCACATAAAACTTCACTTGCTACAGTTTCTGACCCTGACATTGGATCAAGAACCTTTAATTTTCTCACCCATCCATCATTAAAAACATTTTCACACTACTCATTTTGTACCTCAACCACTTCACCCAATCCAATAATACTTTCCACCAATCCCCTATCAACATCATCTTCTTGAGCTATCTTTTCCTCCACCAACCCATCATCCATGTCTCTTTGGTTCACTGCCAGTAAACCCATTAGTGTCTCCTCTAATATTTCATCAATAACTTGATTTCCACTATAAAAAAATTTATTACTTGTGACTACTTCATATATATTAGTCTGAATTTTTTAGAACCCATGTCTAAAATCCCATATAGCTTCTTGAATGGGTGAAGGATTATAAGAGTTCATAGAGCATATCTCTGACATCCCAGATTTTAATAAGATTTCTAAATACGAATTTTGGTTAATTAAGTAAAGGTTAGAAGTTAAAACCTAGTTTAGAAGGACAAAAAGTGTAAATAGGTGATTAAATATAACCAATTTGTTAGAGAATGAACTATGTGGTTGAATGAAAATAGAGCGAATTAAAGGTAAATGACAGAAAATAATTGTTGTAAGACATTATGTTGTGTCAGCAGGTAATAGTTTGAATATGTGAATATGTATATATTTGATCTACTAAAGAAAGAAAAGTTAAAAATGGAAAAAATAATGAAAATGAGGAAAGAATGTGTAAATTGAGCTTTAGTTATGAATATTAATAACAAGCTTAAGGAATAGGCTTTGAGAGGCTAGGTTATGAGAATGGCAATGTAACGTAAGTTAGTATGCGTAGAAAAGAAGGAACGGTCTAACCTAATCTGTATATTAAGGATTAAAGGAATAATAAGGATAATGATTTTTGAACGTTTGAAAAATTGTTAGAAAATTGATATTAATTTATTGAAATAAGGTAAGTATTTATACGACGTATAAATACAGAAAGTAATACTCTCAAATGTGAGTAGAAGGAATGCAGATTGCATATAAGCTAAAAATTCCCGTATGAGTATTAAGTGAACGAATGAAAGGACGTAAAAGTCGTACAGAAGCTATTATGAGTTTAAATGGTTAAAGGATGGATTTTGATAATCCGGTTGAGGTTCGCTTTTTGAGGAAGCGATTTATGAAAAAAATGAGCAATTCAACTATTTGAGATGTCGAGATTTAATTTTGTGAAATGTGAAACCGAAAAGGTTCGTAGGTGTAATGTTATGCAATTATAGTTATGTGGAAGTTATTTAGTCGATTTATGATTAAATGACTAATTAAGCTATAAAATGAGACTATGTGAACGTAGCATAGCAGGAAACGAATGACCTAGTTGGTCGATTGAAAGAAGAACCAATTTAAATGAGCATAAAGTGAATTAATGAGGAGAAATTACAAAATTGTACTTGGAATGAAAAATTTGTATGAAATTCAAAATCTAGCAAATAGGGCTTTTAACCAAATTGCCCTGAACAATTTAGTTAATGACCTTTGTGTCCTAAGGGGCAAAAAAACCAAAATGCCCTTAACAAATTAAGTAATAACCATTATGTCCCAAGTGGTGAAATGTCAAAAATGCCCTTGACTAAATATGTGAAATGACCAAAATACCCTTGGTTAATGTTGACTATGGTTGAATTGACTTTACCCAACTTGCGTTAAGCTTTATTAAATCTAGCAAAACAAGTTTCTTCTTCATTTTTGTTGGAAAAATCTGAGCCCTAAAAGAGAGAGAAAGAGAGGAGAAGCCATAGAAGGAGCAAAAAGCTTGAAGTTTTTGGGCTAAGATGCTTGATTGATCATGGAGTAAGAAGAAAAGATAAAGCCCTCATCACAAGGAAGCATTCTATGTAAAGAAGTTGGTTATCCAAGAAAGTATAAAGATTTTCTTGCACTAAAACTTACTTTTTTTTGTGTTTTGATGCAAGATTATAAGAAATCATACATGTATTTTTGGATAGAAGTAAGAGTTACGTGATTTATGTACTGCATGAGTAGTTAGTAATGAAACCCTAAGCTCAAGTATGGTAGAACAAAGGTGGTGGACTATTCATGTATGTCTTCAAGTTAAAAACCATGATTTAAAGGATGATTATGTATTATATGTTAATTAAAGTAGTGAAACCCTAATTGGGAAGGTTAAACATGTTTGATACATGCATATTATCATGCTAGATAGCATCAAAGAGTTATAAATGGTTTAAAGGTATGACTTGTTTAAGAAAATTGCCATATTAGGCTATAATTTGTGTATAAATCAAATCATAATCTGTAAAGTATTTTGGAAGATGCATGTAGAAGTTACACAAGCATACAAAGTTGTTATTTGAACAAGTGTTAATGTATTTGATGTGTGGAGTTGAGAATTTAAAGAGGGTTCAAGTGTTAAGTTTTGGAAACTTGGAAAAAAAATCCCACCAAAGGGTGATTTTTGGCCATTTCATGCAAACGAAGGTTAAAAGAAGCTTAATAGCTAAGTTTTATGAAAATACATGTGTTAGAGTTGATTTAGAAGTCATTTGGTGCTTATGGCGATAAACGAGAATTTTAAACGTTTTAAAACATTTGCCGACACCTAAAACTAAATCTTTGGAAAAATGAATTTATTTAAAAAGTTTTAAATATTTTGAAGGCCCATGCAAGGCAAATATGTGTTATATGTGTTAAATGACATATTGGAATCAAGTTTTGTAAAAAGGGGCCAAGAATAACATGAATTTTAGAAATGAAAAGTTACGTAAAGTAGATGAAAATGCAACTAAAAGGTGATTTTTGGCCATTTCGAGAAATTAATGGTGAAATGAAGTCATTTGACTTAGTTTTATGTTATTACACGTTTCTACGTTGATTTGGTAGTCAATGGATGAAAGTTAGAATGAAAATTCGTTTCGAACGATCGAAATCGATTGTTTTGACCTAAAACAGATTTTTACGGACAAATCCCGCCTCGTGTGAAGTTAAATTATTTTAAAGGTCTAGACATGCCATATATGACATATATGAACTATGTCAAGTGTTGGAATGAAGTTTGAAAGCAAATGGCCAAAAATCACAAAGTTGGTAAAAATGAGTTTTGAAGTTGAAATTTTTCTAAGTATGAAAATGAGTTAAAACTCCCTCCTACGGGCTATTGCTTCTATAATTTTAAGAATTTAAATGAGCCAAGTAATTTTTTTTATAAAATACTAGGTAGTAAGACCTAGCTATGGTCCAAATTTTAGCTTAATTAGATGTAAGATGAAGGAGTTAAAAATTAGCAAAGGTAATGCAAAAGTTAAAATTCCTGATTCTGAACACTGCGCCTAGGCGCAATGTTTTGTACTAAACATTGCACTGGGGCCAAGTTACTGTTCATGGCTGAGAGATTTTCACGGTCAGTGAGTTCAGAGCGCGCCGGGGCGAGGTTATTGTTTATGTGAATTTTTTATAAGTTTTCAAAAAGTTATATCTTGATAAGGAATGATAGAAATAGGTTATGTAAGCCCTAAATTGTTATATAATGATCAATTTAAAGGGTGTTAATGTATAATGAATAACGTAATATAACATACCTAAAGCTAAGTCAAATCATGTTATGGGTTATATAAAAGGTTAGGAACAAGTTAAGATGTATTATTAACCTATGTAAGGTATGATATATCAAATGTGAAATGATAATAGACGAGTGGTCTTGTATTTATGATTTAAGTTTGAAAAAGATTGTAGAACATGTTATAATCTTATAATGACATGTAGGTTCAATGTAGATAGACAGAGTTTGGAATGAGCAAATCGACGAGATGAAGGATAGAAAGAACGAACGAGGAATGTAAATGTTAAGTATATAAAGTGTATCAGACAAGTTTTTCAGACTTAAATGTGCTACTTGTTCTATGTGGACTATGTGATATTAAAAGATTTGAAATGTGTACTTCGTGCAACTATGTGTTTTAGCTGTTAAATGCAATATATGATATTTATGCACAACATGGTAAAGTAAGAAATGCATGACGCATGATTATCAAGTAACGTACGAGAAGGCTGGAGGTTCCGATGAAGCTAAAGGGTAAGGAGTGAGAAATATTTATAATGACATAAGGAATTGGTTATATGTATTTGTTTAATGTGCACGCAAGCCAGATAAATGTAAACCAATAATGGTATAGGTATTGACGTCTTAATTTTAATTTTAAACTTTGTCGTTAATAAAGAGATGTATGTTTTGTAAATCCGTAGGGATTGATTTGTATGTATGTATTATTCAAAGAATGTTGTAATGAGGTAAGATTAATGTATTAGTGTAAGTTGAGTCTTATAATTAATGAACTCGCATGTTCGGAAAAAAGATATGATATAAGCAGGGTTATGTATAACAGAGACAAATGGTGAAAGTATTGACAGATTATGTCATATAAAATCATAAATTATATGATTTGAATTGTAATAGACTATGTCATGATATATGCAATTATAATCTGAGTTCTAGCGCAAGGAAATTGAAGGTTATGATTCTGAGGCAGGTAAAGAATATAAGCCAAATAAATGGATTTATGAACTTTATTATGTTCTAATAAATGGTTTTAAAGAATAAATGTATATTTTAGCACATGAAATTGCCATTAGTAAAGTATGGGGGTTCGGGGTCTCAGCAATATCTATGAAGTTGACAAGAAAAAAGCTCCAAAAACAAGCAAAATTTTCAAAACTATAGTTAGGCTCTAACAAGTCTCCTCCTCAAACTCTTCAATTTCCACAACCTCCTGAACTTCTTTGTAGGCAGAATCATACTCCTCATCAACCCCCTCTCGAGGTATTATATGACCTGAATTATTTACATCCACCCAATCAAAGGCATCCTTGAAATTCTTCAAGATGGAATGAACATCATGAAACACTTTACCAGGTGTGAGTAAGTGATGCAATAGCCTAGCATCAACATTATCCAAAATTAAACCAAGTGAAGAGCATGCATGGGTCAATAATTCACAATCACGAAGAGCTAATATGAACTTCTACAACTATTTTTTTGAACCATCCTTGTACAAAACCACTTTATTTGCATTCCTACCACAAGCTTCATTGCCAGCAAATATTCGTGTAGGCAGTTGTTCCATTTCTGTTAATCTGGACAACTATTTCCATAATTTAAGTGCAAAAGGTAGATTAACACCCTTTAAAGCTGCCACAAATCCTGGCATTCTCTTATCATCTCTATATGATACAAAGGTCTTGCAAGACATGTCTCTAGTAACCTCTTTCTAAATGTTGTCACACAGTGGTTTAGTTAAGCACATAATATCCCTGAAGAACCTCTATTTATTTATGTTATCAAATATCTCTAAGTTCTCTAGTGTTATAGCATCAAGAACCACATATGGTTTTCATGCTATATCACTGATACCAGAGCATTGAAGTACCTCACACTTTGTAAATCTAAGCAAAGTCTTATCTAGAAAGGCTTACTTAAGGCTGAAAAGAGTCCCTCTAAGAGGTGAGAGCGCATAGATGCCTTTCTCATCTACAACCACAAGCTCAGTCAAAACACCTAGTAGGCAGTCCCAGTTCCTCCCTCCCTCAGAGGAATCAATATCATGTGAAAGTGATTGACCATTAATACGCTTGTAGATATCACTAATTTCACAAATAATTTTTTCAACATCCCAGAACTGTGAGTGGTGGACCAACTCGTTTACTCAAGGACTTCTCGTATGCCTTTGCAATACTCTCTTAATTTTTGGGCTAAGCAATTTAACAGGTTTTATAACTTCAACATGTATTAATTCAATCAATAAACAGCTTAAGACACTGCACTCTAAATCATATGATGGTTTTGAGTTAAGGTAAGCGGTGTATCCATTTCGTTTAGGACTTTTGTCGATCACCTCATCCGCACCAGGAAACTCCTTTTTGTTTGAACAACACTTTCCTACTGTAGAGTTATCTATCAAGCTAGGAGATGAAAAATCACTATGAAGAAGTGTTTGGGAAATACAGATATGAATACCTGATAGAGGTGGTTTGAAGAACCCAAGGAATAAGGTTCCACCCACGGTTCAGACATCATGGATATGTGTGTATATGGTGTATTAACTAAGGTGTGAATTTGTGAAACCATATAAGGCATAAAAGCTAGGTTAGAAGCATTTCCAAATTGTAATTGGGGCATAGACATGGGGTTTGGAGAAGTAATTTGTGGAGTACTAGGATTCAGAGTAGTTGCATGGATCTCATTAACAATAGAAGAAGAGAAAATAGGGATTGCTACCTCAGAGTTTGTAGAAAGTCCCTTTTCCTTCTGAGTAAGCATAACTAAAACCTTTATTAGCTTTTGAGTGACCTCCTCCTTCAAAGTTTGGAACCGTTGATTTAGGGTTCCAAGTTGTTCACCTATCTTCCTTAATCGCTCTTATGTGTGTTAGTGATTTATGTGCAACAGCTCTTATAAGTTGTCTAACCTTTCCTCTCGTGCTTTAAGATCATTTTCATGTTTTTGAAGGCTCAAGGTGGCATCCGCCATAAATGATCCAGGGATGCTCTGATACCAATTTATTAGAAATTCAAGCTAAATGCAGAAGAAATGAAATTATAGAGAAATAAAACTTATAAGAAAGGAAAAACTAATAACATAAAAATTTCATTCATTCAATCGATGCCTCTCTTTTTAAATTGATGCTAATATTTTTAACCCTAAAGCCTAACAAAGACTGAGATGCCAACAAATAGGCCCACTAATAATTTGACATATGGCATATAAAAGATAAAAGTATAGAATACTTAAACGATTGTGTTTTGGTTACTACTCCATTCCTCCTTTTTCTGAACAACAACTATATTAGATGAGGATTTAGGAGTGTTTTGAGCTCTTATCTTGACAATTTTTCATAAATAAATGGAAGTTTTATGAGAGTCATGCTGTTTTATAATGACGGAGGCAAATTTGAGAAGATAAGAGCCGCTATTTTCTCCGGTGAAGGTCCCTTGGTGGTTGAATGTTCATAATCGACTTCCTTATCCATCAGAATCTACTACTAACCACCCACGTCAACCTCCCATCGATCCCTACTAGAGAATCCTTCTAGATCCTACTTCACAATTGTAATAATGGCCGCCATTGAAACAGATATTGTCGAGCTTGTGCTAGGTACACAATGTCATCCACTTAATTTAAGTAGAGGTCATGTCTCTTAAAGGTGAGAGAATGATGAGATAGAGGAGGAAGATTGTTAGGTGAAAAAAATGGATCAATGTGAAGGCATAGAATGTGAATGATATTGTGTGTTACCTGATAACTTTTAAACCCTAAGAATTGGGGAAGAAGTCAACTTATTATTGGTTTCTTGAAATTGTTAATTCTAGTTTATTTTTTTCAATTTTTTTTTAAAATCTTAATTTGTACTTTTTAAAAACAATAATTACTTTTTAAGAATTTAGAAATTTGATATTTATATTATTTAGTTTTTAGTTATTTTATTTTCAAGTAAGTTAAATATTAAAAAATATAATTAAATAACTTTTATGCCACGTAATATGCCACATCAACATTGGGTACTTAACATATGTCATATAGGATGACACCTCATTGTTGGTTAATCATGGTTCACCTTCGATTAGTTTGAGGGTATTTTTTGGCTAATTATTAAAGTTGAAAGGTTTTTTGTGAAAATAAAATAAGCTGGTAAGTTAAATTGATTAAAAAAAAATGTCACGTTCGAGGGTTTTTTGAGTCATTAAGTCGATAGTTATCTATTTTATTCTCATGATAGATTACTTATTCCACTGCAGCTATTTCTTATAGGCTTATTATGATAACGTTTTCTCAATCTTTGATTATATTATTGTTGAAGGTTAAACATAATTTTATTGTTAATTATCTTATTAACGATATCATTTAGTGTACTATTTGAGTTCACATTTTACTTTTCTAACTTTTAAGAAATGAGAATGTAACCGGGGCTAGTAGGGAGAGCGGGTGAATGGAGTGATGATCTAGAATTAGTTAAAGTTGTCCCTTTCAAGATGCAAAATAGTGTGCGAATAATTTTAATGAGAACTTACACCTATTTCTGAGTTTTAAAATGGACAGAAAAGAAATGAAATGGGTGAAAAACTTAAGCTTTCTGTTCAATTCTTGTGTTTCTGAGTTTTTCATTTAACGAAAAAGAAAAGAAATGGATAGAAAACTTGACCACTTTTTCAGTCAAAATTTTTCATCTAAAATTGGCCTGATTTTGACAGAAAAGAAAATGTGATAAGTAATATTTTTATAATTATCATATTATCGTTAACTTGCAATATAATAAATTTTAAATTACAACTCATATCTCCAATTTCTTGATTGGTACTTCTCATTTCGCTGCTGCGTGGCGAGGTACTGTTTTGTCCGAATTTTGTCTTTTTGTGCAGTTTTTCAAAAATAAAAATAAAGGGTTATTTTACATGGTTTTATAATTAAATAAAGAGTTATTTTAAATATGAAATTGGATTTCATGCAACTTAAATTACCCATTAAATGATATTAATGCATATACGGAATGGTTTTAAATTTCATGAGATGAATATTATTTATTGATATATATGATAATAAATGGAATTGATAATGGACTATTAACCATTATGAATGATTTTTTATCTTATTTTTTAATTTTATTTTTTATGATGCATGAATGAATGAGTTTTATAAATGGGATTTACGTACCTCGTCTTTTATAATTTTTCTTTATATTATTCTATCTCCCTATTATGTACTTCCCATTGACTGTTGATCAATGTTTCTATATTTATGAAAATAGTTTGAAATATGTTAATTAGAATTATTTGAAGAATTGGAGTTAAGGAATAATGAGCACTTGAAGACTCATTTGTAATGGAGCCCGAGTTTAAATGTAATAGTTATATTTAATTTTATTCTTGCATCCTAGGTTTAACCTTTCGGTTCACTTGGTGGCTCTAGTGAACCAAACTAGAATAAAAGTCTATAATCAATTCAAGTAGAATATAGTATTCTATATGTATATGCTAAATATATATTTATTATATATTATCCAAACATGCTTCACATGTTAAGTAATATAACGCGTATTATATATATATATATATATAGAGAGAGAGAGAGCCGTTCCGGAACATACCCTCTTAAACAACATACCTAAGATACCCTCTTTAGCGACGGACCCGGCGACGGTTTGGTCCGTCGCCATAGGTTCGTCCGTCGCTAAATGTTTTAGAGACGGACAACAAAATCCGTCTCTAAAACATTTAGAGACGGACGAACCTATGGCGACGGACCAAACAGTCGTCGGGTCCGTCGCTAAAGGGGGTATGTTAGGTATGTTGTTTAAGAGGGTATGTTCTTGATCCAATCTATATATATATATATCTGTGTGTGTGTGTGTGTGCGCGCGCGCGCGCGCACGCGTGTTTGTATGCATGCTAGCTAAACAAGATGAGACAATTAATAACAAACCTCTCAAAGAGAAATATATTAAGTTGTAACATTTAGAGATATTTTGAATATCAAACGTCGCCTTCTAGCATGATAAAACAATAAAGTATTAAATAATCAATATTCGTTTATTGTGTCATATAAGACTTATATTAATTATTTGAGATGTTTTATTATATAGTTGATGTTTATAAAGGAATTAAACATTATTATTTTGTTGTGTCACACAAGGATAATATTTTTCTATTTACTTATTTAGAAATGCTAGGTCAGACCTAACTTAGATAATTTTAATTTGGATGTGTCAGACATGATCATAATAATTCAAGAAGAAAAATAGAAGGAATTACATATTGATGTAATTGACAAAAAATTGTTTACCTATTTATTTATATACAGTTTATTGTGTCATACAAGGCTATATACATTTAAAATAGGATCCTTAATTTCACTAGCAAATCTTTAAATAGACTTGTCGAACTATATAATAAGGGTAATATAGTTTGACGAAAATAGTGGGAGATATCAATTTAAATAAAGACCTAATTTATTTTGGTAATTAACGAAATTAATGTATGCTAAAATATTGTCTATTTTTCACATGCACTATCACTGCGTAGCATACTTGATGCTAACAAATTGACCGGACCGAATTTCACAGACTGATTAAGGAATTTGAGAATTGTTCTCACTGCTGAAAAGCTTTCATATGTCCTAAATTTGTCTGTCCCTACAACTGTCGTAGAAAATGCCTTATAGGAAGAGGTTGTGACTTTTAAGAAGTGGCAAGATGATGCAATTATGGTCAATGCATCATGCTTGCATCCATGACTAACGAGCTTTAGCGTCAACACGAAAAGATGGATACTCCTACTATACTGCTACACCTTAAATAATTTTATAGTGAGCAAAGTAGGACTGCTAGATATCAGATATTTAAGGGGCTCTTCCGATCTCGGATGACCGAGGGCACTACCGTTGAGACTCATGTCCTCAAGATGATCAATCTGATTGAACAACTTGGACAGTTAGGGTTTATGATGGATGGGGAGTTGAGCCAAAATTTGATCTTGCAGTCACTCCTAGACACCTTCTCACAATTTGTTGTGAATTTTCATATGAATAAGTTGGACGTCAGCTTGCCTGAGTTACTGATCATGTAAAACTGTGGAGGGTCACTTCCTATCTAAAAGAACACAGTCTTGTTGGTAGATGATTCTTCTAATAAAAAGAAGAGGCCTAAGGGAACCTCTCAAAAGAAGAATTCCAAAAAGGCTAAGGGCCAGGCAAAAGTAAAGGATAATAAGAAGGCAGATCTAGATAGCAAAGGAATGTGCTTCCATTGCAATAAGTCGGGTCACTAGAAAAGAAACTACAAAGAGTATATTACAATTTTAAATAAGAAGAAACTTAGAGAAGCTTCCACCCTAGCTCAAGGTTTGTTCATAATTGAAATAAATATTTCTGTAAGTCAAAGTTTTACTTGAGTATTAGATACCGGTTGTGGTTCTCACATATGTCATACTATACAAGGACTAAGCAGAAGTAGAAAGCTAAATAAAGATGAAGTCATCCTGCACTTGGGGAATGGAGCAAAGGTTGGTACATTAGCCATAGGAACTTAGTGTTTAGCACTGCCTATCGACAAGTTCATCGGTTTAAATAATTGTTATTATATTCCAGTACTAATTAGAAATATTATTTCTATTCCTATGTTAGACAATGATGGTTTTCACATTATAATTAAGAATAATAGTTATTCTATTTATAATGATAATATTTTGTATAGTACTGGTAAATTGAACAATGGATTTTACTTACTTGACTTATATGAAAATATATTAAAATTGAACAAACTAAGAAAAGAAAAAGAGATAATATAAATTATACTTTTATGTGGCACTGTAGACTCGATCATATTATTGAAACTAGATTAAACAAGTTGCATAAAGATAGACTTTTATAGTTATCTAATTATGAATCTTATTTAACTTATGAATCTTGTCTCATGGGTAAAATGACTAATTCTCCCTTTAGTGAAAAAGGAGAAAGAGTTATAGAGTTGTTAGAGTTAGTACACTTAAATGTATGTGGACCTAGGACAACATATGCACAAGGTGGATATTCATATTTTATTACTTTCACTGATGATCATTCAAGATTTGGATACGTGTATTTGATGAAATACAAGTTTGAATCATTTGAAAAGTTCAAAGAATTCAGAAGTGAAGTACAGAAACAAACTGGCAAGAGTATTAAGATTCTTCGATCGGATCAAGGTGGTGAATACTTAAGCAATGAGTTTCTCAATTATCTAAAAGAAAATAGTATAATCTCACAATGGACTCCACCAGGTACACCATAATTGAATGGTGTATCTGAAAGGAAAAATTGAACATTATTGGACATGATTCGTTCCATGAGAGTTTTACCGATCTTCCAGTGTCCTTCTAGGATTATGCCTTAGAAACGACTACATACTTACTTAACAAAGTACCTTCTAAATCTATTCCTAATACTCTATATGAAATATGGACATGAAGGAAACCTAATTTTAAGTGTGTTAAGATTTGAGATTGTCCAATGTAACGACCCCGAAATTCGACCCATTTTATTACCTTAAATTCCATATTTATTATTCATTCTTTCCTTAACGTCCAAATTTCGGTTCGTTAATAAATCTTCCATTATCTTAATTAATTCAATTATTTGACATTATCGTCATCAATTACCAAATTTTCGGTATGAATTTTTCTTTTTCTCAATTCAATCATTGTATTAAAATATTTGGATATTTAAATTCTTACATCTGGATCCCAGTCCCTGGATCGCAACCTTTACTTTTTCTTTCTGTTACCACTATCTTACATCTCATCATTCAAAATTTACTGTTATTTATTTTCATACAAATATTCCTTGTTGTGTCAATCGTAATCAAACATATAATAATCTATATCGTAACAATTATCCTGATCAACCACAGTTCATAATTGAACTTTTATCACTCCAGATTCAACATATATATACATACAAAATATTAATGTAACTTGACAAATTATCCACATTGAATTATAACATCAACATTTCATAATAATGTTCACAACCTTTTAGGACAATCCGTCTCTATATAATCTGATATTCTTGAAATTCATTTATTTCCTGCAAAAATGTTTATTAAGCAAGTAATGAGCACAACGGCTCAGCAAGTTCAACAGTTTATGCTTCACGTAGCACATAGCTTAACATGCTCTGTGTGTGTCATACATTGCGTGCTTGTGCTTCTACTATATCAATATATCTCAAATTATTGCACAAAATACACATAGTTGTCATATTATCCACGTATCACATAACACATAATTCCTAAGCATTTGACAAGTATTTACATATCATAACAGGCAACATTTAACATTAAAGGACTGAAGAACTTGCCTGGCGTCCAGTTATTTAAATTGTTAGCTCAAACCCTTAACTCGATCAACCTATGATCATAAAATAATCAAATAATAATTATTTATCCTCTTATGATATTAATTTAATTAATTAATACCATTTTTGGCCAATTATTTAATTTATATGGTTAATTATATTAACCTCGTCTCATAAAATATTAATTAACTTAATATCAACTCCTTCACTTCGGACAACCCGGCTCATTGGATAACTTTTAGCATATTTGGTTGTCCAAAAAATTTGTTTAATTATTTTCTAGCTTTTAAACTTAATAGATTAATATTTAAAATATTTAAATATTAACCTCCAAAATTTAATATTTTTACAAAAATATTAAATTTAATGCCCAAATATCATTTCTATATTTTTAGTATTTTTCTATAATTTTTTATGATTTTTAAACAATTTTTAAACATTTATTTCATTAAAAACTAATTCTGGGGGCATTTTGGTAATTTTCGCGCCCTTAGGGACTCAACCGGTATTAACAGAAAAGATCTGGGCCAATTTCGTAATTTCTGTAGCCTTGGGGACACACTGGTCATTTTACGAAAAGCTCAGGGGCAATTTCGTAATTTCCGTAACGTGAGGGACATGTTTGGTATTTGCCGGAAAGATCAAGGGCAAAACCGTAATTATAAGAAAATTCATCGGCCGCGCATTGCGCGGACCGACCCTGGACGTCACAAAACGACGTCGTTCCTCCCCTGCGTCCGGAAACTTCATCCGCGCATCGCGCGGCCCCGCCTTAATACTCCCAAAACGACGTCGTTTATATACGCGCCTTTGAAAAAAAATGGCTGCCGCGCACACCCAGTTTCTGCCGTAACAGTATACCATCCCAACAATTTTACACCATTTTTTTCACCAATTTTTCCCAACATAACAATTCTAAAAATCATATAATTCATTACTATACATGCAAAAAATTATTTAGAATAATTATTCTAATTATTTCCTATTTTTTCACAAAATTATTTTATCCTAAAAAATACATGAATAAATCAAATAAAATCATTTTTATACCTTCTTAAGCTTATAAACTTCCTCCTTGAAGCTTGTTATCACTCCTTGATGACATCAATAATTTCTCTCCTTGATGCTTTCCGGTGGTGGCTTAGCATGGTGGTGTTTCGGATGAGAAGAGAAGAAATGGAAAGTGAGGAGTATTTGTGTTATATTTTTTTTTCTCTTTCTTGTTCCCTTTTCTCTTTATTTATTTCCTTTTATAACCAAAGTAACTTAATAACTTTTGAAACTCAATTGAATTCCACCGACCTTGAAGCTTGCGGATTGCCACAAAAATTTCATGCATAATTAATTAATTTTTATACATTACGTAATTATTTCGTGTAATAAATATTTTATATAATAAATATAAAATATTTATTTTATTTTATCAAAATTCATAATATGATTTATGAATAATATTAACACCCTTTTTGGGCACTTTACTTGACAAATTTTGTACACGCATAACGCCATGCATGTAACTATTTGAGGTAATTTATATCTCCAAAATTCATAAAATAATTCATATAACATATAAAAATTATTTTTCACTCCGTTACTTGGACAACATGTTACATTAACATGTTCACGTTTCCAAAATATTATCTTTCATAAAAGTCACAATAATTTCATTATACATAAACATAATTTTTAATAACTTAAAACATTTATTTTTCTTATTTACTATTCAATTTTTTTAATATTTACAATAATTTCTTTATATATAAATTATATAATTTATATAATTACATTTTCCTTTTAAATATTATATTAAATTCCTCCATGATTATTAATTAATTAGATAATCAATACCTATACATTCATTAATCATTTTATTAATTTAATCCTCTTATATAAATTATATAATAATTCTTGTATAATTTATATAATTATTTTTCCATTACTCTTTTACATAAATTTTCTTATATAAATTATATACTTTATTAGTATATAATTTATAAAATTCTTTCCTCCTCTCAAATAATTTCTAAACCTTTACCATAATTATTGATTAATTAAATAATCAATATTTCTAATTTTACTAACTTCCTCATTCACTTTTATTTAGCTTTGGATTAATTTAATTATTAATCCCTTTATTTCCATAATAAATGAAATTTATAATTATCACAATTAAACATGCATACATATATATATATACAAATGTATATATATTCATTTCATATCTAATAATATTATTTAAATAATAATTTCTGGACCTTCACAATAATTTTATTGTACAGTTTACTTTACCATTACATGGAGTTTCTTTTATTCCTTATAAATTGTTTTTTTAAACAATTTATTTACTTTTTCAATTATTTTAAATCCACATAATTCATCATTATCTCTGTACATATTTAATTTACTAATTAATCACATCACATACCTTAGATCACATAAAATAATTAATTTACTAAGCTTGATAATTTTATCAATTAAATTCTCATTTAATTTTATTAAATAAATCCTGGAAATTCGGATCCTCACATCCAACTTATGTCAACAGGTTTGAGCATGATAAGCTAGAGACAAGATCTGATAAGTGTAAATTTGTGGAATACTCTAAAGAAACTGTAGTGTAATATTTCTATTATCCTATTGAGTAAAAGGTGTTTGTTGCGAAACATGCTACCTTCTTGGAAAAGGAGTTTATCCTTGAATGGAGTAAGATAGACCTTGAAGAAGTTCAAGAACCACAAAACATTATAGGTCAAAATGAGGAACTTAATCAAGTAACATAACCTACTGTACCACAACCTATTCGTAAATCTGGAAGAGCACGGAAAATACCTGAAAGGTATGGATTCATCATAGAAGATAATGATGAGGTACGCATCATAGATGATGATGATCTATTGACTTACGAAGATGTTATGAGTAATAAAGACTCAGAGAAATGGCTAACAGCCATGAAATCCGAGATGAATTCCATATACGAGAACCAAGTATAAACTTTGGTTACCCCATTTGAGGGCATAAAGCCTATTAGGTGCAAATGGGTCTTTAAGAGAAAGATTAGAGTAGGCGGTAAGGTAGAGACCTATAAGGCCGAACTGGTTGCAAAAGGTTTCAAACAAAGACAAGGTGTTGACTATGAAAAAACCTTCTCACCAGTAGCGATGCTCAAGTCTATTCGGATTTTACTTGCAATTGCAACTTATCATGACTATAAGATCTGGTAAATGGGCGTGAAAACGACCTTCCGTAATGGGAAACTAGAAGATGATGTATATATGATATAGCCAGAAGTTTTTATTTCAAAGGTTGGAACAAATCAAGTCTGTAAGCTACAATGATCTATCTATGGATTGAAGCAAGCTTCTCGAAGATGGAATGTCCATTTTGATGAGACAATCAAATAGTTTGATTTTATCTAAAACAAGGACAAATCATGTGTGTACAAGAAGGTTAGTGTGAGCGCTGTTACATTTCTAGTATTATATGTTGATGATATATTACTGATAAGGAATGATGTTCTAATGCTACAGTCGATCAATATTTAGTTATCTAAACACTTCTACATGAAGGACTTGAGAGAAGCATCCTATATTTTGGGGATAAAGATTTATAGAGATAGATCTAAAAGGATGCTTGACTTGTCCCAAGGAACGTATATTAATTCAATGCTAAAGAAGTTTAGCATGGAAGATTTCAATAAAGGGCAAATACCGATAGGTCCTGGAATACATCTCTCCAAGAAGCAGGCCCCAAAGACACTTAAAGAGAGAGACTGTATGAGTAAGATTCCTTATACCTTATCAATAGGATTTATCATGTACGGGATGATATGTACAAGACCTGATGTTGCTTATGCACTTAGTGAAATAAACAAATATCAGTTTAATCCTAGAGAAGGCATTTTCTTTATCCATATTTAATAGATAACATTAATTGTGATAAACCCATAGTTGTTGCGCAATGCTTTTAGAATCATGATGATGATCATCTTAATGAGATCTAAATTCAAGATAGCTCAAAACTAAAATGGTCATAATTATGGGATTACTAAAACGGGGATTAGTAAATCCGAATAGATTAGTACATACTATGCTTGCTCATATGAAAATAATGATTGATCTCATAATTATGTGTAGAGACACTAAAGCAAGTATATAGGTGCTTATTAGAGAATAAGTTCATTGAACGTTACTCGCTTAAGGAACACCTAATGGAGTCTTACTTGCCTGTCAATTGGAGTTCCTTTTGTGATAGTAGTATAAGTGATCTTTGGACTTTAGATCATCATAGTATCTTATGTATGATAAATTATATTTTGACATATTCCTTAAAGGGTATGTTCGGATATAATAAGTTGTACATGGAGATAGGTGAATGATCAACAAAGAATCTATCATTTCTAGTAAAAGAAGAGAATGCCCTATGTGATTCGATAAATGACAAATCAGTAGTCCTTGGCCAAGACAGAATGAAAATTAGAAAGTAGTTTCTAATTTACATTACTTAGAGTTATTCATTTGAGAATCGAAATGCATATAATCAAATGAAATAAGACTTAACAGTAATTATATGTCTTATATTTGATTAGGATATTGTGAGGTAGAATGATTAAATTATACGGTAACTGTTCACTGAATAAGTTCTTTTGTGATTAAATGTTAAAATCTATATTATTTGGAAAGTTGTTGATCACTAAAGGGGCTTATCGTTATTATGGAATAAATATTATTTATTAGAATAAATTAAATAGTTTAATTTATTTATATAAATAAGATTAGAATAGTTTTAATTAATTTATTCTATAACCGGTTTAATATGGAGAACTTAAAGGGTCATACCGCAAAAGAAAAATAATTATTTAAGAAGTAAATGACATAATCATAATAATAAATTAAGTATATTTAATTTATACTACAGAGATAGAATAAATTAAATAGCTTAATATTTATTATTTAGTATTTTGGAAATACTAATTTTTTTAATAAGAGGAGTCTTATTATTATTATTATTATTATTATTATTATTATTATTATTATTATTATTTAGTTCCTAAATGATTTAGGAATCAATTAATAAGAGTACTCTCATAAATGATAATTAAGTTCCTAAAAAGTTTAGAAATTTTAATTATTATATTAATTTAATTAAGTTCCTAATTAGATTAAGAGTTTAATTGAAAATTATATTCCTAAAGGTGTTAAGATGGTTGACTATATCTATAAATAAGAGAAGTCTTATTATGTATTGGGGTTACATACACTTCCATAAGTTTTGGGTAAGTACTCACAAGTTCTCTAGATATAAGAAATTAGAAGAGAGAGAAAATTAGAGTTTGCCACCATCTACTTCTTGAATCCTTATTCTTCCTTGGTGGATCACCTCTAGAGGCCAAACACTTGAGTGACTATTATTGATCTAAGGTGTAACATACCCGAAATTCCAACATTCCTTATTTAATCCAATTATGTCTGGATAACATAATATCATTTTTATAATAATAAAACATATTAATAGCGATCTCGTGCGTTAAAACTTAACCTGTAACCTTAAAAAAAAAAACCAATCCTTTGACCATAATGCAGTCCATATTTTTATTTTATTTTAAAAACTTACTATCAATACCTGCTTCAGGATTGTAACGTTTACTTTACAAGAACTTAGATCATATACAAATAAGTTATGACCTAGTCTATTACATTTCACAATCATATATATATTTTTATGATTTACATATCTTGTAAATAGAATTTTGCCATGAACTATTCATACATGGCTATATTTACATATACCTGTATACATATATCTGCATCATACATGTACCTGTTTACATATCTTTGTACTGGATATACAAGTTCATCATAAGTGGAACTTGACTAATAATAATATCTCAATCTTATATCATTACAATCTACAACATCCATCCCTACGGACTCACAAACGTTCGTTGCTTGCACATAATACATATATATTTAACAAATTATCTTAATGCTTAGCAATGCATTCACATTCTTTTACAGCCTCACCGGAATCCTCCGACCTTCTCGTACTCTACCTGAAATGTTAGTTCATAGCAAGAGTGAGCATAAAGCCCAACAAGTTAATCAGATACATGCTCGTAATTATATTTATGCATCATGCATTCTCTACTTTACCATGCTATACTTAATGACACATATTCCGCTTAAGAGGTAATAGACACAGTTGCATGGAGTGCACATTTCAACTATCACATAGTTCACAGAACAATTAGTACACTTAAGTCTGAAAAACTTGTCTGATCTTCATTTATTTACTTAAACTTTACGCTTCTCGTTCATTCTTTCTATCATTCCTCGCATCGGGTTGTTAGTCCGAGCTTTATCTGCCAACATTGCACCTATATAACATTATAGGATCATAAGACTTAATATAACTTATTAAACTTTATCCATAAACGCTTAACCATTTAGCCTTATTCATTTCACTTTTTGATGTATTATACCTTATTTAGGTTAATAATACATTCAAGCTTGTCTCTGCCCTAACACACAAGCATTACAATGCTTTTATATAGCTGAAGTTATATTATAGTATACCATTTCCTGTTTCATTATCTTAATATCCTTTACTCCTGATTACCTCTACTGGTAATATCTTACCCCGATTGGGTCCTACAAAACCATAATATTGGTTCATGCATTGGTTACACACATGTGTATGCCAAACCTTGTCATACAAATTATCACTTAACTTTACATAACCTTATCACATAACACATAGTTCATTTATACCTTAACATCTACCACATTGATTATTTTTATCAATTTATGGCTTATATTTCTTATCTCTATCATTTTATATCAAAACATTTCGATTTAGACTTAAAATAAAAAATTTCTTGGTTGGAACAGTAGATCTCGCCCCGGCGAGATGTTTAGCCTGGAGGATCTCGCTGGTTGCAAGATCTTCTCGGCCAGACTGCGCCTCAACGCCCCCTGATTTCGCCTCGACGAGCTTCTTCACAGAGCACTGGACCTCGGCATAGTTTCCAATTCAAATAACTACGTCTTGACACAGTAATGGTTTTTCTGAAAAAAAATTTCTTTAAAAATTTCATGCTATTTTTTGACCCTTTTTTGTAAAACTTGATTCCAACATATCACATAGTACATATAACATATAATTTACTTGTATAGACCTTCAAAACATTTAAAACTTTTTAAATGGACTTATTTTTTCAAAAAATTTATTTTAGGCATCGACGAACGTTTTAAAACGTTTAAAATCCACAATTGTCTCCATTAACACCAAATGACTTTCAAAACGACTCTAACACATGTATTTATGTAAAACTTAACTGTTTGGCCTTATTAAACCATTAATTATTCAAAATGGCCAAAAATCATACGTTGGTAGAATTTTGTCAAATTAAGAAATTCCACCCTTAAGCTCAACTTGAAATCTTGGACTCTATGCACCACATACATTACCACATACACATTTAGCAACTTTGTGTATTCACATAGCTTCTATAAGCACTTTCTACTGCACTTTTCAAATTATAATTTAGTCTATATGCAAATCATAGCCTAATATTCAACTTCCCTTCACAAAACATGTTTTTCAATCTTTTTAAGAACTTAGGATGCTATCTAACAAGAATTTTCACATGTATTAACCATGATCAATACCTTTGACTAGGTTTCCATCATTTCTAACAACATATAACACATGATCATCGCTTAAATCATGGTTTCAAACCTTGAACATGAACATGAATAGTATATCACCTTTATTGTACCAACTTAAGCCTAGGATTTCATCATAATTCAATCAAGAAGCACATAAACTTACGTAAACCTTACATCTAGACATTAATTCATGCATGGCTATCCTTGTTCTTGAACTTAAATACATAAACACAAAATCTTAAAGATTAATCATAATTATACCTTATTGGATATCCAACTTCTTTATATAAAAAGCTTCCTTATGATGAGACCTTCCTCTTTTCTTCTTGCTCCATGATCATCCAACCATTCTTTCTTGATTAATCAAGCTTTCTCTCTCATATTCATGGTTTCCTTGCCTTTCTCTAAGTTAGGGCTTAAAACTCAGCAATTTGGAACAAAGAAGAGCACTTGCTTGTTTATATATATATATATATATATATATATATATATATATATATATATATATATATATATATATATATATATATGAAATTTAAGTATTCTTGGTTAAGTGTAATAACCATGGTTAACCCATCCAAGGGCATTTCGGGCATTTCAGTCATTTCACATTTTAAGTTAATGGCAGTTTTGACATTTTATCACTTGGGACATATAGGTCATTTCTCAATTTGTTAAGGGTATTTTGGTCATTTAACCCTTTAGGACACAATGGTCATTATTTAAATTGTTGAGGGGCATTTTAGACTTTAGACACTAAATCTAGAGAATTTAATTCTCTTAAATTCATACATGCTCATTTTTCAACTAATTCAAGTCATTTTTTATCCAAATTTATTCCTTTATGCTTGAATGTTATTCCTCAATAAAAAAAAAATCCATAATTAACTTGTCTCAAAACACTTGTCCCTCTTTGAAATATCAATATCATTAATCACATATTAATTATCACAACATTTGCCAAAATTGCATATTATCACCTTTTCAATTTCTACGAACTTTTTTTGTTCCATATTCAATCAATCCCAATTTTCGATATCTCAAATAATCAAATTGCTCACTTTTTACATAGACCGCTTACTCGAGAAGCGAACCTCAACCGGATTGCCAAAATCCATCATCATTTAACCTTCTACACTCATATAGTCATTATACGACTTTTACTTCTTTGGTTCATTACTTAGCACACATATGCCAATTCAAATTAGACTTGCACACTAAATTCCTTCTACTCATTTTTGGAGGTATTACATTTGGTACTTACACATCGTATAAATATGCATCATTCCATGAATTAATATGGATTTAATAATCCATTTCAAACATTAAACTTCATAACCATTATCATTCTATCAATTCCTCATATACCAATTAGGTCAAACTGTTCCTTTCTTTTTGTATCCTAGCCTCTCGAGGCCTAATAATTAAATTCGCTATTAATTTCTATAATAACATCTTACTTCACATATTCAACTTATTACATACAGACACAACACAATGTCTTACCTTAATTCCTTTTAAATTATCATATTATGGGCATTACAATTTATCATTCTCTTTAATCCATCACATTTTCATTCAACCGTCAGAATTTATATTCATAAAATTTCATGATCTGTTACGTTGCTAATACACTTCAATAAATAGCTGATCCTTGTGCATTCTATAGACCCTTATTTACATCAAGAGTCCTTCTATATCATTTCTACCACATAGGTCATTTATAACACATTAATCACATAATAACTCATATTTAATCACTCTTAATATATTCTATCATTCAAGCTAGGTTTTATCTGCTAACCTTTACTAAATTAATCAAAATCCTCATTTAGAACTCCTGTAAAAATCCAAGATGTTACATAAGGAATCTAATCAGTAGAATTCAAGGAGAACACGAAGGAATTGGAGTTGAACACGTACATGTGGAAAGCTAGAATCTACAAGGGTATAATTCTCTATCTCCTTCTTGTTAATTAATAGTTATGCATAGAGGTCGATCCTAGATTATGTTTTGTAGTAAAAAATTTAAATTCAGACTTTACCCTGCTTTCGCTGCTTATATGTAATTTAATTGCATGTTCATGGATATTACAAACCAACATCCTATTGTTAATGCCGTGAACCTCAGATATATTGAAGTATAGAATATCTTAATCTTAAGGTTAAAAATTAACTGATATATATGATGTTATTCATATATACGAATGAACTACAAGTTGATATTTGTTGAAAGGATAAGATCGAGAGCAAATTATGATCCAGGAATTAAGTAATTAATGAAATGTTTATAATAGATTATTACAATCAATATGATTATGGGATAATTGGTTAAGTTATTAGTAGATTGTATGGAAGTTTAATGCACAAAGTCCACTGTAGCAAGTACGGGGATTTTGGGGCGTTACAGAAAACTAGGGTTTGCCACCGTCCACTTCTTAAATCTATATTTTTATTGATAAATCACCTCTAGAGACTACACACTTGGGTAGTTAACGTTGATAAAAGGAATCTAATCGATGAATTTGGAGAAGAACGCGAAGGAATTGGAGTTAAACTAGTACCTGTAGAAGCTTTGGTTCTACAAGAGTATAATTCTCTAACTTCTTATTGTTTAATTAATAACTGCGCATAAAGGTCGATCCTGGATTATGATTTGTTGAAAAAATATTAAAATATGATTTTACCATGCTTCTGTTGTTATTATGCAATTTGATTGTAATGTTCATGGATTTTTACAAACCAACAGATCTTATTTATATAAATAATTTAATAATATTACAAAGTATATGCTACATAAAATCAAATGCGATTGGCTTGTGTGCATACTACTTTCAAAGATGTTGGATTGAGTGTTGCCAATAGAATATGCTTTATCAGATGCATTGATTTAGTGGTTATCCATTTCTTATTGTTCAGTAGGTGTTAATGGGGGACTGGAGGAATTTGCATAACAAGATAGAGAGGGGTTTTGGGCCATTTTGATTGAGGAAAGTAAAATTTTATGGTGAGAAAGATAATCGGAGGAAGGACAGGGACCTTGAAAAAATTTACAAAGAGAGAAAAGCAGGAAAGCTGGAAAAGTTTTGTAGGAAGTGATTTGAAACTAAAGAGTTAAGTTTGGTTTTGGGGGTTGGAATCTAATAATGATCTCGGTAACCAAAGGCGACGAATTTGAAAAGACAATGTCAGATATTTATGGAGACATGTGCATTATGGTAGTGTTTTACAAATATAGTAATGGAAGGGGGGGGGGGTTAATTTTTTAATTAGTCCGATCAATTTTTTGGCATTACTCTCCTATTATAAATTCTTTATAATAGGAGAGTGGGGAGTAATGTTAGGATAAAATTATTTAGGGCCCGGTAAAAATGCAGGCTTACATCAGTTTATATTTGAGCCCGGTTTTGATGTTGGTCCGTATCCATATTGTACTCTAGGCCCGGTACTGAGGCTAACCCATTGCAATATATTTTAACGGCTTGATAATCTAGAAGGGTCAAAGTCCAAGTTTGCATATGAGTTGAAGTGATAAGGAGACTTATTTTACTAAGAACTCAATTAATTATAGGTTTTAGTTCTAATGGAATTCTAACTGTAAATACATCCATAAGTAAAGGTCAATGGTACACAACAACATAATTTAATAATATTTTTCAATGATCAAACTTTTCATTGTTTACACTTTTAGCCTGTACTAATTCTCACACTGAAGTTATCACCCAACGGCTCAAGCCGTCAAGTTTTTTGATTTGACCATTGATTGTTACTTGTGTCGGGTGCTTGTTTTTTTTTTTTTTTTTTTGTGATTTGGACAAGCGTACAAAATTAGACGTTAATATAAACATCGACCAAACACCTCTAGGGGGTACAATCCAAGCTCAAGTTCAGTTCAAATTTGAAGAGCATCTAATGAAAGTATCTATATCAACACCACATGATTGTACCATATATATATATACTTTTCCTTTTTCTTAAATTATAATTAATTAATATTTTTCAAATCATATACTTAGGTACAGACACGAAAACCTTGTCAAATAATTTCAATTTGCAACATATGGATTTTTTTAACCTTTATAATTATAAGCACGATATCCGTGCAAGTCACGGACAAATTTGTAAAATAATTATTGAATAATATAAATTTATTTGTTAACAATTCAATATATAATTTAATGATCAACTTCATTCATCATGCTATTATATAACGATTTGACAAAGTAATATCACCTTTTAAACATAGACTTTAATAATTCTTATAGATAAACAAAGCTTTCATTTATGCATGAATCAACAAATAAAATATTTCTATTCCAAATAAAAATAGTCCTCCAGTTGAATGTGGACTTCAAACTATAAATTTGATAAATACCACACAATTCATGTTCCTCAAATAATATGTAATTTTTGATTTGTGACATTTGAATATTAAAGATGTATTTTAATTTTATGTTTATCTTTAAAATCAGAGCTTTTAGTTTAAATTAAAGTTGAACCTTTTTGTGTAATTATAAAATTTGATAAAAACACTATTTTTGTGAGAAGTAGGAAGTATTTTCATTATATTTATGATTCCATTTACACATCCTTATTATATTTTACAAAATCTAGAAAACATAATTTAAAATATTTAATTTTTATTATTTTTATACAAAAGCTAACAAACATTTGAATGCAATTGGTCTTAATAATTTAACATGTGGAGTTGAAATAAAATTAATATTTAATTTAGATAGTTATTTAACACTTTAACTTAGCAGCATACGCATGTAACATACCTCTTACACGTTGCTCTCTCTTAGGCTCCACCTTTCACCTATGTATTTGTAATACCCAATATATTTATGAGACTGATAAATAGGATCATAAATAAAAAAATATTGAAAAATAAGAAATGATATTATTTTAAGAAATAAAGTCTTATGACTAAGACGAAAATGCTATAATATAAAGAATTTAAGATCTACGATTGTTCATATATAGGTTATGTTAAACCTTTTCACGAATACAGGGAAGGAAGTGATTTCTTTTTTAGTGAGACATTTATGATTTTGTGTGATGAAGCGTTGGTATAAATAGATATATGTATTACATATTTATTAAGCGAAGAGAATTTATTTAGGGAACTGATAAATCCACAACAGATTTTGATATTTTTATAATAAAAGTGTTACTACAGATATATAATGACGGTTAAACCTTTGCTATATGCTTTGCATGTGGATCCTACCGTCGTTATATACTCTACATGTGGGTCCTACGTGTGAAAATATCAAATATATTGTGAAAATTTCAATTTTCTTTAAGTTGAGTTAAATCAATTAATACACAAGTATTAATAAGATTTGTGTAAGTTTTCTTGGCAAAGTATAAGTCCAAGCAATTAATTAAGATGAATTAGTGAGCAAACCCAGTAAGGTGGATTCGAGCTAATGCAAGTTATATTCAAACCAATGTTAGATTTAATTGATTAAACAAGCTCGATTTTTATGCTTGAAAGAATATGTTAGGCTTTATAAAAGCCTAAGATTATTAAACCCCCAAGCTAAATTAAGCTTTGTATTTCGGGTGTAGTATTATTTTTAAGGTACAAGGAATACCATGTAAGCCTCAGATGTATATTAATAAAAAGGCATATATTAGTTATACATGATGTATCAGTTTTGGTTCACCAGGTGAGTACTTAATTCAGCAGCTCACTATGTATTAACAAGAATTATAGCAACCTTGAGCTTTTGGTTTAAACCATTTTGGTAGCACGTTGTGGTCTATTGTTCTAGCCATTCGGCAGCCCAAAGGTAATGAAACAAATTAACTAAGCCAAGTGAGATAGTAAGAAGTGATCAAAGAAATCTGATATGTATACAGGTATATACATAGATGTGTTATGAGTTATAAGCAAGTGGGCAAGCATAAATGTCATATTTGTGTGTGTGTGTGTGTGTGTACAATCTGTTCACGCAGCAATGTTGATTTGTAGTGATTAAGCATTATGGTGATGTTAGGCGAGCAACATACTTATAATTATTAAGTATATTAGTAGCCAAGGTAAGTAATGAGTGTAATGTATAAGGTTATTAAAGTCCAACATGATATATGCTAGCCAATGTTAGTTGGTTGAGAGCCCAAATAAATTAAAATTAACATAACCAAGCTTCTTGGCATTTCGGGTGGAAGACGTGTTAGGGGCACAACTTGTTTGTTTTATGGCAAACTCAATGATCAAGCAAGTATGAAGCCCAATGTTTGTGGTTATGTTATGCCTAAAATTTTTGTTTAAAATGAACCAAGCCAAGAGGAAATCAAGGGTAAAAGGGGGCTGCTACCCGACAGCCTATGTGAGCCAAAGGGGGGGTGGGTGGGGGGAGAACTTAGTTGTTCACTTGTGGTTTAGGAATCCTAACTAAGTGCTAATAACTATGGGTTATGATATAACTAGAAGTAGTATGTCTTAGTCCTTAATGGACTGTAAAATTAAGGGCAATGTGAAGGACTGTTGGTAACGTTCCAAGTGGGCAGTTGGATAGGACATTCGATAGCCCCAATGAGGCTGCTGATGCGGTCTACTTTGGCAGCCAATGTGGGTGAGGGGATGTATTGGTTTGAAGCATTAATTGCTTATGTACTTAAGCGGTATAATTATGTATATTTATATAAATTGCAGTAACCAAATGACAGAAATATACTCAGCCTTCCATTTCTAAGACTTCTGGTTTTTCTTCATGTCTCAAATGTGAGCAAGTGAGGAAACATAGAGAGAAAGAAAGGGAGGGACCCGAAAGGATAGCAAAGAAGAGGAAGGAGGATCCTAACCATACTCCATTACAACCAATAACAAGAGTTCTTAGAAACCAAGAGCAAAGGCTAGATCAAGCATCAAAGGGTATCCTTCAAGTATTCAAAGGTTAAAAGTTTCTCAAATCTTAAACTCCTAGTTAAACTTTATGATCATAGTTAGCTATGCGTTGTTGTGGGAGGTTTGATTGGTTGTGAGTGGATCATGATGGATCCGGAATAGCAAGGATGGTGAATAGGTGTTGAAATTGTAGTTTCATACTTATGAAACTAAGAAGTCAAAAATGGAACTTGGATGGGAACCATAATGAATAAAATCATGTTTTAATTAAATGCATATATAGTGTTTGATAAAACTCCTAAGAGAAATGCTTTTCTAAACTTTAATTTCCAAAGTGTCTTAACTAATGGTGATATATATATATATATATATATATATATATATATATATATATATATATGATATTTTCAAACTATAAATGGTTTAAAACCTAGTGTGTATGTTGTACTAAATTGTAAAAACTCAACTTGAATATTATGTGTTCAAGAGCCTAAAAGCTTTAAGTTGTATTTTGTTAGTTATAAAATAAATCCCAGTTAAGGAAATGGACCATAGTTATGATGATCTTGGTGAAGAAAGTTTTCTATATTAAAAGAAATCTTAAAATGTTGAACCATATGTTTGTTGAATAATGTTTTAAAAGAATTAAGTGTTGGATTTATAGATCTAGAATTTAACAAGATAATGGTTTGCATTTTTGCTCATCATGAGTGTTAACGGATGATTTCATAAGCCTTGTAGCTTGTATGATAAAAACATTAAGGAATTAGAAGTTGGAAGTTGGAAATAAACTGGGTTAAAGTTCTGGTAAGATGGCATGGGGTGCGCCATTCCTTTGTTATTCCTGGTGCGGGGTGCTCTAGGATAGTTTTTGGGTTTTGCAGGACTGGCGTGGGGCATGCCAGTTCCTCGTGTTTCATGGCGTGGGGCATGCCACCTTGGCCTTTTAAAAAAAATATTTTTACTTTAATAATGATATCTTTGTGGGACCCAAGTACGATATAATTGATGAAGTCTTAAGAGATTAAGATTTAGAGGATGTGAAACTATTGTGTGGGGTTCTGATTTTGGTTTGTAGACATTTTTAAATGTCGGATATATGAAGCTAAGTATATGGAGATTATGAAATTGAATTAAACTAAGGCTTTGAGTCCATGATGAACTAATTTTTAGATCGACCTTATTGAATATGTAAGGAGATAAACTAAATTAGAATCTTAAAGTAAGATTAAGCATTGAGTCTGTGACACCCCAGGATTTTACAGAATTACAAATAAGGATTTTGATTAATTATGTAAAGGTTATGTCATAAAATCTAGATTTTTAGGATAAAGTATAATGATAAGTGATTAATGTGAATTAATATGTGACCAACGTGTTAGAAAAGACCTGTATGGTTGAAATACTAAAGAGGGACCTATGTGGTTGACTATAGAAAATTAGTTGAGTTAGAGAATTATGGAAATGAGAAAGTATAATGGAAATGATCAGTTATATATGTATAAGTGATATATCAGATAATGGAATTTTAAGAAATATGAATTTTGAGGAATAATGGTTAATATAACGGATTTATGATGAATGATTTATGGTAAGACCTACAATAGGGTTGTTTGAAAAAGAATTAGTGTAAGGTAAGTCAGTATGTGTAGTAAAGAAGGAACAATTTGACCTAATTTGTATATCAGGAATTGAAGGAATAATATGGATAGTGATTTGTGAAAATTGTGAAGTTATGAAGAAATTGATTTTATTGATTGAAATGAGAAATGTAGTTATATGATGTGAAGAAATGGAAGGTAATACCCCGAGAGTGAGTGCAAAGAAAGTTGTATGCGAGCATGATTTAATTGATAGATATGTGTATTAAGTGAATAAGCAAATGGACTTAAAAGCTGTAAAATATTTATATGAGTTTAAAAGGATAAAAGGCGATGAATATTGGTAATTCGGTAGAGGTTCGCTTCTCGAGGGAGCGATTTATGAAAAAGTGATCAAGTTAACTATATTGAGATATTGGAAAGTGAGATTGGTTGAATGCAAAACGAAAAAGGTTCGTAGGAAGTTAAGATTTTGAATATTATGCAAATTGGCAAGGTATTGTGAATTATTATAATTATTAATGAAATAAATATTTTGAAGTGTGACGAGTGATATAGGACAAGCCAATTATAGAGGATTTATTGATAGGATAAAATTCAAGTATTATGAAACAAGTTTGGATCAAAATGGGCTTGAAATGGATTGAAAATATGCAATTATGATTATTCAGAAATTAATTCTCTAGATTTTGAGAGAAAAGTCCAAAGTGCCCTTGTTAAGTTATGAAATGCCCATGGTATCCTAGTTGTGTGAAATGTCCATTGTGCCATTGAAGATGGAAGGGAAATGACATGCATGCCCCTTAACCATGCATGAGTAAAACTAACCAAGGATGGTTAGTTGTTGGATATATAGATATAAGAGATATATGTATATATTTGGTATATATCAAGCAAGCTAATTCATTCCGTATTCATCCAAGTTGCAGGCTAAAGAGAGAAAAGAGAGAAAGAGAGAGAGAGAAAGCTAAGAAAGCCATGGAAGCTAAGAGAGAAGCTTGGAGTTTCATGAGCTAGAAAGTTTAAATGGTTATGGAGCAAGAAGAAAAGATGAAGAGCTCGTCATGGGAAAGCTTTTGATGCGAAGAAGTTGAGCATACATGAAGGTATTGAAAGTGTTCTAAGCATAGAACTTAAGTTTTATGTGTTTAAAAGTTAGATTAAGAGTAGCCATGCCTATATCTTTGGCTAGTTATGTAGATTATGTGCTACCTAAGTGAGTTATGTTAAAACCCTAAGCATAAGAGATGTATTTGTAAAGGTGGTACACTATTCATGTGTATATTCAAGCTAGAAATCATGATTTAAGGCATGATCATGTGTTATATGTTACAAGTTTTGATGAAAACCTATTTTGAAGGTTAAACATGGTTGATGCATGAAAGATTGCATGCTAAATAATTTTAAAGATGTAAGTATAATAGGAAAGCATG
Organism: Hedera helix; assembly: GCA_947179155.2. Lineage (NCBI taxonomy): Eukaryota > Viridiplantae > Streptophyta > Magnoliopsida > Apiales > Araliaceae > Hedera > Hedera helix. The sequence continues at coordinate 9,703,742 of OX359286.1, forward strand.
AATTGTTTGAGGAAATTTGAATATTAGGCTATAATTGGTGAAGAAACCAAACTGTAATATGTACAGTGCATTAAAATGTGCAGTTAGAATATGTAGACATAAGGTTGTTAGAGGTGTATATGATTGCCTATGTGGTGTGTTGAGATTAAAGTGTCAAGTGAGTCTAAGTTTGAAAGTTAAAAGTTTTGAAAAGTTTGTGAAAATCCAACCAAAGTGTGGTTTTTGGCAATTTTGAGGAATTAAAGGTAAAATGGATACACATGACTTGTTTTTATGTAAATACATATGTCTAGGTTGCTTTGGTAATCAACAGAGTCAAATTTGATTGAAAAGACGATTCGAACGATCGAAATCGATCATTTCGATTCGAAATGGATTTTTACGGACAATTATCGCCTCGCGCGAAGTTTCATGGTTTTGAAAGTTTGGACATGTCATATATAGGTTATATGAACTATGTCAAGTGTTATAATGGAGTTTTGAAGCAATTGGCCAAAAAATCACAAGTTGGAATTTTAAAATTCTGAAAAATTTCCCAAGTCTGGAAATGTTTTGAACAGCCCTCCTAAGGGCTAGTATATCTCTGACTTTATGAAGCCAAATGAGGCAAATGAAAATTTTGTAAAATACTATCTAGCAAGGTCTAGCACTGTACCAATTTTGGTTTTAATTGGTTGTGTTGTTAAGAAGTTAAAAATCAGCAAAGTAGGGACAAAAATCAGAAAGTCTGCTGGAGTAGGACTGTGCCAGGGCGCAGTATAAAACACTGGACACTGCGCCGGGGCGCAGTGTCACTGTTCATCGGCCGAAAGGATTTCGCGGCCAATGAGATTGGGAAGAAGAAACACTGTGCCGGGGCGCAGTGTTCTGAAACCGGAAAAAAAATTTAAGTCCCAAATTGAAATGTTTTGATACAGAATGTTAAGAATGGGTTATGTAAACCCTAAATGATTAAGAATGACTAAAATCAAGGGTGTCAAGGTATAATAGGACAAGAAATGGCATAATATAGCATGCCCAAAGCTAAGCCAAAGTGTGTTTTAGGTTATGAAAGATGTCAGTAACGAGCTAAGATGTATTATTAACCTACATAAGGTATAATACATAAAATGTGATATGAATACAGATAAATGATTAAGCGATTATGGTTTAAGTTGATAAGTTATATAAGTTATGATCCTCTATTAATGAATAAAGATTATGTATTGACAGATAACGTTCGATGTAGCCAATCAATGCGAGGAATGATAGAGAAGCCAAGCGAGGCAGTACAGGTTAAGTGTAATAAAAGCGTGCAAACAAGTTTTTCAGACTTAAGTGTATTAATTGTTCTAAGTGAACTATGTGTTAGTTAAAATGTGCACTTTGTGCTATTATGTGTATTAACTGTTAAGTGAATTATGTGACATTAAACATAACATGATAAAGTAAAGAAGTATGACGCATATTATGAACTGTAAGCATGTAAAGTGTTATCTGATTAACTTGCTGAGCTTTATACTCACTCTTGCTATAAACTAACATTTCAAGTAAAATACGAGAAGGCCGGAGGTTCCGGTGCAATTAAAGGTAAAGATTGATGAAGACGTAGATAAACAGGAAAGAAAATTGTTATGTGTACATATGTAATGTGACCAATCAGATAGTTAAATGTAAACCTGCAATAGTAATAAGGGTTATATGATTTGTAAGTTCATAGCAATTAATATGCATGTATGTATTATTCAGAGTAAGGTCATGTTGTACAGTAAACTGAGTTGTTAATGTAATAAACTCATATGTATGCTACAACTATATAAATCAGGATATATATATGTGATGTAGATATATGAAATCAGGTATATGTGAACAGGATCAGATACAAAACATGTATAAATAAACAAGGCCATATATAAAAAGTTCATGGCGAAATTTTATTTACAGGTTATGCAAATCTTGAATATATATATATATATATATATATATATATATATGACTATGAATTAGGTCACAATTAATAAAAGGTTGACCTAAGTTCTAATGAATAGTAAAATGAACATTGTGATCCTGAGACAGGTAAGAAATGTAAGTTAAATAAGTTATAAAAAAAATGTGGACCGCATTATGGTCAATTAAAAGGTTTTAAAGGTTAAATGTTAAGTTTAACGCACGGGATTCCAAGTTAATATGGTTAAAAGTTAATAATTATGATATCCAGATATAATTGGATAGAATTAAGGAATGTGGGAATTGACTATTTCGATGCTAACTTGCTTTAACTTTCGCTTGTTCTCATTAGTTTTTATTACTATTCATGCTTTTATGTCTCTTTTGTAGGTTTCGTGCTCCATAGCTCATTATTGGCCTTTTCCGTCTTTTTGTGGACAAACCGGCGTGTTTTGGACTAGAACTTGTGCGGGGAGGAAGAATTGTAGTTTTCAGGACAGAATTGGTATGGGGAGGGTGTGATATGCGTGAAGATCGGATGCAGCAGAAAACAGTGCACAAATTCCAAGACTAGTGCACTGCGCAGTTCCCCTGCCTGCTGTCTGACTGGTGCACGGCACAGCTGCGCCGAATTCATTCGTAAAAACTGCGCAGCTGCGCAGTTCCTCTGTTTACTGTCTGCCTGTCGTAAGTCGCAGCTGCGCCGTTTTTGTAAGTCGCAGCTGCGCCGTTTTTGTACTGGCGCAGCTGCGCCGAATTCATTCGTAAAAACTGCGCAGCTGCGCAGTTCCTCTGTTTGCTGTCTGCCTGCCGTAAGGCGCAGCTGCGCCCCATCTCAGTACAAAAACGGTGCAGCTGCGCCGGTCCTTCGCACCAAATTCCTGCATGACTTTTTTTAAACGGGCCAATCACAAACTCCTTGCTATAGTGATCAGAAATGAAATGCCTGAGTCTCTATAAAGCAGAAGTTTCAGTCTAAGGCTTGGGGGATAGAGAATAGCTAGGTCATAAGGAAGAAGGGAGAGCTCATTGTCATTTTTATTCTTTGTTTTCCTTGTTCTCTCTTGTTCCTTGTGATTTATCTAGAGTAGTTTAGCTTAGGGCTGGGCTTTGGAAGTTTGAAGCATTGTGTCAACCTTGGAACTCCGAATTTGAAGAAGAGAAACCGAGTTTTGCATTTCTAACCTTTGTTATCTCTTTCTTTTCATTTATAGCTTCAATGTATGAACATTTGTGGATGATGGTTGTTATTTCTATTATGAACTAACTTCTCCTATGGGATTATAATGAAACCTAGGGTTTAGTTCAATTTGTTATGCTTCCTTGTTGTGGCTAAATGATTATGTATGGATTTTCTAATGTGGTTTATTTTCATTGTTTAATTGCTTGAGCACCAATTACCATGTTAACGCACACGAAACCGAGATGGGGAGTGTGAGTTTAGAACCGACCAGGTTAGCTTGTGTTCATGAATTCACATGACGTTGAATTGCATGATTAGTGCTAAGGATAGACATATACCGAAGCACCACACGTAGTCTTTTGAAAACTTGTGCATAAACTCATTTTTCTCTAGGTCACATAGAGATATAGTGATTTAATTAACTTGGGTGTTCTTTCCCGTTTTGTTGCCCTTGGGTCGGATCTGGGTTAGATATGGGTATGATGCAACGAGAGTTGGTCATGCTTTAGTTTCGTGTTTTTGACTAACAATCCGAGAAAATCAGTTAGGTTTAACAGGAAGTATCACAATTAAATGACACCCTAGGTGAAGTTATAATTCCATGCCTCTTTGTCTGCTTAAATCGTTTATTATTTAGTTGTCTTTAATTTTCATAACTTAGATTTACTTCACAATTCCTTGATTTACTTGACCACTGTTTAAAGAAGCTGAAATAGTTATAAAACTGCTGCTTGATAGTGTAATAACGATTCATAGTCCTCGTGGGAACGATACTTTACTTATTCTATATTACTTGTTGACCACGTGCACTTGTGTGTAAGTGTTGATTTGTCATGCGTACGGTTAACAGGAATCCCAGTACGTTACAGAGTCAAGCTTTGAATAATGTTGTATTGTCAATCTCACATGTCATATAGGTCGTGCAAGAAACGTAAAAGTTAGTACATATTGGTAAAGGTGGTTTAGGTAAGTTTTTCAGAACTTGTTGATATGTGTTAAATTGTTGTTATGTGTGAACTATTTGTTTACTTATATGCAATATATTGATGTCTATGTGAATTTCTTGTGAACCTGTTCTAAATGTGCACTTCGTGCAACCATATGAAAGAAATTGTTTATTATTTAGTTTCTGATATGTGCTAATTGTTCTATGTGAACGTCTTAACTTGAGAAATATGAGGCATGCATTAAATGTAATGCATGAAAAGTATGAAGCATTCATAAAATGCAAAGCATGAGAGGCATGATGCATGTATAAAATGCATAGTAGGTATAACATGTGAAACATGTAATATGTTAAATGTTAACTGTTAAACTTGTTGAGCACGTTGTTGCTCACACTTGCTTTAAAACTAATATTTTCAACGAAGTTCGAGGAATCTGGAGATTCTGGTAAAGCCAAAGAATAAGGAATGATTGTTGCGTAGATGCGACTGAGGACTAAGTTGTTGTAATACAAACTTTGTCGTTATGATTAATTAATAAGGTTGATGTAACCCTGATAGTGAATAAAAGTGTTTGACGCTTAGGTTATTAAACTCTGTCATCTGAAATAATTAATATTTTTGCTGTAAACCTTTTAAGATAGCTTCGTTTTGTAAGGTTGTAAAGTAGAAAGCTTGTAAAGTGATACAGTAAATACCTGTGCTAGCCGAGTGTTATTATTAACGAACTCGAATGAATGAGAGAAGATATGTATAGACAGAAGAAATTATTGTTGAAATGTGAGATATACTCATAATTGATGTAATAGAGTTAGGTCATGATATATATAGGATTTGCGTTGTTCAACATTTATGTAAAAAGATTCTGGAATATCAGAATGTTGTAAAATTTTAAATAATTGAGTTTTAGTAAGTATATTATATTGCAAGTTATGAAGAAGGTTGTACATTAACGCACAAGATCGGTTGTAACAAGTATAGAGATTCTTGGGGCGTTGAAGTATTAGTTACCTTTTTTTCTTCTTGTTCAATTCTTTTTCCCTTCTCACTGCATCCTTGCCGCAACCGACACTTCAACTACCTTCCATCGGGTCGCCTTGTTATTCCAATCGATGGCTTTTGGATTTTGGTTTAAATCTAAAAAATCTTGGGTGGAAGTGGGATGGAAGAGAACGCAAGGGAGATGGAAATGAAACTGTTGAGGTGATTATTCTCACTTTCTTCTTCTATCATTATTCTCGTCATGTACTATCAAGGGCCCTTGCGATTCTAATTGGAAAAGAGCTATATATATATTGCTCTAATTTCTTCGATGAATTAAAATCATTCAATGAATTGGACCAACAAATGCACTCGTTAGCATTCATATGGTCTCGATTTCCCATGCGTTTGGAAAACCACGATAAAACCTTTCGAAATCCAATAAAATTCTAACTCGGACTTCCAACTCGTAACAACAAAAATTACTCATGAATAGAATAACATGTTAACCAATTTAGTTAATTTTAGCACTAAACTAGATAACAACTTATGTGAACTCGCCAAAATTAAAAAAATTAACTCAATCGACTCATTATCTAATTGCCCCACGCATTGTTATATATTACTATTAATTACTATTTAATTAGTGCAAGATTTCAAATTAAGTGTATTTATTAATAAAACTCTTTATTTTCATAATATTTACAAAACTATCAATAAAAAAGATATTATCCATTTAAATTTAAGCGATCCAATCTTCATACATAAATTTAAGAAGAAGAATATTTGACAAAATCTTTTCATTATTTTAATTCTTTTTTTAAGCACTAAATAATTTAGTCAAATCAAGCATTTAATGGAATGTCAAAAAAAATACACATTTTAAAAACTCTCAAAAGAGGTATTAGATAATGGGGAATATCATTAGCAATATTTGTTCTCCTGGCAAATAAATGCATTTTAAATTCACCAATTATATCTTGTTATAAAACAAAATATGTTCGAAATTCTATCTTAATACCGGGTGTCAAATAGTAATATTTGGAGTGCAATTATCAACAATACCCAATTAATTCCTCCCAATCAATCTTATTAATACAAACCTCCAAAATTCTCCTTATTTGGACGATCAGATATACACAATCTTACTATGCCCCACCTACCATATATATATTTTTTCATCTGTACCTACAAATTACCTAAATCTAAGTGTTTCTATTCATCCCATTCTAATCTTTTTAGTCATGGCACGCAATATCACTATCTTTTCTTTCTTCTCAACTTTGTTATTTTTCTTTGTTCTTCATCTCTCCATCCTATCTTTCACAGAATCCAGTAACGTTGGTTTCAGCGTAGATCTTATCCACCGTGATTCCCCACTTTCACCGTTTTACAACCCATCAGCCACCCATTTTGATCGCCTGAAAAACACCGTTCACCGCTCACATTCTCGTGTTCGACACCTCAAACCCGGGCCAAGCCCATCTTCAGTCCCAATCCAAGCCCAAATTCAATCCAGTTCTGGAGAGTATCTAATGAAAGTTTCTATAGGAACACCACCAATTGAAACATTTGGCATTGCTGATACAGGCAGTGACCTTACTTGGATCCAATGCAAGCCTTGTACCAAATGTTTTAAGCAAAACGCCCCTTTCTTCAATCTCAAAGCCTCTTCAACTTATAAGACCTTAAAATGCTATTCTAAACAATGTAAAACCTTGGGAGGGTACAACTCTTGTAGCAGGAAGCACAACAAATGCCAATACCAAATGTCCTACGGTGACCATTCCTATAGTAATGGTCATCTTGCGACGGAAACATTTACATTCGGAGGAAAAACTTCGATTAAAAAGGTCGTTTTCGGATGTGGACACAACAATGGGGGAATATTTAGTGACACTTCAATGGGAATAATTGGTCTAGGAGGTGGACCCTCTTCGATTATTACTCAATTAAGCGAATCGATTGAAGGGAGATTTTCTTACTGTCTGGTGCCAATGTATAAAGGCTCCCACGTGTCAAGTACGATAAATTTTGGTGCTAAGGCTTTAGTTTCCGGTTCTAGTGTAGTTTCAACACCATTATTTCCAGGTCCTGTGGATACTTTCTATTTTCTGAATTTGGAGAAGGTTATTATTGGGAACAAAACATTTGAATTAAAACCCATGTCCAAGTCTAATGGAAAAGGGTTGGACCATGGTAACATAATCATCGACTCGGGGACGACGTTAACGTATCTCCCCGACGGTGAATTTTATGACGGGGTGGTATCAGCGTTGAAGAAAGTTATTGGTGCAGAATCCACTGCTGATCCAAATGGGGATTTTAGCCTTTGCTATAAAAATAAAACAAATCTTAATGTGCCCTATATCGCGGTGCAATTCACGGGGGCAAAATTGGAGTTGCCCCCGTCGAGCACGTTTTTAGAGGTGGATGATGGTTTGGTGTGCTTCACAATGGCTCCGACTTCTTCTCATGTGTCCATCTTTGGAAACTTGTTGCAGGAGAATTTTTTGATTTCTTATGATCTTCTCAAGAAGAAGATTTCATTTATGCCTACTGATTGCAGCAAGAAGTAATATATTTATTTCAAAATTGTATGAATTAATATTCATTTTGATATTGTAATATGTTTTGGGTATGATGATTACTATCATATCATTCATTAACAGAATTTGTGTATGCTTATTTTTAGTGAAATAATTAAATACACAAAGCTTTTATACCTTTTCTGTATCTCTCTCCCTCTCATTGTTCCACGCTAAATATTAATTTAGGCATTTTTTTTCTTATTTATTTTTATGGAATAAAAGTTATCCCATTTCTGGCACCGGGAGATTATCGTTGTAGTAAGAAAATTATTACAGTGTAATTATTAAAAATCCGATTACTTGTAATATCATTTGTTTTAATGAATTTACTTTTGAGTTTCTTATTTCCTCAAATAATCTTCATTAATTGACCTCACAATTAATGATAAAATAATCACCCTCCAATTATATGTTGTGTGAATTGTGACTACTGGATTATATAATACTCCGACGGTTATAAAATATAAGATCATTATTGATTTTTAAAAGTTAATTAATTAAGACATTTTAAACTTAAAATTGAAATGAATTCATTTAATTTTAGTAATATAATGATGAATATTTTAAATTATCTAAAATGTATTATTCATTATAAGAATTATTGTTTCATAATTTTAATGAATCATCTCAATTATTAATTTTAAAAATGTTTCAAATTAATTTTCAAAAGTCAACAATAATCTTCTCTTTTTTTAAAGCCTTGTTTTTTGGAAAATACAATATAATTTCATAATCAAGTACATCACCACTACTAAAATATCAAGAACCAATCAAACCTTACTCCTTTTATAGCCTTACTCTTTGAAAAATACAATATAATTTTATAATCAAGTATATTATCACTATTACAATATCAAGAACCAATTAAACCTTTTTCTTTTTTTTTCCAGCCCCACTTTTTGAAAAATACAATATAATTTTATAATCAAGTACATCATCACTATTATAATTTCAAGAACCAATCAAATCTTTTTATTTCGGCTTCACTTTTTAGAAATACAATATAATTTCATAATCAAGTACATCATCACTTTTATAATATTAAGAATCAATCAAACCTCACTGGAAGGGAAAGAAATCACACAATATCATGAGTCAATCAAACTTTACTAAAGAATGAAGAAATAAACTCACAAACAAAGTCAATCTCTTTATATCTTCAAACTACTGTAAGGTGGGTCCAATTATTCCCAAAATTAGGATCCTTAAAAAAATATTTGAAAATACTTCCCAATCAAATGATTTTGATAATCTCATTATGTAACGCATAAAATATAGGGCCAGTCCAACAACATTCTAGCAACCAATAATCATATCCCCATTCAACACCATTAATTCCTCGTGTTGATGAAAAAAAATAGAATAATACTATATGCATAATCTACTTGTTGACGCCTGATTCTGTCCGGCCGTCCTGCTACCCGTCTGGAAAAAATACCTATACAAAAGTCTTGACGACTTGGGCCGCTGGTGGACTTCTCCGGTGTGAGAGTAAGGACAAATTTAAAGATAGATCAACAATGGAGGCTTAAGTATCTAGTAGAGCAATAATAATTGTAACCTATACTTCAATTATTGACCGGGTATTTATAGCATTTACTTGACTCTACCAATCCTAATAGGAATGTCCATCGATGAGTTGTAGTTTCAATAGGAAGGTAACCATCCTAAACCATATAGCACACATGACTCCTTTTCTAATTAGGATTAGACATAGTAAATAGTCATCATCCGTTACGGTTTAGGAACCCAACCCAAGCCTATTGGACTAAGAAGTCCTCATAAAAGACTGTTAAGCTGATGGTCTATTGGGCCTAGCCCAATATGAATTACCGGATCAAGCTTAGCGAAATATTCATCCTAACATTACCCCTCACTCCTCCAGTATATAAATGTGGTGTATATAAATGTGCTAGGGGAGTAGACTAAAAAATTCCGAAAGTATATGTAGGCGGACATATCCAGAAGGAATTTTAACTCTTTGGGACTCATGCAGGAGATATCAGACCAAAGGCATGTCCTCTTTGCACTACATATAGGAACTCTGGAGCAATATTTTCAGAGGAGAGAAACCCCTTCGGGAGCTGGGAGGCATCAAACAGAAGGGAAAGCTCCTTCGGGGACACATAGATGCTTAACCGAAGGTAAAACTCCATCGGGAGCCCAGATGCATCAAACCGAAGAGAAAGTCATTTGGCAACCCGGAGGTATCAGATGAAATAGATAGCTATTCGGGAAACCCGGAGGTATCAGACCGAAGAGAAAGCTGTTCCAACGACCTTGGGCCCCAATAAATAGAATTTCAGGCGTTATAACCTTTGTACCAACCAGGCCCAAGCCTTTGTGATCGAGCCCACCGAGTCCAGCCAAGCCCTTAGTTATCGAGCGGATAAGGGACATAGAAGAGTACAATAGGAGCAAATACTTCACCCCCTGCACAGAGTAGCGAACACACCCTCTTCCATCCGAAACCATCACTTTGACTTAGCCTAAACAGAATTTTATATTCCAGAATAGTACGAAATTAAGAGGCCCATGCTGGTGAAAGAATGTATTATCAGTTAGAGGGGGGATGGATTCCCATTCATCGACAAATGCTAATCTACGGGGTCCGATTTCCTCTTCGTCCGTTCGTACCTGAGTTACTAAATACGATGGGGCTTAGCTTGAATCAATTATCCCTCAATTCTTTCATCCATCTGAACAACTTTATGGCCTTTGTGCCTCAGAGTCGACCCCCCATGTGACACCCCCAAATCTGAGCCCACATAGCCCAAACTTGAGTTGTCAAAATACTACAACAAAATTATTACAACGTTTAACAATACAGTGTATAATAATATACAACTAAGTCTTCATTATTATTGCCTCACTATTTTACAACACGTGAAGACTACGATAGCTATCCCTCAGACTCTTACTCCATTCCCCGGTTAGACCCAACTACGTTCTCATCTACTGTTGAAAAAGAATGGAACAAAAGAAAGGGTGAGCTCAAATAGCCCAGTAAGAAATATCATGACTAAGATAATGACGAATAAATTATCATTAGCCTTCAACAGTTGAGTTCTTGATAGAATACAATAGACTACAAGGTTTATATCAAAAACTGTTGTTAAATTCTTGAACAATGTTCAGATCAATAATAACAGCGGAATGAGCAATCTATTAGAAGAATAATGCAGACTATAATGTCCACTCGCTTCTCTTTTTAGGAAAAACATCATCAACTTTTATCATCTGAAATACCATTAGTCAAGATAATACAAATTCACAGTTCCTGATCATAATCATGCAGATCAACAGTTCATCTTTGCACTACGGGCCAAAGATATTCAATATAGCACCAGCGGTTATGATTATACCAGATTCAGCCTTTGGTCATAATCATACCAAACAACAGTTCATCTATGTATTACGGGCCAAAGAGAACTTTCAATATAATACGAACGATCATGATTATACCAGATTCAGCCTTTGGTCATAATCATATCAAACAACAGTTCATCTATGCACTACGGGCCAAAGAGAACTTTTACCACGTGCCATAAAAGACACCGAACAGATGTATCGCCTTTAACCTAGTATATCGCCTTTAACCTATCATCTGTTCAACAATTATATCACATCTGTGCCCCCGGCCACAGATATTCACAACAGTTTGATTCTTGATGATTAAATCAAATAACAGTGATACAAATGATGAACAGAAGAAACAGGATAAACAATAAGTATCGGAAGTTTACTTTGTGCAGATTCAAATAATGTCCAAATTGTCAACATGATGTGGAGTGAAATTTAAAAATAATATTCAAGATCCACAGTTCAGAATAACAGTTACAAGTCGATAGAAATGTTCAGAAAATAGGAAGGTTCAGTTGAAATAATGAAGTTCAACTATTATGGAACATATAATATTTTCAAGAATTGTAGAAGCAATAGTTCCATAATAAGTTTCGATTTAGGAGTATGAAAGAAAATAATATCCCTTACCGTAGCAGGTTTGATTAACAAAAGGTGAAGGAAATTAATATCCCTTACCATAGTAAGTTTGAATAATGGAAGATGAAAAAGATGGTATCCTTTATGAGTATAAAGGAAAATAATAACATTTACGAATATAAAAGAAAATGATATTACAAATGAATATGGAATAAAAATGTCATGTGATAATTCGTGTAGACAAATTATTTTCACACGAGACAAATAAAAAGGGTTATTCACCAACAGGCGGTAGTCCGCGCCGTAAGGTTATTCTCATAATTTGAATACGAAGAGTTATTCATCAAACAGGCGGTAATCTGCGCCGTAAGGTTATTTTCAGAGATTAAGAAGGAATGAATACAAAAGGTTATTCACCAACAGGCGGTAATCCGCGCCGTAAGGTTATTCCCACAATTTAATACATGGAAATAAATGGCACAAAAAAGAAACGATATTATTTTCGAGAATCAAAGAATAATAATCCCTTCCAGTAAGAAAAAATAATATCCATTTATGGTGATGAAAAGAATGATATCACTTACCGTAGTAAGTTTCAATAATAGAATATGAAAGAAGATGATATTCCTTACCTTAACACGTGACTGGATATTGATTTAAATGAGGTTGATCAACCTATATATTTATAATAAAATTAGTAATTACCATATATAAATTTCAAAGTGCATGATAACTCGTATAATATGAACTATCAAAATTATATATATTTAACATAATTTTTGTAGTATAATATAACTACTTTAAAATAGTTTTTAAAATAATATTCCAAAATAAATCTTCCAAAGAAAACTTTTAAAAATGAATCTTCTCAAAGAAGAGTCTTTTAAAGGAAGATTTGTGAATACCGTGAAAAATAGAAATTTATGAAATTACTACTCTTTAATAAAAGACTTACTTGAAAAATTTCTGCATTCCTTTTGGCTTTCAAACACTCAAAATAGCCTTACTATTCTTAGAGAAAACTCATAAAATTCTTATAGAAAATTTTTATGTTTTAGGTGTGATTTTTCTATTCAGCTGAGCAAGCTATTTATAGGAGGAAAGAGGGTACTTTGCAGTGGTAGGTGGCACACCAGTGTTGAAACGCAGGAGCAGCCGTTTGGCTGCTTTTCTCCTTCTTTCTTTTCTTTCACCAACCCACCCAGCAAGCATTTTACATGTTTACTTCTCATGTGGCCCCCACATAGGGTCCACATGTTACTATTTAAAAATAATAATAAATATATATATATATATATATATATATATATATATATATATATATATATATATATATATATATATTTCTTCCTACATGTCCTGCATATAAAATAATGCTACTATAATAATTCAACAATAATGTAATAAACACGTTACAGATCATTATTAATTTAATAATATAAATTACAGTGTATTTGCTACCGTGACAATTATTAGGTTCAATAATTTTAACTACAGTGCACCAACAATTATTGAGTCAATGATATGAAATACAGTGTAATGACAATTATTGAATCAATAATACAAAATACTGTGTAAAAACAATTATTGAATTGATAACATAAAATATTATGCAGTGACAATTATTGATGAAATGATGCGCAACAGTTACGGTGTCAATTATCAGACCAATAATATAAGACACTATGCAATACCGTGTGCTACTGTAGAGTACCGTGTGCTACAGAAAAATACCATAATTTACCGTATGCTACTATTCTTTTATCACCGGTATTTTAACAGTTAACACCGTTGACTATTTTTATTTAAAAAAGTTACTTCTGTCGTTTTCTATATCCGATAAATATTTTATTGTGGGGTCCACTAATAATTAGTTATTTCGGCGCCGTCGTACGACCCGAATATTCCCCGACAAAACAAATATTGTCCGACAAAATAAAATTTGCACATAACATCCTTAACATTCAATTTTGTCAATTTAACCACTTACTGTTTTATGAAGAAAAAAAAATATATGAAGGAAAATTAAATTTTATATTTCATAAAATTTGGGGTCTTACACCCCAGCCATAGACTTCTTCTTTCAATTCTTTTCTATTACCAATAATAAGAAAACGAGATTCTTCCAAATAATAAAGAACCTAGGAAGGGAGACCCTAATGGAGACCCCATCTAGTAATAAAGGGTGATACTGGGATTGCTTCATTATTAAGGGGCCGAACATTGAGATGGTCGGACATTGGGCGGGCCCAAACAAAGACCAGCTGAATCCAAAGCAGATCTCTTGAGCAAGGTTAGAGGCATTCGAGGTCTTATATTCTAAGAGACTATCTATTAAGTAGGACCGGGACCTCCTTAATAACCAAGATTGATTGTATTTCTTTGATCGTAAGTCCTCTACCATGCTTGTTTCTTTATGCTAAATTTATTAAGATAGTTAATCTTTTGTTTTGACTGTGTTACAGTGGTCGACCAAGGAAAGAACCCTGATAATGATGTCATACTCGAGGCAGCTGAGGCCCTGAGGGTAAAATTAAGCAGTGCTGAAAAGGTAAAGGCGGCCCGCAATCTGATGGCTGCAAAGTCCAAATGTCCCATGGAAGAGCCAGCCGTTGCTGAGGCGGTGATGGAGTCCTCCCCTGTGGTTGATACTGTTGAGCCTTCAAGGGAGGAGGCAACTGCTTCTGAAGAACCAAGGCCAAGTAAGCTGAAGATAAAGAGGAGAAGATTAGTACTTAAATCTTTATTAGAGGCAGGAGCCGAACATGTTCCACTTCCCCACAGATCTCCGAGCAACCCACCTACCGAGCCAGTCATCATCGGACAGCCGAAAGAGACATTGGTCCCTCCTCAAACCATTGAGAAGGATGTCACTGAGGAGCAAGAGCCTTTAAGTAAGAAACAAAAAGGACCTACCGATCCTCCGATGGTGACTGAAGAGAGGAGAACGAAAGAGGGACCAAGTCTGAATAATTTGGGTTCCTCAATGGTCCCATTTTCTGCAACAGGCTATGAAGATGTAGATCTGAAGACGTTAATGGAGATGTTATTCTCTTTTCATGCAAAGGTAAAACTCTTTTCATAATTGGCTTTTTGGCTTTGATTTACTATAGTTCCCCTCTCCTAATAGTTTGAACACGTTTTTGTAGGGAAATGTTGTTCTCCTGTGAGTGTCCGATGAGCAGAAAGCTCTGGAGAGAAAATTGGAAGAAAGCTGCCAAGAGCGTGCCGAGGCAACGAAAAATCATCATAAAATTCAGAATTAGCTGAAAGCTCAACATGATGCCTTCCATATTATGAAGGATGACTATGAAGAGATGCGGAAGGTGAGAGCCAAAAGAGATAAGGAGATCAGTTACCTGTAGGCCCAACTGGAAGATTCTGAGAAGAGGAGGGTCCAGGCGATTGAACTGGCTGAAACTAAGGAACGCAAGAAAGTCCTTCTTAAGAAGCATCAGGTTGAGCTCGAAGCCCAGATCCAAAAGCAAAAGGAGCTCTTCTATCAATTGAAAAGTATCACCAAGCTTCAAACTGATCAGATGAAAAACCTCAAAGACAACATTAAGCTGATCGTTAAAGGTTGGGCTGCTAAGGAAGCCGATTGGTTGAAAGGACATATAACCTCTGCTTCCCCGAGTGTCCTAACTCTAGAGCTCAAGCAGAAGGTCGCTGATTAGTACAAAACCTCAGACGACTTTCAAACAGATAACTATGCTATTGTGGTGAACGTGTTTAATGATGGATTCGAATTTGCTCGGGAACTCACTAGGGAGAAAGGTCATGATCCCGATCAACTAGGAATTGTTATTCCCGATAATTGATTGTATTAACAGGATTTTATCTTTTGTAAATGAGATCATGTTTGTAACTGAATACTTGTCCATAGTTATTGATTTCATTATCTTTTCTCATGAGTTAAGTTTTATTATCTGTCTGTATAACTGTCTTACTTATACTGCTTCGCCCCGCTAGCCTGATTGGGTAAATACCCGATGAGGCTAGGAATTGAATTTAAAGTATACGTATTAAAACAGTAATATAAAGATAAGATATAAAAAATATTCTCATTAATATCGAAAAGATAATCTTATTAGCTAAAACATAGCCTTAAAATTGGACGAAGTACAAATCCTATCTAATAAAACATAGCCTCGAGATTGGACTAAGTACAAATTCGCAAGATCTGAACTACTGGTAATACCTACGAAGCCGAACAACATGCCAAGTATTGGGAACATTCTTTCCATCCATGCACTGAAGCTTGTACATCCCCACTCTTAAAACCTCGTTCACTAAATAGGGTCCTTCCCACGTGGGCATCAACTTACGAGTGACCTGAGGTGTAGATGCCTCGGCTTGCCGAATGACTAGGTCGCTAACGTTAAATGTCATGTTCCCAACATTTTTATTGAAGTGCCAAACAGTTTGTTGTTGATAGGTAGCTAGCTTAATGACTACTGAATCACACTCTTATTCCAATAAGTCGAGATTCTGCCGAAGTCCTTCGCTATTGAGAGTTTCGTTGAAGTTGAGGACTCTAGTTATAGGTATGCTGATCTCAATAGGTATCAGGGCTTCGGCTCCATAGGCTAATTTGTAAAGTGTTTCCCAAGTGGTAGTCTGAGTGTGACGCCCCCAAATTCAGGGTCCTAGAACCTTGAATTTGGTGTTCACTATTCATAATATCGCATACATTAATCACTACCCAGAACTTTACCATTAATATACATTACATATGCTAATCTCCAATATAATACAAAATACATCCCTCACACTCCCAGGGTCATTAACCTTTACATACATATAACATTACTAAGATAACATTTCCAATTTACAGTCACAACATAGATTTAAGACTACCGGCTGGCGACAACACCTTAATTTCTTCAATCCGATATCTTTCCTTTGCCTTTGTCTTTCTTATCTAAACTCTCGGGTTTTACATCTTTGTCTGCGACATTTTAAGCAAGTAAAAGTGAGCAACTAAAGTGCTCAACAAGCATTATGAACAGAATAACAATATATTATGAGGATCAGAATTTATACCAATAATGTAACACCAATTCAATTAAAATGAAGAAAATAATTGCAGGAATTATCTTTTGAAACATGATACAAATGAATTAAACTGAGGGTCACAAGACCATTGAACATAGGTTAATCAATTTTAATATTGATAACCCGTTTATGTCATAAAGACCATAAAACCTTAAACCCATACTCGAGGTGATCGGCCTCTTGTACCTATGATTGTGCACATCATATTACTGCATATCGCGGGGGATCGGAATTTAAAGCTTCCGATAAGCTATACCCCTGGAATAGGGTTGTTCATCTCAGTTTATAGGAGTCCGCACCAAAACAATTTGGTTTGGCTTGGCATTAAATAATATAGAGTAATTTGAAATTTAATTGTACCCAAAAGTCTAGCCGGACAAGTGGCATAGACTTACAATCATTAACTCACTAATCAACAATTATAATTCGTTATGGATGGCAATAAAAATGAATGTGAATAACTACAAAGATTTTTAATTTTAATTTTTTTTTATTGAACAATTCACAATATCAATTGAGTTCAACATTCAAGGAAGTGGAATAATGGAAAAACTTGAGAAATAGAGCTCAATAAAGATTTTAATGACTAACATAAAATTAATAGTTCAAAGATAGGGTTTAGGAACTTGCCTCGATGTCCGTTTACTAATTTAACCGTTAACTATCATTTCTTGAGTAACCTATAATAATATCCTAACCAAATAATAATAATTTAGTAACTCGAGATATTAATATATATAATTAATATCACTCACAACCTAATTATTCTACCCATCGGCTCTATATGGGTATTTATAATTAATTATAACCTAATTTGGTTATAATTCTAGTTATGTTATTTTAATTCCCATTATTAAACATTTAATATTTAATTAAAATTATTCCTCAAAATTGAAAATTTGTTAAATTAAATTTATAAAACATTTTATATATATATATTTTCTGATTTTATATGCTTTTTACATAATTTTTATCAATTTTTAAAGATTTATTTTAATTAATTTTACTTCTAATGGCATTTCCGTAAATAACCTGAAAACCAGAACCAGGGGCATAATGGTAATTTTGCGAAAAACCGGTCGGCCACGCATGGCGCGAGCCCAGTCTTCCGCGGCACCAAACGACGCCGTTTGGGCCTACCCCAGAAGATTAACAGCCGCGCATGGCGCGGCCCCCCAAAACGACGCCGTTTTATGCCAGCTACAGAAAAAAATTATGGCCGCCGCGCCATGCGCGGTCGGCCTTATTATTTTTTCTTCTTCCTGGCGATACAGTAGCCAGCCGGAAGAGAAATTTTCCATCTTTTGATCATTATTTACACCACAAATTATCCCAAACATCACAAAATTCATAGATATACCTCCAAAAATTATATAGAACAATTATATAATTATCTACCAATTTTTCATACACTTAATTTATCACCAAAAATTACATAAATAATTTAAAGAATTTAGTTTATACCTTCTTTTGAAACTTTGTGGACACTTGGATGACTAAGAATTTCTTCCTCTCTCCTGTTAGTGGTGACGGTGGGGGTCGGTGGTGGCGGATGGTGGTGATAAGAGAAGCAAGTATTTGTTTTGTTTGGTTTTTGTTTTAAGCTTTGGCAACTATAACATTCTTGTTATTATTATTATTATTCTATATATATGTATATATATGTATATATAGATAACTTGTCAGCATTTTTTTTTTAATCCCTCAATTGATTTCACCGACTTACTTAAGTCGATGAGAAAAAAAAAATCCCATGCTTGTGTATTTTTAATACATTACGCAATTAATTCGTGTAATAAATATTTTATAAAATGTATATAAAATATTTAATTTAATTTACTAAAATTCATAAAATAATTTATAAATAATATTTATATATTTTTGGGGTACTTTATTTGATAAATTTTGTACACGCATAAGGACATGCATGTAACTATATGAAGTATTTTATACTTCCAAAATTAATAAAATAAGTTACATAATTTAATAAAATTAATTTTCCTATGTTTCAACTTTATTACATATACATTACGTAACCATCCATGTATTTTCTATTACTACATAATATATGCATAATTTAATTATTATATATATTATGTATTATGACAATTTCTCTTACATGCATAATTCATAAAACATTATATCTCATAAAAATAGAAATAATTCTATTTTACATAAACATAATTTATTTTATAATAATCATTCATATTTATTTATTATTCTTTTCACTACTTTATATATTTTATACATATAATTCCTTTCTTAATAATCTCCAAATTTCCTCATAATTATAAATTAATCTATGATCAATAATTTTGACTTCATTAATTATCTCATTAACTTTAATTTAATTCAGGATTTATTTTCAATATTCATCCTCTTTCCATTAACATATATCATTAAATTAATAACCGTAATAAAAATATACATCCATGATTAATTTACATAATTCACATTAATTGCTTAATTTAAATAACTAAAATACACACATTTTATTTATTTAAACTTTTTACACGTCATAATATCCTGGATATTACATTCTTCCCCCCTTATAAAAATTCCGTCCTGGAATTTCTACATTAACTATTCAAATAAATGGGGATAATTCTTTCGCATTTTCTCTTCTAATTCCCAGGTGGCTTCTTCAACGTTATGATTTCGCCATAGCACTTTAACAGAAAAAATCACTTTATTTCTTAAGACTTGCTCTATCTAATATTTGGGCAGGAATCTCTTCATAAGTTAAATCCTTTTCTATCTGAATAGGTTCATAGGCTGTGACATGCTTATAATCTGGTTTATAGGGTCGTAGCACTGACACGTGAAAAACATTGTGTATGTGTGCTAACTCTGGAGGTAAAGCCACTTCATAAGCTACTTCCCCAATTTTCTTCAATACCTCAAACGGTCCAATAAATCTAGGACTTAATTTACCTTTCTTTCCTAATCTGATTTTTCCTTTCCATGGAGAGACTTTAAGAAATACATAACTTCCTACCTCAAAATCCCGATTTTGCCTATGCAAATCTGTATACTTTTTCTGTCGATCTTGAGCTGCCACTAACCGGGACTGTATTAATCTGACTGTATCCGCCGTTTGTTGAACCAGTTTAGGTCCTAGCAATTGACGTTCGCCCACTTCATCCCAACACAAAGGAGTCCTACATTTTCTTCCATATAAAGCTTCATAAGGTGGCATTCCTATACTTGCGTGGTAGCTGTTGTTGTACGCAAATTCCACCAAAGGTAGATGATCATCCCAGTTCCCTTTGAAGTCCATAATACAAGCTCGCAACATATCTTCCAAGGTTTGTATTGTTCTTTCGCTTTGACCATCGGTTTGAGGATGTTAAGCCGTACTCAATCTCAATTGTGTTCCTAATCTCTCTTGTAGACTTCTCCAAAAATTTGATGTAAATCGCGGATCACGATCTGACACAATTGACACTGGTACCCCGTGTCGTGATATTACTTCTTTAATGTAGATTCTAGCCAATTGATCCAAATTGTATTTGATCTTAATTGGCAAGAAATGGGCCGACTTTATTAGTCTATCCACGATCACCTATACAACATCGTAACCCTTTTGAGTAGTCGGAAGTCCTACTACAAAATCCATGGTAATATGCTCCCATTTCCATTCTGGAATTTCAAGAGGTTGTAACAACCCACTTGGTTTCTGATGCTCAGCTTTGATCCTCTGACATGTCAAGCATCAGCTTACATAATCCGTAATTTCTCGTTTCATGTTTGGCCACCAAAAATGCTTTCGTAAATCTTGGTACATTTTCGTACTTCCTGGGTGAACCGAGAATTTTGAATTATGTGACTCATGTAATATCTCCTCCTTCAATTCAGCTACTGCTGGTAACCAAATTCGTCCCTCAAATTTGAGAATTCCATTACTATCTATCTGAAATTTTACTTCATCACCTGAGGTAATCCTATTCCTGACCTGGATACATTCGTTATTGGTTAATTGGGCCTCCTTCACCTTATCTAACAACGTTGGTTGCATCTCTACAACAAATAACATCTCATATGTTTCAGACGGGTACTTCACTTCAATTTCCAACTTTGTCATTTCCTGAATTAGTTCATCCTGAACAATTAATTTCATCAACTTTTCTCTCTCCTTTCTACTTAAGGCGTCAGCTACTACATTAGCTTTTCCTGGATGATAGAGGATTTCACAATCATAGTCCTTTATTAATTCCAGCCACCTCCTTTGACGCATGTTCAACTCCTTTTGCGTGAAGATATACTTCAGACTTTTGTGGTCTGTATATATCTCACATTTTTCCCCATAAAGGTAATGTCTCCATATTTTCAATGCAAAAACTACTGCTGTCAATTCCAAATCATGCGTCGGATACCCCCTCTCATAATCTTTCAACTGTCGAGATGCATATGCAATAACCTTTCCGTTTTGCATAACCACACAACCTAATCCTTTATGAGAAGCATCACTATATACCACAAAATTTCCAGTTTCATCAGGCAAAGTTAACACCGGGGCATCACTTAGCATTTTCTTTAACTCACAAAAACTTTCTTCACATTTATCGGTCCATACAAACTTCACAGACTTCCTAGTTAAATTGGTTAGCGGAGTTGCTATCTTAGAAAAATCTTGAATAAATTGTCGATAATAACCCGCTAAGCCCAAGAAACTTCTCACCTCTGTGGGTGTCTTTGGTTGTTCCCAATTAATTACAGCTTCAACCTTTGCAGGGTCAACCAAAATTCCATCTTTATCAATAACATGACCCAAAAAGTGAACTCTTTCCAACCAGAATTCACACTTCGAGAATTTAGCATATAACTTTTCTTTTCTCAAAGTTTCCAACACTATCTTTAAATGATTTGCATGCTCTTCTTGAGACTTAGAATATACCAGGATATCATCTATGAACACCACTACAAATTTATCTAAATAGGGTTTAAAAATCCTATTCATCATATCCATGAATGTCGCTGGTGCATTTGTCAGTCCAAACGGCATAACCAGAAACTCGTAATGACCATAACGAGTTTTGAATGCTGTTTTTGGCACATCCTCCTTTCTTATTTTCAACTGATGATACCCTGACCGAAGATCAATCTTTGAAAAGTATTTTGCTTCTTTCAACTGATCAAAAAGATCATCAATCCTTGGCAATGGGTATTTATTCTTGATGGTCATCTTATTTAACTCTCTATAATCAATACATAACCGCAAAGTTTCATCCTTCTTCTTAACAAATAGTACTGGTGCTCCCCATGGAGACACACTCGGCTGAATAAACTTCTTATCTAATAGCTCCTATAGCTGTTTCATCAACTCTTTCATTTCCACTAGGGCCATTCTATATGGAGCCTTAGATATTGGAGTCGTTCCCGGTGCTAAATCAATCATAAATTCGATTTCCCGATCTGGTGGAAGACCAGGTAAGTCCCTCGGAAACACATCGGGAAATTCGTTCACTATCGGTATTTCTCCCATTTTCATCTCACCTTTCTAGGTATCAATCACATACGCTAAATATCCCATGCCTCCCTTCCTTAACGCCTTACTAGCTTGCATGACCGACATACAACTAAATTGTCTTGGTAATTTGCTACCATAAAATACTATTTTTGATTTTTTAGGAGTCTGTAAAGTTACACACTTCCGTTGACAATCAATTATTGCTTTATGGTTATACAACCAATCCATCCCTAGGATGACATCAAATTCCCCACGACGTATTGGAATTAAATCCACATATAACTTATGTTTTCTTATCACCATAGGGCAATGTTTATGCATATGATTAACATGTATCACTTCTTTATTTGCAATTTCTATATTCAAGGGTTGTTCTAGGTTTTCATGAGTCAACCCTAGTCTTCTAGCAAATTCATCAGAAATAAATGAGCATGTAGCACCCGAATCTGTGACGACCCTAAATTCGGGTTCCTTTAACCTCGGATCCAGTTCAACACGAGTACTACCTTTTCCTTATTGTTCATGAATTACAACAATATCATAATTGGTAAATAACCATTTATTTACAATTTTACAACATTTCTTTCTATTCCAGAATCGAAATCTTTATACATTCCTAGTATGTCTTAATATCATACATGATACGACATTCTATTACAATCAACTTGTGTATTTAACACTCATATAACATACCAACTAAAGTCTTATACTACACAATCATTTACCTGTCCAATTCGGACTAATATCTACAACAAATATTTAGATCTTCAGTGAAAGTAATATGCTTTCCTGTTCCTTGATCTTTATCGAGAACTTCAAATGATTTGCACTATCTGAAAATGTTGGTTTAGGCAAGAGTGAGCACGACGGCTCAGCAAGTCTAACAGATAGCACATAACACATAATTCATGTTTATACATGCTTCTCATGCTTCATACATTACATTATATGAATGCATCATGTTTCTCATGCTTTGCATTTATTCATGCAACATACTGATCATGCATTGGAATGAATACATGACATACAATTCAACTTATTCAATTAATTCAGGCTTTCTATCATATAGAATCAACACATTTCATATGGTTTCACAAAAACATATTTAATTCAAATTCTCACATGCTTCAAGTGCACACATAACAGTTATACACATAGCAACAATATCTGAAAAACTTGTCTGGTTCGCTTTTACCAGTTATGCTTATTTGCATCTTTCGTTCAACCTACAATTTATATAGGAAATTGACATAATCATTAGATGCAATGACTATTACTTGGCCTTTATATAAGACTCTAACTTTAAATTATTAACTCTTAAGATGTCTGACAAACGAATCATTAAGTTCCGGACAAAACCCTAGCCCAAACCTAGTTGGACATGTCGGGTACACTTAACCAACTTACGCATTCACTATATGTTCATCGTACGACTAATTTTTAATAAGTCGTCTAAAATTTAGTCACAATGGACTATTTACATCTGTTTAATTAAATTAAACATTCTTCTTTTTCATAACTTAATGATTCGGACATTTAATAATGTACCAAATACCTCACAATATTATCTACCTTTGATAACATACAACTATATTCAAATATTATTAACCATTTAATAATATTTTAATCACACATTAATATTATTATCCATTTAATAATATTTTAATCACCTATTAATATTATTAACTATTTAATAATATTTTAATCACACATTAATATTATTAACCATTTAATAATATTTTAATCACTTATTAATACTATTATCCATTAAATACTATTTTAATCACTTATTAATATTATTAACCATTTAATAATATTTTAATCACACATTAATATTATTAACCATTTAATAATATTTTAATTACTTATTAATATTATTATCCATTTAATAATATTTTAATCACATATTAATATTATTATCTATTTAATAATATTTTAATCACTCATTAATATTATTAACCATTTAATAATATTTTAATCACTTATTAATACTATTATCCATTAAATAATATTTTAATCACTTATTAATAAACTCCATATATTAGTTTATTATACAAACACACTCATTTTACACTTATATGAACTTAATTTTTCATAAAAATCTGACCCGGACCGAACCGACCCGACCCGACCCGACCCGGACGACAAAAAAAACTCTGATGGAGTAGCGAGGTCGCCCCGTAAGGTGGCGCGGCCGCCCCGGACAAGAAAACAACTCAAAAACCATCTGGTGGAGTGGGGCGGCCGCCCCGTAAAGTAGCGAGGCCGCTCCGGTCATGCAGAAATTTTTCACTGTTTGGGCTGTCCGACCCTCCTTCGCTCTGACAGCCATAACTTCTTCATTTTAAAACATTTTAGGGTGATTATTGAGTCCATTCTCATCAGAATTACCCCCTCTACAATTTATCTTTAGAACACAAATCCAAATTCCAAACGGATATATGCTTAACATTGCTCACAATACAACCTAGGGTTTTAAAATTAACATGCTTTGAGGAAAAATCCATAACTTCATTATTTTTCCACATTTTTGAAAGATTCAAGTTGGTTTTTCTTAAAAACTCATAGAGGTAACTTTTTAGCTATAGAAATCCAATTTCCAACTTTTACATTTCAAACTACAACATTAAATAGCGCATAGCTACCTAGGTATTTACCGGTAAAACTTAATATAGACATTTCTTGCATTTTTATGCATACCGCTCATACCAAAACATGATTTAACTATATCAAACCATGATTCTACCAATATAACGTAGCTTAAGACTTCTAGAGTATCAAAATAACTTTTGATCGGTTAAAAACATATTTTGACCGATTAAAACTTATATAAACTATAAAAATGAAATAGGTGAAGGTTAGACCACTTTTGAACCTCTTGATCATGGGTTCAATTCTTCCTCTTGACATGATCTTGGCTTGTGACTCCACCTTCATCATCCTCTAGCAATTTTCCTTGATGGAAGTCTCCAACAATGCTCTCCCTTCTCTCTAGAATTCTTTCATCTCTCTAAAAAATACTACCAAGCATAGAAATGACCAACATTGCTCATGTGTTGGTGATTTCTATTTATAGAACTCTAGGAGTACTTTATTAACTTCTTAATCAACCAACATTGGTGCAATTAGAAGCTAAATTGGTGATTACTATTACTTTGAATGACTAGCTTGATTGACCAAGTGATTGAAATGCATCAAGCTTGCTTACAAGCTTTTGGTTGAGTGAAATAAAAGCAACACAAATGCAACAAGTCACCCCCAAGTGGGCCCCTCTAAATCTCAGCAAAATGAGATTTAATCCCCTATTTTTGCTTTATTTTTAAAGCTTAAATATACATATATACATACACACACACACACACACACACATATATATATATATATATATATATATATATATATATATATATATATATATATATATAAATGTTGACCAATTTTGACTACCATTTGGGCTCCACATTGGACTCTAGAATTTAAATATATTGGGCTCATCCATTTAATTTGTTTGGGCTTAATTTATTTATTACATTGGGCTAACATTAAATACCATATGTTACATTTAATTAAAACAAGCATTGAGCTTGATTAATTATAACTTGAATCAATGTTTAATTAATTACATGGACTACTAGGTTAATTTATTTAACTTAGTTTAATACATCAATTGGACTTGTAATATAATCCAATTAGACTTACCTTTAATTATTCTACCACATTGAGTTACATAATTAACTCTTCCATAGTTAATTCTCAACACTACCTTCCTTCCTCTAGCAATTAACCAATGTTTGGTTAATGCTCTCTCATGTCTACCAACTAGGGTTATTCAATTAACCCTACACTAGTTAATTCTCTACACTCAATCAATACTTGAAATTTCCCAACATGTTGACTAACATTTGACTTTTAAATTTGGACTCAATATGTGGGCTACTAGTTTATTTTGCATTGAGCTCCTTTATTTAATTATTTGGGCTACCCAACACAACTCACACATCTTTATAACTTGGGCTAGGTAATTAATTTAATTGGACTCATATTAATTACCTCTTGGACTATTAATCAACATATCATTTGGGCTTATTATTTAATTACCCACTTCATACCAATATTTTCATATTGGGCTAACATCTATAATCCTTTTGGGCTAGTCCACTAGTAGTAATTAAATTACTTGAACTCTATACCACAACTTAATAATCAAGTTAATTACTTAATCAATTAACTTTCTTAATATTATCATTCTAGGCAAACTTTCTAGTTTTTATATAATTTTAACTCATAACTAATACAATTAACATAATTAATTATATTTCATGACTTTCATTCTTACTTCATATTTAAACTAATTTATTTATTAGTTTTATTGAGTATTAATTTACTCATCTTCTTGTTTGGCTAACAAACACAACTCTAGGAATATATAACTATGTATATATATCCTTATAACCGTCTTCACATCTCAAATGAATTTATTTCCTTAATAAATTCTCTATATGCATCATAAAATATTTCCACATTTAATTTTTAACAAATACATTATGTTAAAAAAAATGTTTACCCATTTTCTACACATCTTACTTCTCACATTCTAGGTTTTAAACCTTAACCTTTAATAAAATCAATTAAGATATTATTTAAAATCTTGAAAATATCTAGGATATTACAGAATCAAAAAGCACACATGCATTAGTATTGCAAATTGAAATGGTACCTGACACCACATCTTTAGATTTTTCTGCATCCTGCACCGTCATATTAAAGGTTCGAGCGGTAGGACGACCTGATGGAGTTGGTGCGGGGAGTGTCAGTTTCCCTCCACTTGTTACCTCCATCGTCTTCTTTGCACAGTTTCGGGCAAAATGATCTGCTGCTCCACAGTTATAACATCCGGTTTTCTTCAATTTTGGGCAATTTGGTGCAATGTGTCCCTCTTGCTGACACTTATAACATACCTTCTTCCCTTTTAGACAAACCCCAGAGTGATTCTTCCCACAACTGCTACACGGCTCAATTTTCTTCTTTACATCTCCGGATTTGTTTCCGGAGGTGTTGGTACTACCACTCCACTTTTTCTTGCTAGGAGGGTTGGTGCTACTACCACTTCCCACCTTAGCATCTCCTTCATTCTTTCTTTTCTTTTGCTCTTGATGATATTTCGTAATAGCTTCACTACCTCCCTCAACTAACATTGCCTTTTCCAACACGTCAACATATGTTGTTGTCTGAAACATATTCACCTTGCTATAAATCCAGGGCTTCAATCCCTATTCAAATCGTTTGGCTTTCCGCTCTTCTGTATTGACCTGGTATAGGGAAAACCGGGCCAATTCATTAAATTTGGCAGCATACTCAGCTACTGATATGTTATTCTGTTTTAATTCTAAAAATTGAATCTCCAACTTGTTCTGCATACTTGTGGGAGAATAATTTTCGAAAAACAGTTCCTTAAACCTCTTCCAAGGAACTATTTCTCCTGCCTCTCTATTTCGGTTTGCTTGCCACTAGGGGGCAGCTTCTCCTTTCATCATGAAGGGTGCAAAAGCAGTCTTCTGCTCCTCAACTACTCTAACCACCTCAAAAACCCTTTCCATCTCCATAATCCAAGTTTGAGCTTCTATAGGGTTTATAGAGCCCTTAAATTCTGGTGGTCCAGCTAGTTTAAAATCTTTAAAATTTGCAAAATTTAAAGGTTGGGTATTCTGTTCAGCAGGAACTGGGTTCCTATTTTGAATTGCACCTGCTAACAAATCTACTAACCTTTGCACTAGATTAATTGGGACTGTTTCTGGTTCTATTCTTGTACCTGTCCCAGTAACTTCATTCAATGATTCTTCTTGTGCTCTTCTAGCAGGTCTATCTCTCTTTGGCAGCATTCTAAAATATGAATTTTATATTAATTTTTATCACTATTTTTACAATATAAAATTTTAAAACTAGCAATTTATATCAAAACATACCAGCCTTCCAATATTTACATTAACAACCAACTATTTTATAAGATACGTACATACCCCATATCACACATACATCCTATTTACATATCATATCCCTGTTATTTACATCAAAAGTAGGGTTTCATACTATTTATATAAATGTCAATATATTTATCAGAATCAAACTATCCCACATTCCACGGATTCATTGCTCTTCTCATCGCATCTTCAAATTCTTGTCTTATAATATTGATCGCCACATTACGATCAATGTCTCGCCAATACTGACCTTCCTCTACTCGAAAACATCAAATTCTATGTTGTGCCCTTTCCGATGCGCATTTAAAAGCATACTCCATATCATCCATTTTTACTTGTTTAGCTCTCACCTCGTTTTCTGTGAGGCCTATCTGCCTAGTCGCTCTTCCCCAAGCATTCTCAATTCTCGTCCTATCTGCCACCTCTCTATTTAACCTATCAACAAGAATTTGTCTTTCCGTAGACAATTCTTCTATTCTGTGTTCGGCTTGGGCTAGTTTATTTACGGCCTCATTTTTCTGGTGGGTGAGGACCTGGAGTTCTTCCTCTCTTTATTGTGACACAACATTTTGAGCTACAACTTGGGCTTCTAATTCATGTACTTGATGTGTAAGATCGGCCACCTGAATCTCTAAACTATTTATAGTGTCTATGGCATTAGCTATTAACTCTTCATTTGGGTCTAAGTTTTCGGGAGAAGTACCTTCAGAAGACCCTCCTACACCTTCTTCTTCTTCATTTACTTCCATATGTTCTTCTGGTTCAAAGTCTGGTTCATACTCTGACCCTGGCTCAGACACCGGTGGACTAGCAATTATTCGCTCCGGTACTACATGTATATCCCTAATCTCTTCTTCTTCAATCCTAGCCCCACTTGGTTCGCCTGTCTCTATCATCCTATAAAACAACAATACGAGAATCTTCTATCAACGTTAATCTAACCATTATATAATAACTTTTAAATAACACATAAATTATCGACTTTTAAACGTCCTAAATTCCCTACTTCCCTTTAAACTCGATTTGAGTTGCATACTCATACCTAGTTTGTACTAAGGTTTTCCCTCACCTACAGTCTTAAATCTTTCAGCTCTGATACCACGCTGTGACGCCCCCAAATTCAGGCTCCTAGAACCTTGAATTTGGTGTTCACTATTCATAATATCGCATATATTAATCACTACCCAGAACTTTACCATTAATATACATTACATATGCTAATCTCCAACATAATACAAAATACATCCCTCACACTCCCAGGGTCATTAACCTTTACATACATATAACATTACTAAGATAACATTTCCTATTTACAATCACAACATAGATTTAAGACTACCGGCTGGGGCCAACACCTTAATTTCTTCAATCCGATATTTTTTCTTTGCCTTTGTCTTTCTTATCTAAACTCTCGGGTTTTACATATTTGTCTGCGACATTTTAAGCAAGTAAAAGTGAGCAACTAAAGTGCTCAGCAAGCATAATGAACAGAATAACAATGTATTACGAGGATCAGAATTTATACCAATAATGTAACACCAATTCAATTAAAATGAAGAAAATAATTGCAGGAATTATCTTTTGAAACATGATACAAATGAATTAAACTGAGGGTCACAAGACCATTGAACGTAGGTTAATCAATTTTAATATTGATAACCCGTTTATGTCATAAAGACCATAAAACCTTAAACCCGTACTCGAGGTGATCGGCCTCTCGTACCTATAACTGTGCACATCATATTACCGCATATCGCGGGGGATCGGAATTTAAAGCTTCCGATAAGCTATACCCCTGGAATAGGGTTGTTCATCTCAGTTTCTAGGAGTCCGCACCAAAACAATTTGGTTTGGCTTGACATTAAACAATATAGAGTAATTTGAAATTTAATTGTACCCAAAAGTCTAGCCGGACAAGTGGCATAGACTTACAATCATTAACTCACTAATCAACAATTATAATTCGTTATGGATTGCAATAAAAATGAATGTGAATAACTACAAAGATTTTTAATTTTATTTTTTTTTATTGAACAATTCACAATATCAATTGAGTTCAACATTCAAGGAAGTGGAATAATGGCAAAACTTGAGAAATAGAGCTCAATAAAAATTTTAATGACTAACATAAAATTAATAGTTCAAAGATAGGGTTTATGAACTTGCCTCGATGTCCGTTTACTAATTTAACCGTTAATTATCCTTTCTTGAGTAACCTATAATAATATCATAACCAAATAATAATAATTTAGTAACTCGAGATATTAATATATATAATTAATATGACTCACAACCTAATTATTCTACCCATCGGCTCTATATGGGTATTTATAATTAATTATAACCTAATTTGGTTATAATTCTAGTTATGTTCTTTTAATTCCCATTATTAAACATTTAATATTTAATTAAAATTATTCCTCAAAATTGAAAATTTGTTAAATTAAATTTATAAAACATTTTATATATAATTTTATATGATTTTATATGATTTTTACATAATTTTTATAAATTTTTAAAGATTTATTTTAATTAATTTTACTTCTAATGGCATTTCCGTAAATAACCTGAAACCGGAACCAGGGGCATAATGGTAATTTCGCGGAAAATCGGTCGGCCACACATGGCGCGAGCCCAGTCTTCCGCGGCACCAAACGACGTCGTTTGGGCCTGCCCCGGAAGATTAACAGCCGCGCATGGCACGACCCCCGTTTGGCGTCCCAAAACGACGCCGTTTTATGCCAGCTACAGTATCCAGCCGGAAGAGAAATTTTCCATCTTTTGATCATTATTTACACCACAAATTATCCCAAACATCACAAAATTCATAGATATACCTCCAAAAATTATATAGAACAATTATATAATTATCTACCAATTTTTCATACACTTAATTTATCACCAAAAATTACATAAATAATTTAAAGAATTTAGTTTATACCTTCTTTTGAAACTTTGTGGACACTTGGATGACTAAGAATTTCTTCCTCTCTCCTGTTAGTGGTGACGGTGGGGGTCGGTGGTGGCGGATGGTGGTGATAAGAGAAGCAAGTATTTGTTTTGTTTGGTTTTTGTTTTAAGCTTTGGCAACTATAACATTCTTGTTATTATTATTATTATTCTATATATATGTATATATATGTATATATTGATAACTTGTCAGCATTTTTTCTTTAATCCCTCAATTGATTTCACCGACTTACTTAAGTCGATGAGAAAAAAAAAATCCCATGCTTGCGTATTTTTAATACATTACGCAATTAATTCGTGTAATAAATATTTTATAAAATGTATATAAAATATTTAATTTAATTTACTAAAATTCATAAAATAATTTATAAATAATATTTATATATTTTTGGGGTACTTTATTTGATAAATTTTGTACACGCATAAGGACATGCATGTAACTATATGAAGTATTTTATACTTCCAAAATTAATAAAATAAGTTACATAATTTAATAAAATTAATTTTCCTATGTTTCAACTTTATTACATATACATTACGTAACCATCCATGTATTTTCTATTACTACATAATATATGCATAATTTAATTATTATATATATTATGTATTATGACAATTTCTCTTACATGCATAATTCATAAAACATTATATCTCATAAAAATAGAAATAATTCTATTTTACATAAACATAATTTATTTTATAATAATCATTCATATTTATTTATTATTCTTTTCACTACTTTATATATTTTATACATATAATTCCTTTCTTAATAATCTCCAAATTTCCTCATAATTATAAATTAATCCATGATCAATAATTTTGACTTCATTAATTACCTCATTAACTTTAATTTAATTCAGGATTTATTTTCAGTATTCATCCTCTTTCCATTAACATATATCATTAAATTAATAACCGTAATAAAAATATACATCCATGATTAATTTACATAATTCACATTAATTGCTTAATTTAAATAACTAAAATACACACATTTTATTTGTTTAAACTTTTTACACGTCATAATATCCTAGATATTACACTGAGGAGTTGTTTGGTAAGCCTAAAGAACAGGTAGAATCTCTTCAGGCCAAGCTCCTTTTACATCTTCTAATTTTCTCTTAATGCCATTAAGGAGCGTTCTGTCAGTAACTTCCACTTGACCATTAGCTTGAGGACGGGCCATTGAAGTTCTACGATATTGGATATTAAGTTCTCTTAAAAATCCTTCAAATACCTTGCCGACGAACTGAAGTCCATTATCAGAGACCAGAACCATCCGTATGCCGAATTGGTAGACTACCTGCTTTTTAAAGAACTAAAGACAAGTTTGCTTGGTAATTCTAATGAGAGGTTTGGCTTCTACCCATTTGGTGAAATAATTGATGGCTACAATCACGAACTTTACTAGCCCTTACCTTGTGGAAGCGGGCCCAAGATGTCTATTCCTCAGACTGCAAAAGGTATTGGCGATAGTTTGGGAGTAAGCTCTTCGGGTGGTTATTATGGGACAGACGCAAATAGTTAACACTTGTGATATTTTTTGATGAAGTCTTTCGCATTCTAAAGAATGGTCGGCCAAAAATATCCTTGTTTAAAGATTTTATGAGCGAGTGTCTTCGCCCCCACATGGTCCCCACAAATTCCTTCATGGACTTCCCGTGGGGCATAGTCAGACTCCCTAGGGTCGAGGCACCGAAGTAACTGGGAAGAATAAGATCTTCGATATAATTGATCATTTATGACACAGTATTTGGAAGATTTGTATTTTATTCTCCAGGCTAAGGATTTATCTTCGGGTAGTTCCCCAGTTAGAAGAAATATGAAGATTGACGTCATCTAAGAATCCTCCTGTTCAATATCCATTACTGTCTGAACGAGGGTGCTCAGATGTTGAAGGTCTTCCAAATAAAAGGTCCTTCTAACTCTCCTTGATCAATGGTTGCCAATTTGGAAAGGGCACCGACCATTGTATTTTCTGACCTGATCACGCCGATAATCTGATGCTTCGGAAAACATGCCAACAATGACCGTACTAATTGAATATATGCCTGTAAATGTACTTCTTTCACTTCGTATTCCCCCAAGACATGTTTTACCACCAGTTGGGGGTCCCTATAGATTACCAAGTTTTTTACCTCTATATTTGGGCCAGCTTCAACCCTGCCACCAATGCTTCATACTCTACAATGTTATTGGTGGCAACGAACCCAAATCGTATAGATTGTTGCACTCTGAAACCCTCTGGAGAAGTGAGGATTACGCCTGCACCGCTCCTCGGCCTGGTAGCTGATCTGTCCACGAATATTGTCCAAACAGTTTCTTCGAGAATCCCCATCAAGCCATCTTGGTTGGCTTCTTTTTTATATGCTTCATCGGGGAAGGAACATTAGATGATGAAGTCGATGAGTACCTGTGCTTTAATGGTCGTTCGAGGAAATAACTCTATGCGGAATTGGCATAGCTTTATAGCCCATGCTGCCAGCCTTCCCGATGATTCCAGTCTGTAGAGAACTTTTTGAAGAGGCTGATCTGTGAGGACAAGGATAGTCCGCCCCTAGAAGTAATGTTGAAGTTTTCGACTAGAAATAACTAATACGTAAGCCAATTTCTCTAGATTTTGGTATCTTATCTCAGCATCCCAAAGAGCATGGCTTACGTAATATACAGGTTTTTGCCTTTCTGAATCTTTCCTTATCAGAGCTGACCCAATTGCCAAAGACGTGGCAGACAAGTATAGCTGTAAATCTTCTTTGGGAGGGGATTTATTGAGTATTGAAGGAGAAGAGATATACCTTTTAATCTGGTCAAAAGCCTCTTAGCAGTCTTTGGTCCATAGAAATGTTTTTTTATTCTGAGCTCCCTTCAGAGTACCGAAGAAAGGGAGACATTTCTCGGCTAAGCGTGCCACAAACCGACGAAGAGTTACTAACCTCCCCGTCAACCATTGAATTTCTTTAAAGTTCTTCGACGGGTGAATTTCAAGGATAACCGATATCTTTTCGGGATTTGCCTCTGTCCCTCGTCAGCTAATCATATATCCTAAGAATTTGCCTGACCCAAGGCCGAAGGTACACTTAGTTGGGTTGAGTCTCATGTTGTAGGACCTGACATTCTCGAAGCATTCTTTCAGGTTTGATAAATGATCATCTTCCTTCATGTTTCGGACAATCATGTCGTCAACATAGACTTCTAAATTTTTTCCGATCTGGTTACTGAATACCTTATTCATCATTTATTGATAAGTAGCTCCCGCATTGATTAAACCTAAAGACATTACTTTGTAGGCGTAGATGGCTCGGTGAATGATGAAAGCTGTCCTCGGGATGTCGCTTTTAAGCATATCAATTTGATTGTATTCTGAGAAAGTATCCAGGAAGCTCATTATAGTATGACCCGAGGTAGAGTCAATTAGTTGATCGATGCTCAGGAGAGGGTAATAGACTTTAGGACACGCTTTATTGAGATCTGTATAGTCTACACACATCCTTCACTTCATATTGTGCTTTTTTAATCAGCACCACGTTGGCGAGCCATTCTGGATAAGTAATTTTAAAAATAAAGTTAGCAGCCAAAAGTTTATCGATTTCTTCATCAATTACCTTTTTTCTTTTGGGAGCTATATTCCGTCGCTTCTGCTTTACGGGTTTCGAGCTCGAGCTTACACTCAGCTGGTGCACGGCCACAGTTTTGTCAATACTTGGCATATTGGCTGGGGCCCATGCAAAGATGTCCTAATATTTTTGTAAGAGGGTAACCAACCAAGTCCTGGTATCTTCATGAAGGCATGTTCCAATCTGTATAGTTTTCTCATCATCTCCTTGAAACAGTGGAATTTCTACCGTGTCTTCAGCAAGTGTTACAATTGGCTCAGTGCACCCCTCTGTGAAGGGCTCAAGCTCGATCTTCATCATGGTTTTTTGCTTGCTATCATCGATAGAAGATGCTTGTATAGTTTGGAGATAACATCTTCGGGATAAATCTTGATCACCGAGTGCTTCCCCGATCTCGTTTTTGGTTAAAAATTTCATCTTCAGATACGGGATAGAGGTGACTGCTTTTAGTGCTGATAAAGTTGTTCTTCCCAAGATGGCGTTGTAGTTACTTTCCACTTGAACAACGTAGAAACGAACCATAATGGAGGCTTGCGTCGGGGGAGTCCCAAAGATCATGGGCAATTCAATGGTCCCTGCTATACGGACTGGATTATTCCCACACCTATATAAGGGGGACTCATTACAGATCTCCAGCTTCCTTCCCCCTGAGTCCAGGCGATTGTATGCTCGGCTATAGAGTACATCGACTGAACTTCCATTATCAACAAGCATTCACTTCATGTCCATAGTTCCTACCTGTGCTGTAATGACCAGGGCATCGTGGTGAGGTGTGACCATTCTTGATGGGTAATCGTCATCATAGAAGGTGATGGGGTCAGTCTTATCGTCCCGTGGTTTGCCGGACACTTGATGAACCTCTCTAACAAAAGGACTTTCTCTTTCGATTAGAAAGGGTGGAGATCGATCCTCCGAAGCTGACATCAACAAAACCTCTTGCCTTCGATAGTAGAGGAGGTGGCTCAATACAATCAAAGTGTGACGGCTGGTAGTTATCGGCGATATAACAGTCAAGATTGCCATTCCAAACTTGTTTTTCTAAAAAGTCTTTCAGCTGGTAACATTCTTCTGTATCATGCCCCTTTGCCTCATGATAGGTGCAATATCTGTTGTAACGACCCTGGGAATCCTCGCACTGGCCACGGGCGACCCCCGATCATTAACAAATAACCTTGTTCTTAACAACCACAATATTCAACAATAATAATTGCTAAAACTCATTAAATTTAAACTTCTACAAATAATTCTTTAGTCCTTTATCTCAGAATCACAATCTTTACATAATTCTTTGAGCAACTCAAATCATATATATATATATATATATATATATATATATATATATCATGACCTAATTCAATAAAAAAGATATGCAGATTAATTGCCCTTAACTTTACAATTATCTTTTAAGTCTATTTATCATTCAAAAATTATTTCAACATTTCACTCTCAAATATAACTACACAGTACCTCGCTTTGGTACATAATAGATTTAAATGTTAAACTAACATTTCATTACAATCTATACCTTTTGGTAACACTGTTTATCCCCAAAGGGTTTATCGAAAAATATCTATATCTCTTGGGATAGTGCATAAACATTCCATGTTCTTGATCTTTACTGGAAACTCATATGTCTCGCACATAGCTGAAAACATTTATTTAAGCAAGAATGAGCAACTACATTGCTCAACAAGTTTAACAGTTACACATAATTCATACATTATGAATGTTTATCAATATATCAATGTATGACATTTTATACATGTAGATAGGCTAGAACAAAATTCATGATCCATATTATTATGCTTGTCCTCTCACAATTTATACAGTTCACAAAGAACAACTAACTCAACTTATCAGTTGAACAATAGTTTAATCACATTATAGCATAAAGGCACATTAACTCATGTTTGTATATAAAATATCTCACACATAATGACAGTTATCACATAAGAGCAAGTTCTGAAAAACTTGCCTGAATTGCTTCCTCGCTTACGCTTACAAAATTCAATTTACCTCATTTGAAAGACCTAATATGATTATCTTCCAATTAGTAACGCATATAGGGATTTATTTATCACTTCCAAATAAATTGACTTGACAGCATATAGTTCCCTAATTACTAACTCATAAATTATAGGACAATATTATCACCATTGGATAATATTTTAATTATTGATCAGTATGATTAATAATACCCCATTCAATTACAAACGTTACTTGTTATTTATCATTACACATTAATGATGTAATAAATAACTAGTTTATTAACTTTAATTTTTTTAATTATTATTTAATGCCAATCTTAATAATATTTAATTAATTATTTGTCCTTATATATGACTCTACGAAGCCCTATACACCAATATTCGAGTATATTCAAAATTGATGAGGGAATTCTACACACATGGTGTAACACCCCGAACCAACCACTCGTCCGGAATGCCACACGCCGCAAGCCCGAAGGACTCGCAAGGCAACAATATCAAAAGCGCAGCCCAAAAACCACACAACGATACTAGACTTAAAATCGAACAATCTTTCATTATCAAATTTCACATGAGTTCAAAAACTAAATACCGAAAATATAACTTCGGAGACGCAGCTCCCTTAAACAAAAGTCTTATCAAATTCAAAATACTAATAACGCCATAACTAAAAGGACTTCAGCCATCCACAAAAGCATCCACATTGTTCGACTCTTAACAATGGATCCTGTAAAAGTTAATATAAGGGTGAGCGGTGAAGCCCAGCAAGTAACAATCTTCACTATTTAGGTGGATCAAGTACTATTTGCAAAACACTTTTTCGAAATACCTTTTGTTCAATAACAGTAATAAATATACCTTTTTGAAATAACATTTTCTTGTTCAATAACAATAGTCAATATTTACTTTCAAAATCAAAATCAATAATT
This sequence comes from Hedera helix, assembly GCA_947179155.2. Taxonomy (NCBI): domain Eukaryota; kingdom Viridiplantae; phylum Streptophyta; class Magnoliopsida; order Apiales; family Araliaceae; genus Hedera; species Hedera helix. The sequence goes on from OX359286.1 coordinate 9,741,319, forward strand.
ACAAAACACAATTCAAAGACAAATTTCGATAAGCTCAATATATTCGATCAACGATTTCGATAAATTCAATATATTCGATGTATCTTTTAATCCACAGAACGACTAAGGTTACAGCAGCCCTGTAACACGGCCCTTATGTTCGATAATGTCAATGATACACCCCCTACTAAGGTATCTTATCATGCACGCGCCCCGAAGAGCGCCCCCCGAAGGGTATCTAATGGTGTGAGCCTTAGTAGGTCCTAAATTATTCCGGAACTAGCGTAAACACTAACGGTTTCAATACATAGTCGGACTGAGGTTTCTAAAAGTAATTTCTCAATATTTTCGATATTCAAAACTATATATTATTTCACAGTTCAAAATTATATAATCTCATTTTCTAAATCAAAATTCTATTTTAATACTTGATCCGGGTTTTAAACAAAATATAAGTGTAACATTTTCATTCAAATGGAAGCCTTAAATAAAGAATAACAATTTTTGAAACAATACATTTAGGCATCCGAATAATTTCTAAAGCATACATAATTATAAACGATAATTTTAAAATACTAAATAGCTCGAAAAATCACTTACACTATACAGTTCAAAAATACTAAACAGCTCGGAGAGTCACTTACCTCGATATCGCTGAACACAAAATTAATAGCTGAACAGATCCTAAATATAAATTCAGGACAATTAAACGTTATTAGAATAATTCTATTATGCAACATTCTCCTTATTCATTTTAAAATAGCTATAAGTATATCTTAAAATATTCTTTCAATCTTTAATTATTTTCCAAACAATTAAACCATTATTCCAAAACTTTAAAGTTATTAAAATAATAATCTAAAACAATACTTAAAGTCAATAATATTAATCCAAAACTATTAGCTATTAATCTAAATACAAAACAATAATTAAAATCAATAATACTAATCCAAAACTATTTACTATTAATCTAAATGCAAAACAATAATTAAAATCAATAATACTAATCCAAAACTATTTACTATTAATTAAATATAAAACAATAATTAAAACTACAAAAATACTAATTACTAACAAAATATACTAAATACAATACTTAAAACAATAATAACAATACAAAAATTTAAATATGAACATACCCGAAAATACGAGTACCGAAGATTGTCTACGCCCTCGACACCAAAATTTTTAACTAAGGAGGTCTTTTATAAAAAACCCTCTCACAACAAAGCCTTTCTCAAAATGAAGGTCTTAATTGTTGGTGGCTTAAAACCAAAGGGGTAGAGTTATATTTATAGCTAAAGGAAGGGAAATATTTTAGGAGAGTGGGTGATGTGGGACTTTTCATAAAAAGTAACCGGGTATTACACATGGAGTCTATGGGGATGAAAATACTATCCACATAGGTATATTTTTGAAAGTCTGAGCATGGGACATGTCTCATTTCAGATTCTCCTTAAGAGTTGAGACATGTCTCAGTTGTTCTAGATTACTCAAATTCAGAACAGAAAATATCATTATTTATTATTTAATCTTAATTAAGTAATAAATACTTAGTTTATTAATTTTAATCTTCCTTAATTATTATTTAATATTATTTAAATAATAATTAATTAATTAATTATCCTTGTCGAATCCTGTTGATACATTTGATTTAATATTGATATATTTGATTTGACAATATATCAAAATATATCAATTTATCGTTATTGTATTATATTGATATATTTGGCTTTAAAATATATCAATATCGTTATTGCATCATAACTTCTTCATTACAAGTTTGTTTTTGTTCATTCTTATATCAAATTAAAGCTTATTAATTTTACTTTAATCTTATCTAGGCTTTGATTTCAGTCCATTCACCAAACAACACAGATCTTAAAATTTTCACAACCTGTCCAGAGAATAAAATTTTCTGGACAGTCTCACAAGAATTAATTTTTTCAAAAATGCTCTAATCCATAAAAGGGTTCAATCTTCTAGGTACTTCTAGGACACTTCCATATCTACAACGTTGTAGTGTACACAAACATCAAATTTGAAGCACGTGATTTTATAAAAATTTTACAATGACATAAATCATTGTAGATTCTAGGCAGACTATTTTTGGTCCGACCCAGCCTACTACAAAAAGTTACTACGAACAAACCATAAGGAATTTTCGTGTGCTTAAAATTTCTGTGTAAACCTTACTTTCATACCTTTAATTTGATAGATAGCTCACTCTCAAACTTCAAAAAACTCAATTTTATATGAATTTCTATATCAACAACATCATCACACCATTTTTCTACGAATTTATTCTTCAATATTATTTTTTCATTTTACTTAAATTCGTGAATCATCTATTAGATTCATGAAAATCTATGGTTAGCCCATTACATACAAGTTACTCATGATCTACAACCATTAATTCCAATAAAAGTTAACATCTACCCAAGGAAATCAAAGATTTATTCAAGGGTTTAACAATTACCTTCATAGCTTTCCTTATTTCTTGGTTTAAGCTTATCTTTCTCTTCTCCTTCTTTCTTCATTCTTCTCCTATGAGCACTATCTCTCTCTCTCTCTCGTTTTGACAAACACCGTTTAATCAGTAGGATTATAAAAGTAATATCCTAAACTCTCTTTAGGATATCCCACAAATTTGTACTTATCAGATCTTCTCCCAAGCTTATCATTTTCAAATTTTTTTGACATAAATTAGATAACTCAAATCTTAACATGCTAAGTCTTGGCTTCCTCCCTGTCCATAACTTATATGGAGTCTTAGGACGTGTATTGAAGGTACCTTGTTAAGTAAGTATGCAAGCATTTCTAGGGCCTAACCCCTGAAAGATACTGAAAAATTAGTAAAACTCGTCATGGATCATCACAATATCCGTTATGAGAGATTACCATTTCTATGAGATGATCTAGAAACTTACTTCTTCTATGAGATGATCTAGAAACTTACTTCTTAATTATTCCCATCTTCGATCTGATCGAAGAATCTTAATACTTTTGTTCGTTTGTTTCTTTACTTCATTTCTGAATTCTTTGAACTTTTCAAATGATTCAAACTTGTATTTCATCAAATACATATATTGAAATCTAGAATAATCAATGAAAGTAATAAATGAATACTCTCCTATTGCAAGTATTGTCATAAGTCTCATACAGAACTGTGTGTACCAATTCTAACAACTATGTAACTCTCTCTCAATGTCCACTAAATGGAGATTCAGTCATATTGCCCATGATATAAGATTCATAAGTTATATATGATTCATAATTAAATGGTTCTTAAACTCATCTTTATACAACTTTTTTAGTCTTGTTTAATTAATATGACCGAGTCAACAGTTCTGTATGAAGGTATGATTTTTATCATTTCTTTGTCTTTAGTTTGTTCCATTTGAAAATATTTTCATGTAAGTTAAGTACGTACAGTCAATTAAGTAATGAACCAGTTCTAAATAAAATATTATCATTATAAATAAAGCAATGATTGTTCTTTATTATAAAGTCAAAACCTTCCTTGTCAACACATAGAACAGAAATAATGTTTCTTACAAGAATTGGAATATATTAACAACTTACTAACTTAATAGACTTGCCCATAGGCAATGCTAAACTGTAAGTTCATATGGCTAATGCAGTAACATTTGCTTCATTCCCCACGCACATAATTACTTGTTCTTTGTTTAGCCTTCTACTTCTGCTTAGTCTCTGCATGGACTTACGTATATGAGACCACCAGCTAGTATCTAATACCCAAGAAGAACTTGACTTATAGAAAGTTGTTGGAGGTTGTTTTGATTTGATGATGATGATTGTTGTGCAAAGATGATTGTGGTAAATGTGCTTACATGGTTGATTGTCATGGTTGATTGTCAATGTGTATCTGACAAAGTGCATATGTGTTAATGTGCTTATGTGCTTAGTTGATTATGTGCTTAGATACTCTGAATGTGCTTATGTGCTTTATTGATTATGTGTTTAGATACTATGAAAGTGCTTATGTGCTTAATTGATTATGTGCTTAGATACTCTGAAAGTGCTTATGTGCTTAATTGATTATGTGCTTAGATACTCTGAAAGTGCTTATGTGCTTTATTGACAAAGTAATTATATGTTAATCAAATTATGTGTCTACATGATCATGTATGTATGGTATATGTTACCTATGTCTAAATACTGAAAATCTACACACTTGTTTAACATAAATATGATCTTGCTGAAAACTATCTTGTCTCATAAAAGAAAATGAAAGTTGGAGATTCAAATATTGTAAAGTCCTTTTAAAAGATATATGTGTACAAAGGACTTAGATTTTAAAGATCAGAAATGTTAGGTTGATCTTTCTGTAAGAGTTACTCTGCATAAAAGTTGTATGAAATAAGCAGAGTCGCATAAAAATGAATCTTTGCTGTATTTTATGTATGTCAGAGTCTGTAAAGTCCTTTCAATAAATGATGTAACAATATAAGAAAGGACTTAGTTAGAAAAGATCAAATCTGTTAGGTTGATCTTATGTTTGATCTAATCAGTCTATACGATCGTAGAACAAACACTACAATTCCTTACAAAGAAGTCTCAACGTTTCTGTATAGATCGTAGAGTGAACTCTACGACTCTTTACCAGGATAACTCTACGATCATCAAAGAAAGTCATATGTGCAAGAGGTCTACTGAATTTACAAGCAAAGTTAAAGAACTGATCAAGTACAAATCGTAGAGCTGAACTCTACGATCGTTGAACGGACAGCTAAGCAAACCTGCAATTAATGCTGAACCAGAGAAGAAATGTACTCTACGATATACACGTTCTAGCAAGATTGTAGAGTAAACGTAAAGAGCAAGCATACGAGATCTATACGATTTGAGCAAATAATATAAATCGTGAAGTAATACAGGATGACAAGACATTACAGAAAAGTGCTCCACACATGGAACAATCGTTGAGTAGAATTAAACAATGTACCAACAATGACAACAACTCAAAGATTTCACTAAGAAGCATGGCAGTTCACAAACTCTACGATTTGAACAAAGGGACAAGATCGTAGAATGAAATCATAAAGCAAAGCACTGCAGACAAACTCTACGATCTGATCACAAAAGCAAGATCGCAGAGTAAAAGAGAAGTTCGCTCCATCTCAACCATTTACCCGACATACTTCAAATAACGAGTGGAGATGAATTCGTAGAGTCCAGATGAGCAGACAGTTACTCTACGATATCAATAAACAGCAAAGAATCATAACTGCAATATAGTGTGAGAGAAAAGAGAATACTCCTCGCCCAGATTCAAGAAAGAGTAAGTGCTCTTGAGAAATAAGATGCATGTCAGAGCCACAGAATATTTTGTGCCTAAACATCTAAGTCAAGACCCACTGCTCAGGAAAATGGTGAATAAAGTCAGACCAATGGAACATCTATGAATGCATCAGAACAATTGGTTCTAAAAGTCAAGGAAGGTATTTATTGATGAATAGGAAGATTAATTAACAAAGGAAATTATAGTCCTTGCTGAACAACTCTGGGAGTGCAACGGCTATAAATTCAAAGAAAGTTGAGCTACAGGTTAATATATCAGAACGTGTCAGAAAAGGGATAAGCACTGACACAAGCAGCAAGAAAGTCAACATCGAAGATATTAAAGATCTGCACAAAGTCAAATAAAACCAACGGGATTTTCTTTCAATGGTAAAATATGTCCAGAGATATAAAGGCTAAAACAACTCACAAAAAAGTAAGTTGTTGTTGTGATTACAAGTGAGATGATGATAGACAACAACTGATCGTAGAGTGAAACATAAAATGAATATGCTGACGGACTCTACGATCCATCATAACACAAACACTAAATTGAGAGAGATATAGAGATAAATGACTCTATTACAAGAAAAGTGTTCAGAGCTGCTAGGTACATGGTAGAGAGAAGCTTAAACGCCAACTTGATACATACATGGTAGCAACTGAGTACCAAAAAGAAGGAGCATCACAATCATCTCAGAAGCCCATCTCGAGAAGCGTTAAAACTGTCTATGATAAGAAGGAACAACTGAGTACCAAAAGGAAGAAGCTTCACAGTCATCTCAGGAGTTCATCTCGAAAAGTTATCAAGTACCACAGGAGCTGAAGTGTAAAAGCCTAGCAGCACAATGGGTGATCACAAGAAGATATTGATCATATAAAGAAGTCAAGCATCATTACCGAACTTAATATTATTCCAGGAATGATCACACCCTGCTACTGAGTGTTTAAAGACAACGGGACTTAAAGTACAAACTCAGTAGCAACTCCAACATCTATCAACACGCATGGGGGGCAAGTCTGTTGGACTTGAAGAAGGCAGTAATGTCCTTGTCTAAGTGACTAAATTAGCCAAACCTGCTGGGTTTGAAGGGTTCTTAGTGAATCAGAGTTTCCAGGCTAGTGAGCTTGAAGAGTTCTGTATGAACCATCCTTAGTGGATTTCCTACTCGTTGTAGTAGAAGAGTGGAGTAGGAGTTATTCAGTCTCCGAACCACTTAAAACTCTCTGGTGTCATTTACTTTCAGTCATTTACATTATGTCTTATATATATATACATATGACTGTTAATTGGTTTACTTAACAAGTGATTTTCTTCAATATAGTCTTAACTCAATGAAGCTGCTTTACAAATCTTTAAGGGGAGTTTTTCAAACTAATATTCCGCTGTGTAAACAAATCTCAATTAAGTTTATTTATTGGTAATAAACCTTTGAACTTAAAGAAAAAAGTTTTTAAGAGATCTATTCACCCCCCCCCCCCCCCTTCTAGATCACTTGTGTGCCTCTGGGAACTAACAAAAGTTCTATTTCATTATGAACAAATCTATATCTGTAGTAGAAGCTTCATCAAACTTCTTCTACTTAACCACTGAGAGATACTCCTTGCAGTTCCTCTTTCAATGTCCCAGCTTATCGCAATAAAAGAGAACTCCTTTACCCTTGGGATCACTTTTATTTATATCCTTTATTTAGTGTCTTCTTTTGCCTTCTACCTTTTTCTGACTCATAAATACCTTTGGCCCTCTTCCTTTGCTTAAAAGATTCATCTACTAGTAAAACTTGGTATTTCTTAGAAGGAAAGAGACTATCAGCAATTTTCAATATGTTAAGCAAATCAGCCAAATTGACGTCTAGCTTATTATTGTTGATGTTCACGATAAATTATGAATAGAGGAGTTAGTAAGTGACTGTAAGATCAAATTTTGACTCAACTCTCCATCCTTGACAAAACCCAGTTGTCCCAATTGATTAATCCAATTAATTATTTTCAGAACATGAGTCTATACTGTAGTGCCATCAGTTATTTTAGATAGAAAGAGCTCCTTAGATATCTTATATCTATTTAACCTACTTTGCTCACCATACAACTCATGAATGTGAAGAAATATAGTAGGCGCATCCATCTTCTCGTATTGTCGTTATAACTCGATACTTATGGATGCGAGCATGATACAATGAGCCACCTTTGCATCATCTTGCTACTTCTAGCAATCTCTTTCTCAGATACATTGTATGTAACATTTGCAAGGACATAAAAAATTAAGGACATCTGCTAGCTTTTCAGTATTGAGAACTATTCTCAATTTTTTTAACCAATCCGAACAATTTGGTTCGATTAATTTATTAGCATCCAATATGCTATGCACTGTTAGTGAATTAAACATAGCAAAATTCTTTAAGTGAATTTAACATACATTCATTTTATTAATTACGAAAATAAATTAGGGTTTTATTTAAATTGATATCTCCCACTATTTTCATCAAATTATATTACCCTCTTTATATAGTTCGACAAATCTAATTAAAGAATTGCTAGTGAGATAAGAATTCCATCAATATAAATATAGTCTTATGCGTGAACAACAAACTATATTTATTCAACAGATAAACAACTCCTTGTCAATTACATCAACATGTAACTCCTTTTAGTTTTGCCTCATAAATGATAATAATTAAATGTGTACACAACCAAATTAAAATAATTCAAGTTAAGTCTGACATAGCATTCCATATAAGTGAAGAGAAAAATACCATCCTTGTGTGTGTACAATAAAACAGTATCGTTCAATTCCTTATAAACATCCAATGCAATAAAGCTAATAACTTAAATATTTAATACAGGCATTGTGTATGCACAACAAACTCATATTAAACATTTAATACTCTATTGCTTTATCATGCTATAAGGCGTCATTCGATATTCCAAATATCTTTGAACGTTACAATTTAATATATTTTCTTTGAGGGATTTGTTATTAATTGTCTCATTTTATTTAGCGTGTATGCACACACACACACACACACACACACACACACACACACACACACACAGATATATATATATATATATATATATATATATATATATATATAATACGCGTTATATTATTTTAGCATACAAAGCATGTTAGATAATATATAATATATATAAATAGCATTCACCTATAAAATAATATATTTTACTTTTATTGATTATGGACTTTTATTCTAGTTTGATTCATTCAAAACACCTAGTGAACCAAAAGGTCAAACTTAGGGTACAAGAATAAATAAAAATATATCTAGTACATTCATAACCCGGACTTCATTACAAACGGGTATTCAAGTGCTCCTTGTCTTTGGATCCAAATCTTTAAATAATTTTATCTAATCATATTACAATCTATTTTCATAAAACAAAAACCTTGATCAACAGTCGAGGTACGTAAACCCTATTTATTAAGAAGGAGATAGGACGGAGATAGAATTTACAACAACAAAAATTAGAAAGACGAGGTACATAGACCCTATTTATTAAAACTCATTCATTCATACATCCAACTTAAATAAATCCAATCACATTTGTCAATTGTCCATATTCAATCCCTTTGTATTATCATACATATCATCATATGTATCAATACACAAATTATATCATACATATCATCATATGCATCATTCATCTCATGAATTAAAATATTCCATATATATATATATATATATATATATATATATATATATCGATATCATTTAATGGGTAATTAAAGTTACATGAAATTCAATTTCAAGTTTAAAATAAACTCTTTATTTTAATTATAAAATCATCCAAAATAAACCTTTTATTTTTAACCTTCGAAAAACTACACAAAAATTGAAAGTCGAACAAAACCGTAGGCAAGCGCTTACCAAGTGCCTATCCAGCCCACTATCAATTTTTTGCGATTTTCTAAAATTCGCAATTTTTTCCTGTTTAATCCCAAAAACATGATTTTATACAACAAATAATGCCCAATAAATTATTTTAAACATATACCCATACATATATGAAATTAAAATAATTAATAATTCGCATAAGTTTGGCTCTTGCTGCCATTATTAATTTTCAAAAATAAGGCCTACATACAATATAATTGTACAACATAGTGAAAACATGCAACAAAGTGATTTTTAAAAAATTTCACAAACCAAAACTAGGATCTTTCTTATGCGATACTAGTAATTAAGGAATGATTATGAGTTATACCTTTGTAAAATCAATTCTTCAACATGTACAAGTTTACATTCAAATCCTTCGCGTTCCTCTTCAATTCCACCATTTAGAATCTCTAGATCAACGTTAGCTACCCAAGTGTATAACCTCTAAAGGTAATCCACCAAGAGTAATATGGATTGAAAAAGTCATTTAGGTTTCTCCAAACCTTAGGTGGCTAACACTAATCCTCTCTCTCTCTAACTCTTAGATGTAAAAAACTTATAAATTATTCTCCCAATATTTGTAAAAGTGTATGTCACCCTAATTCATAATAAGACTTCTCTAATTTATAAATTTTCTCAACCCTCATAAACTCTTTAGGAATGGAGTTTTAAATTAACTCTTAATCTAATTAGGAACTAAATTAATTTAATATAATAATTATAATTCCTAAACCATTTAGGAACTTAATTATTTATCATGAGAATACTACTTATTAATTAATTTCTAAACCATTTAGGAACTAAATAATATAACAATAAGAATCCTCGTATTTATTTATAATTAGTATTTCTTAAATACTAAATTATAAATATTAAGTAATTTAATTTATTCTTTCACCATATTATAAATTAAATACACTTAATTTATTAGTATTATCATTATGCCATTACTTCTAATATAAAATTTTTTCTTTTGTGGTGTGACCCTTTAGGTTCAATATTAAACCGGCTGTAGAATAAATAAATTAGAATCATTCTAATATTATTTATAATATAAATTAAAATCCCTTAATTTATATATTTTACAATAATAGTAAAACCCCTTAGCAGCTCACGACTTTCAAATAATATGAAAATCAACATTTGATTACAAAGAACCTATTCTACGAATAGTTACCGTACAATTCAATCATTCTATCTCACAATGTCCTAATCAAATATAAGATATGGAATTACTGTCAAGTCGTATTTAATTTGATCATATGGATTTGTTATACAAGTTCCCTGAACGTGACTCGTTAATGGAGCATTTATGAAGTTTTACTTTCTTGTTAATAGAAGTTCCTTATATAATAGTAGTACAAGTAATCTTTGGACTTGAGATCATCATAATATCCTGTGTATGATGTGAGGGTTCCCAGAGGCACATAAAAGATTTAGAAGGGGGGTTGAATAGGTCTTTTCAAAACTTTTAATTTGTTTTAAAATTGGTTTATAAGAAGTTTATCAACTTTTGTAAAATGCAGCGGAATATAATTTTGAATATCCCCCCTTAGATAAGATTTTAGCAAACATAATTCTAAGATGAAGTCACACAATTACAATATAAACTATGACCAAAAGTAAGTGCAGAAATAAAAAAAAAATATGGAGACGACAAAGTTTAAGTGGTTTGTAGACTGAATAACAACTACATCCACTCTTCTGCTCAACGAGTAAAAAATCCACTAAGGATATGATCACACAGATCAATCACAACAAAATCACTAAGGTTCTTTTAAGTCACTTAGTCTCAGGAAACAAAGACACTTAGTTCAGATCACTTAGATCTCTTCAAGTCACACAGACTTGGTAGATTCTCACACAAACCCTGGTAAAAATAAAGATGTTTGTATGTTGCTTCTAAGTTTGTAATATGATTCTTCTCTCTGGTACTTAGCAGCTTGAGTAGTTCTATTTTTAGTATAGTGGCTTTTTATTCTTGCATAATTTTTTCAAAGTTTTTCCTTGTTCTTCGCTCTTCTTTTATTTGAATTCTACTTGAAAATTTATAATGTTTTAGAAATCTTTCCATTACAATATAGTCGTTGTTCATTAATTGCCTTGATTCTTGAGATATCTATAGTGAGCATTTTTGTGTTTAAGCAAAACATCTTTCTATTGTGCCAGCTTATCAGATTTTTAAATGTTGTAATTCTTTTTATTGGTCCTTCAACGTTAACAAGCCAGTAGACACATGCATTTTTAGACTTTAGATTTTTCCTCTGACTTTGTGAGATTTGCATCGACGCCTTCATCTCATGATGTTTCCATTGTTAGTATTTTGTCAGCTTTTACCACTATAAGACATGAGCTAATCATATAGAAAGTATATAACTATACGATCTGACAAGCTTCAATACGAACTGGGTTTCTATACAATCTTCTCCTGCTATATGGTCTAGACTTCTATGCGAACTTTATAATACGATTTCCCATTGTTTTATGAATATCTCTTACTATATGAATTAGAATATCAATACGATCTTATTTTCATAATGCAATCCACCTATTGTTCCATGAACTCGACTTGCAGCATGATCATCCTTTGTAATACAATCTTCCTTATGTTGTACGATCTCACTTTCAATACAATCTGTCCATGCAATGCGATCTTTCTATTGTTATACGATCCAGAGATGCCAACAATACGATCTGTCCTAAACTCTATACAATAATTTATCTTATGAGATCAACCTAACATGTTTGATCATTTCTAAATTAAGTTCTTGTACAATTTTGAAACATAAAAGGACTTTATAGAAGCTATCTTGACAAGTATACTTTTATCATTCATCAACAAAGGAGGTGATCATGTCATCATTAAATCAAACATCTAGATCCTAATAATCTCACTCTATTTAATGATGACAAAACCAACAGTCTCAAACATGAATCTACTCATGCATAATTATAAGAAATTTAAACATGAAGTACTATACAAAATTTAACATGACTTAGAATACAGTGAGAAACTATATTGGTAGATCAAAATCATGAATTCATTGATTTTTAACAATTAAAGACTTACAGTTCACAGAGAAAATAAAAATATATTTATCTTCTACTTCTCTTCCTGCTTGGAGGGCTTCTTCTTTCGGCTTCTCTTCTTCGATTGTAATTTTTCCTTGCTTCTGCTTCCCTCCTTCTTAATTCAGAGATTTTCTCAATTGTATCCCTAGGACCGAGATCAGGCATATTGAATTGTTGTTCTCCTAGAATGTAGACACCTTGAGACATTATGTTTACAAACATTGGATCATCACTTGGTGGTCTCAAACCAGTATCAGTGATTGTATGCCATGACTTTCGTTGAGAAGCTCTAGAAGTTGATTGTCCTTCCATAGGTAGAGTTTGTGCTATAGGTGGAGATGAACACCTTGATCTTTCACCCTGACCTTGAGTTATCTGCCTACTTTGCTCCCCCTGAGTAGAAGGTCTCATTCTTGCTCTTTGACTACTTTTCTTCATCTCCCTTTTTTTGTCATCAGTTAATAGGGAGACATCTTTTGTGAGTTGTTAAACACTAATGATAATCTCATGTAGTTGTTGATTGGATGTGACAATATCTTGTCTATTTTCTTGCAACCTTTACTCTGCCTTAATCTGTTTCTAATGAACCATGGCCATAGCAGTTTCAGTGGTTGCAAGGACTGTATCAGATTTCATAAGGACAAAAAGAAGTTTTATGAAAAGAAAGAGTATAAAGGATAAAAGAAGTATCATAAGAAATAAAGAGGTTTTATAGCTAAAGGATCATTGCGTGATTCTAAAGAAGATTCTAGTTCAAACTCTAGTGATAATGAATGACCTTTAGCAAATCTATGTCTAATGGCCATAAAACCTTCAAGCACAATTCTGGTAACTAAACCTAATGAGGTTGAAGCTGTTACTGATTGAGGAGGTTCTTGAGGAACAATCAATGGCTCCCCTCAGAATCTGGATTTTCTAGTTTGACGACTATTGGCTCAGTACTCATGTTGATTTTATCAATAACCCTTGAGATTACATTAGTGATCTGCGCGGAATCATCAGAGATGGTAGTATCCTCTATTCTCTTGCTTCGCAATTCTGATCTCTTTTGCTTCTTTTCAACCATTTTCTTTAGCGTTATTTGTAATTTCTTTGGCTTGGGATTTGAATCCAGCCCAGCCACTGGATTACTTCCTTGGGGCGTAGGCTCATAAATCTTCTCAACCATTATTTGAACAACATCTTCTTGTTCTTTTTCAAACTCGTTTTCCTCGCCAATTGTAGTCTTCTCTATGATATGGAGTATCTCTATGATGGACGTATCCACTACGATCGTATCTCTATGAAGCTCTTCGCTGTCTCTTTGTTCTCTTATCTTTCTTCTTAATCAGCAACTGTGATAATGGAACAATGTCTTCTTAAGACTCTACTGATTTTGAAAGAGCATCTTTTTGCACTTGTTCTTCTCTCTTTACTTCTACCTCCTTTTTCTTTAACAAATGACCTTGTAAAAAATCTTGAGGTTCAGATTCTTCAGGAGTTGTAGATTCTTGAGAAACTTATTCTTCAATAGAAGTTACTTTTCTCTTTCCTTTGATTTTGCTTGGTTCTTCACTTCACTGACAGTCCTTTCACTTCCCTCTGATATCCTAGATTGATGAATTTTTATTAGATTTTTCTTTCAATTCTCGAACAACTTGGGGGTGATCTTTTTATTTACATTCAGATATTCTCCTTCGTCATCTCCTATAAGCTTCTTCATTTTCTTCTTCAGAACATAACTTAAAATTTGACTATAATACATTTTAGGAGCAGGTTTATCATCTGCTTTTTTCTTAGCAACAACTTTCACCCATTTCGTTATTCAGCTCATCAGGATAGATCCAAAGTTTATTTCTACCTTGTTAATAATAGCAATCATGATCCTTAGTTTAAGTTCACTTATAGAATCGTGTGCAGAATCCTTGCACAAAATGCATTTTCCAACTATATCAACCAAAAAATCATACTTAGAAGGAAACTCATTTTCCTTCATTCCCTTTAGTTGAGAATTTTTCTGGTACTTCATCATCATATGTCCTTCTTCAGCATCAATCCCATCAAATGATGTGACGCCTTTGCTCAAAAAACCCATATGGTTGTTTAACTCTTCTACCGTGATTTTTATAGCATGGCCTTTCACCTTCGTAGAAATAGTATTATCATCTACAGTAGCATTAAAATAGAACTCTTCAACGAATTTAGTGTTGATCTCCAAAATTTCTCTAAATCCAGCTTCTTGAATTAGAGATAGAACATCTCTAAACTTCTTTTCTAATGGATTAAATTTCTCGAAGCAAAGTTGATTTCCAACGATAACGTGATAACTGGCCATTTTAATTTGAAATGAAATCCGAAAAGTCAATAAGATGATTAAGCTTTTTAGACATGAGTACCAATTAGAAATATAGGGTTTCAGAAAAAGGGTTTTGAAATGGTGGAATACAATTAAAACTTTAAAATAACTTTTATAATTCTTCCCTCTATTTGTTGGGTGGGACACGTAGCAGTGGCTTATTCTTTATACGACTCATAAGCTCTGTAAGTTTACAGATTTAACCCAATAACTCGCTTCTTTTGGTACTGTAACATACGCGCCCCCAAATGAAATATGTTCGACATCTATCAATCGTATGGGAACTTTACGATTTTTAACCATACGAAATAGAAGCTACTTTTAGTATGTGATTTGTCATACGATCGCGTAGTTTTTGTATGATTTGATATTGACCTCATGATTGTAACCCTCCGTAATGACTTATATTTTTTCCTGCACTGTTAGTGATTTCCATAAAGTTTAAGGATGTAAATTTAGCATGCCTAACTCACTGATCAATTTATTGAATTTGGACTCATCCAAGGGTTTTGTAAACACATCAGCAAGTTGATCCTCAGTTGGTATAAATTGTAATGATATGTTTCCATTTTGAATATGATTTCTTATGAAATGTTATCTGATTTCAATGTGCTTAGTTCTTGAATGCATGACAAGATTATGAGTGATATAAATAGCACTTGTATTATCACAGTATATAGGAATAGATTTGAAATCAAACCCATAGTTAGCTAATTGATTCTTCATCCATAAAATTTGAGCATAGCAACTACTAGCAGCAATGTACTCGGCTTCTACAGTTGAAGTGGATACTGAATTTTACTTCTTGCTAAACCAGTAGACAAGTCTATTTCCAATTAATTGACATGTTCCACTAGTGCTTTTTTTGTCGATCTTACATCCTGCAAAATTAGCATCTGAGTAGCCAATTAGATCAAAAAGAGACTCATTGAGATACCACAGCCCAAAATGTGGAGTGCCTTTTAAATATCTAAAAATTCTTTTAACATTAGTTAAATGAGATTCTTTAGGATTAGATTAAAATCTAGCACAAATACCTGTGAAAAATATAATATCTAACCTACTATCTAGCCTACTAGTAGTTAAATATAAGAGAGATCCAATCATACATCTGTATTGAGTAATATCAATACTTTTACATTGTTCATCTTTATCACGTTTAGTTGTAGAGGCCATGGGAGTTTTCATGGAGGTAGATGACTCCAAGCCATATTTTTTTTAGTAAATCTTTAATGTACTTGGCTTAACTTATAAGGTTACTTGAAGTCCAAGAAAGAAGTTTAATTATCTCATCATGCTCATCTCAAATTTACTTTACATCATCTTAGAAAATCTTTGACATAGATTTTCATCAGTAGAACCAAATATTATATCATTTACATAAATTTGAATTAACAAAGTTTTATTTTTATGTTTCTTGAAAAATAAAGTTGTGTGTACTCTTCCTCTAGAGAAACCATTTTCAATTAATAAAGTAGTGAATATTTCATACATTGTTCTAGGTGCTTGTTTTAATCCATATAGTGCTTTATCTAATATATAGACATGGAATAACAAAACCTATGGGTTACTCCACATAGACTATTTCTGAAAGTTCTCAATTTAGGAAATCACTTTTGACATCCATTTGGAAGACTATGAATTTCATGTAGGCAGCATAGGCTAGGAACATTCTAATAGCCTCCAGTCTTGCAACAGGTGCAAAAGTCTGATCATAATCTATTCTTTCTTCTTATGACTATCCTTTAGCAACCAATCTCGCCTTTTTCCTTATAATAATGCATGTTTCATCTATCTTGTTTCTAAAAACCCATTTAGTGCCAATCACTGGATGGTTGTCAAGTCTTGGAACTAACCTCCACACTTTGTTTCTTCTAAATTGATTAAGCTCGTCTTGCATGGCTTCAATCCAGCTTGAATCTTTTAGTGCTTCCTCAATCTTCTTTGGTTCCATTTGTGAGAGAAAACTAAGATACAGACATTCATTTTGAGTGGTTGATCTTGTTCTAACTCTAGCGTTTGGATCCTCAACGATTAAATCTTGAGGATGATCATTTTCCCATCTTTTTCCTATAAGAATATCATCCCTTGTTCTTTCTTATCTAAATTCTTCAAGATTAGGTTCTTACACAATAGCTTTATTAGTGTGTGAAGTCTCCATTTCAGGGATCGCAGTCTCTACGATTTCTTTGTCAGGTATCATGATCGTTCTGTCTTCCTCTACGCTTTCATCATTTATAATCTTGTAACTTTTCTGTTGAACGATCATCTCTATGAACTCATCAATTTGTGTAGTTCCATTTGGTTTACTTTGATCACTTTCATCAAAAGTGACATGAATAGATACTTCAACTACTAATGATTCCTTGTTGAATGCTCTATAGGCTTTGCTTTCAATAGAGTATCCAAGAAATATTTCTTCATCTGTTTTGGGTTGAAACTTTGTCAAGTACCTCTTACCATTATTTAGTATGTAGCAGATACATCCAAATATATGAAGATGGCTTATGTTTGACTTTCTTCCTTTTCATGTTTCATATGGTGCCTTATTGTATAGCTGATGGATCAGTGATCTATTTTCAGTGAACAAGCTGTGTTTATTTCTTTAGTCCAAAAGTACTCAAGAAGATAAGCAGCAGCAATGAGAGTTCTTCCCACTTCAATTAATGTTCTATTTCTTCTTTTAGCTATTCCATTTTGTTGAGGAGTCCTTGGTGCTGAAAATTTGTGTTTAATTCCATTTTCCTCACAAAAAACTTTCATCTCTGAGTGATCAAATTCATAACCATAATCACTTCTTATGGATTTGATCTTTTCTCCTTTCTCATTCATGATCATCTTGAAGAGATTGATTAACTGAGTGCATGTTTTATCTTTTGACTTTAAAAAAGAATACCCGTGTAAATCTGGTGTAATCATCAGCTATAATCAGTGTGTATCTTTTTCCTCAAAGACTTACTATAGAAATTGGTCCAAACATATCCATATGCAGCAATAGAAGAGGCTTGTCAATTGAGTTTGCTTCTTTACTTCTGAATGAGCTCTTAGTCTGTTTTCCAAGTTGACAGTCTTTGCATGGTCTATCTTTAATGAAGTATAGCTTAGGTAATCCTTTGACTAGGTCTTTAGAAACTAGTTTTGCCATATTTTTGAAGTTTAGATGAGACAGCCTTCAATACCACAACCAACTGACATCTCTTGAAGCTTTGGCAAAGAAACAAGTTGTAGTCAAGGAACTAAGCTTCGAAAGATTTATCACGTCGACATTTTCTTTTCTTTCTCCAGTTAGCTTCAAGGAGTTTATATCTAAATCTCAAACTTGACATTAATTGTTGAGAAATATGACTTGATTACCCTTATCACATAGTTGACTTATGCTCAATAGATTGTGCTTTAATCCTTTAACATAGGCTACTTTGTTGAAGGAAACGGCACCATTTCCAACTGATCCATAGCCTTTGGTTTTTCTATAGGACAATCTTTGGCTTTAAAGTCTGATAGGAGAGCTTTATTTTCAATCATATACTTTGAACATCCACTGCCAAGATACCATATTGATTCACAAGTCTTTGGAACCTGCTAGAATAACCATCATTCACTTTAGTACCCATACTTGGTTGGGTTCGGCTTTGTCAGTTTTTTGGAAACCCAAATCTGTTTGATTTTGGGTTGTTGATAATTAAAATAAAATGTAGCAATATGCCCATATTTATGACAGTCATATCATTCAACATGGTGCATATGTGTGTGTGTGTGTGTGTGTTATATGTTCGTCTAAATTTTACCTTGCTACGCTTCCACACTATTCTATGACTTCAAAGTTTTGTATAGTACAAAATAACTATACGATTTGGTCCTTGTTGATTCATATAGTTAGCCTTACGTAGCTTTACGATTCTTTAAGGTACGATCATAGACTTTGCCTTACTCTGTGATTTTAAAAATCCTAGTCCAGTGTGCACACTATTATCTATAAGATCAATAATTTGATCTACATAGAGTGAATTTCTTACGCTAGTAGGTTCATTAGTTTCTGTGGATTTCACACAAAAAAAAAAAATCCTTCATTAATATAGTAGGATTGATTATTGCTAGTCTTCAGATCATTTTCCATAACTAAAAAATGAGATGTTCCTTCAAATCATAACCCAGATCTGTCAGAAATAATTCTTTGACTTGTGATAAAATTGTCCATAGATAACGTGGATCTATTCCATAAGGAGATTGTCTTTTCAAGCTTTTTTATCTTAAATATTTGAGCAAACTCTCTCTAAGCATTAATATCATTCATTTTTGTCAATTGAGTATTCTCAGCTTCAAGTTTGAATAAGGAATCAGTTATTTGTAAAACTACTTCTAACTCTACTTGCACTTTCTGTTTTTCCTCTTGAATAAGAGAATAGTCATTTGATAAAACTCTGAACAATTTCATAAACTTGTGCAATTCAAATGTAATATCAAGTAAAGCGGTTCTCAAAACATCAATATCAACATCAGGTGAGTTAAAATCAAATACCTCATTTATGTTGACTACTTTACGATCAGTGGTTCTGATGCAGTCCTATTCTATAGCCATTAAACACAGATTGGCTATTCAAGGTTCCTCATCATCACTGGATTCAACACTTGTGTCATTCTCAAAATCACTTCATGATCCTTTAACGATGAATCTTTTGTTCTTTTTGAATTATTTCTTGTAATCTTTGAATAGGGCTTCTTTTTGTCTTTCTTCAATTCTTCTCTTGGTGGCTTGGTGCATTCTGTTATGTAGTGTCCTGGCTTTTTATAGTTATAACACAGGTTCTTTTCTTGATCTTTGCTGCTATTTCCTTTATTTGTGATGTTCCTTTTAGACACTTTATTGTAGTTTTTTTCTCATGAACTTCATTAGTTTTTTTGCTAGAAGATCAATGTCTTCATCATTACTCTCATCTTCATTTTTATCATTTGACTCAGCTTCAACTCGAGCTTTAGATATAGTTTTAGTGGCCTTTAGGGCTATACATTTATCCTTCCTTTTTGTTTCAAAAGTTGTTTCTGCTCTTTGGTTTAGGTCAAGCTCATATGTAAACAAGTTTCCATAGAGCTTGTGGACAGTCATTTTATGCAGATTCTTTGATTCTCTGATTACAGTTATTATTATTATTATTGTTGTTGTTGTTGTTGTTGTTGTTGTTGTTGTTGTTGTTGTTGTTGTTGTTGTTGTTGTTGTTGTTATTCTTATTATTATTATTGTTATTATTATTATTATTGTTATTATTATTATTATTATTGTTGTTGTTGTTGTTGTTGTTATTATTATTATTATTATTATTATTATTATTATTATTATTATTATTATTATTATTATTATTATTATTATTATTATTATTATTATTATTATTATTATTATTATTATTATTATTATTATTATTATTATTGTTATTATTATTGTTATTATTATTGTTATTATTGTTATTATTGTTATTATTGTTATTATTATTATTATTATTATTATTATTATTATTATTATTATTATTATTATTATTATTATTATTATTATTATTATTATTATTATTATTATTATTATTATTATTATTATTATTATTATTATTATTATTATTGTTGTTATTATTATTACTATTATTATTATTGTTATTGTTATTATTATTATAATAATAAATTTATTTCCTAAATGGTTTAGGAATTAACTAATAAGAAGTACTCTCATAATAAATAATTAAGTTTCTAAATGGTTTAAAAATTATAATTATTATTTTAAATTAATTTACTTCCTAATTAAATTATGAGTTAAATTAAAATATTACTCCTAAAGAGTTTAGGAAGGTTGAACATATCTATAAATAAGAGAAGTCTTATTATGGATTGGGTCCATACTCTATTCACAAGTATTGGAGAATACTTCTAATAATTCTCTACATCTAAGAGTTAGAGAGAGAGAGAGAGAATTAAGGCTAGCCACCCATGATTTGGAGAAACCAAAATCTACTTATTGAATTCATTAATCTCTTGGTAGATCACCTTTAGAAGCTAAACACTTGGGTAGCTAACGATGATCCAAAGATTTTAATCAGTGAATTTAAAGAAGAACATGAAGGATTTTGGAGGTGAATTCGTAGCTGATAAAAGTTATTCGTCTACAAAGGTATAACCCTTTTATTCTTCCTCAATTAATAAGAATCTCTTAAGAAAGATCCTAATTTTTGGTTTGTAAAATTTTTAAATTTGATTTATTCATTGATTCTGTTGCACTATACAATTAGATTATATGTATGCCATACTTTTTACAAACTAACAGTGGCATCAAGAGACAAATTTATGTTAATTATGAATTATTTTGATTCATTATATGTATGAGTATGTATTAAGAATAGTTTATTGAGCATAGTATGTTGTATAAAATCATGAGTTTTGAAAACAAGAAGCAAAAATCGTGTTTTGGAAGAAGAAAATTCAAAAAATGGATTTTTTGGAAAAATTCACGAACTGCTACAGTAGCCAGGTGTCGTTTGCAAGTTATTTTGAAGCTTCAGGGCATTGCAGCGCCTAATTTCAATACAAATCAGGGCGCTACAGTGCCGACCCTAGAAATTTAATTTTTTTTTCCTTTTAAGTTTTTTTTTTTCAGGTTTTCAAAAATAAAATATTATGTTTATCTTCATGATTTTATAATTAAAATACAAAAGCTTATTTTAAACATTAAATTAGATTTCATGCAATCGTAATTGCCCATTTTAAATGATATTGATATATATATGGAATAGTTTTAAATTCATGAGATGAATGATATATATGATGATATGTATTATGTAAATTATGTATTGATACATATAATAATATGTATGATAATACAAGGAATTAATTATAAACTAATGACCAATGTGATTGGATTTATTTTAGTTGGATGCTTGAATGCATGAGTTTTATTAAATAGAGTTTACGTATCTCATCTTTCTAAATTTTTCTATTGTAAATTTTATCTCCTTCCTATGTATTTTTCCTTGACTATTGATCAAGATTTCTATTTTATGAAAATAGAATGTTATAGGATTAGTTAGATTTATTTGAAGAATTGGAACCGAAGGCAATTAGCGCTTGAAGACCCGTTTTGTAATGGAGCTTAAGTTATAAATGTAATAATTATATTCATATTTGTTCTTGCATCCTAGTTTTGACCTTTTGGTTTATTTGATGACTTAAATAAACCAAACTAGAATAAAGTTCATAATCAACTCAAGTAGAATATAGTATTCTATATGTCCATGCTAACTATGTATATATTATATATTATCAAACTTGTTTCGCATGATAAATAATATAACACGTATTATAATATATATATATATATATATATATATATATATATATATATATATATCTGTGTGTGTGTGTGATAGGACTAAATTATACGATATTTTTATTCCCTAATACTTAGTTTTTATATTTATTGTGTGCTTAAATGTTTAATTATTTAGCTTATTTTGGTTTCAATAGGTTTTATAGGATTTTAGTTAATTTATGTTAATTTAGGTAATTTTATAGTATTTTTATATTTATTTTTATTTATGTGTTTATATGAATTTTTAGTATTTTAGGTGTTTTAATTATTATTATGTGTTTTTAGGATTTTTAGTATTTTTATATTATTTTTATTTATTTTTATATTTTATTTTGTAGGAAAAATAAAGCTTCGGAGCAAATCTGGAAAAACCGCAAAAGTTTGATGGCAGTATGGTAATTAACCAGCGCTGATGGCAAAATCGTAATTAAATCAAAAATGTGACCGGTGGCATTATCGTAATTTCAGCATTATGGCTTGCCGCGCAATGCGCGCGGACTGATGAACGAAGAAGCAACGGAACGATGCCGTTTCACCAGGAAGAAGAAAACATTTCGCGCAATGCGCGCAAGAATTTTGAATCAGCATCGGAAGGAAACGACGTCGTTTGGCGTCCGGGTAAAAAACCTCCGCGCAATGCGCGGTAGTTCGCTGACGTCACATACGCGTTGACCGGTTGACTAGCGGTGGCTGACTTGGCTTAGGACGCGTTGTATGATAGTTAGGGTCTTTTGTGAGCGATTGCTGCATTAGATTTATAATTTAAGGAGGATTTCGGGTAGCTTGGCGATTGTCGGTTATCTAGGATTATTAATCTCAATTGAAGGAAAAGATAATAATAACTTGATTAATTTGTCAATTAAAAGAAGGGGATACTGAACTAGGGAACTGAAGTTTGTTTTAATTAATTTGTCTCATATTTATTTATTATTCAGTTTTATTTGTTTGTTTGAATTTTAATTAGTCAATTAATAATTCCAAACCCCCCATTTAATTAGATATTCTTAAAAACATTAGATTTATTAAAACAATTCACTCTCTGTGGGTTCGACTCTTACTTTCACTACTACATTAATATTTTTTAAAAGTAAGATTTTATTTTTGGTTGTTTGCTACAGCTTCCCAAATTTTGGCGCCGTTGCCGGGGAGTGTTTTGCTTTAATTTATTCTTTGTTTTCTTTGTAGTTTAATTTTTTTTTTATTTATTTATTTATTTATTTTATTTTTGTTTTTCATAGTTTAATTAAGTGTACAGGTCAAGAAGAAAATCATGGCTTGGAACCAAAACGATGATTATTTTAATGCGGTAAAATTTCTTCTCTTCAACAACAAGTTGATGAACTAACTTCTGTTATCTATGCTTGGGCTACAAGTAGAGGACAACTAATGAAGGCTTGTAGGATTTGTTCCATAGTAGGACATCCAACGGAGTTGTGTCCAATGTTTCGAGAGAAGTCCTATGGACAAGTAAATGATGCAGATGGTTTCCTTGGACCACAAGGGAACTATGATCCCTATTCAAACACGTACTACTCAGAATGGTGGGATCATCCAAACTTCAGCTATGGGAATCCACAAGTGCACCAACCTGCAAGTCAACATATGCTAGATTACCAACAGTTCAATCAGACATATCCCAACGATCAAGCACAGGACCAATCTTCTAATTCCAATTTATCTTTAGAAAATATGTCTAAACATTTTATGACTAATGTTTTGCAATTTCAACAGGAAACAAATGAGAATATTCAGCGTATAAGTATTCAAGTGGAATAACTGAAAGTTGCGGTCAGTCAATTGGAGGTGCAAAGTGTTGAAGAAGTACCATCTCACACAATGGTGGATTACGAGGAAGATGACAATGAAATTGTGTTGAGCAGTGGTAAAAATGAGAGAACTCCAGAAACGACAGACAATGAAAAGAAAAATTTGGAAGAGGCCATTACGCATAGCTTGGGATTGATGAAAGAAAACGAAAAAATTGAGCCCAAACAAGATTTGAAGAGGGCTACAGATTCATTAAATTCTTTGCCATTGATTTTAAATAAATTTGCAGAACTTTTCATTCCATTACCTGTTACTCAAAATAAATGTTTACCTTTTATTTTGCAAGATTTCATTCCGGAACAATCATATCATGCAAAGACGACATGTAATCTACCTATGAGGAATGTTGTGATGGATGGAGTACGCAACATACATGAAATTGGAGTGACGTAGTGGTATGGCCTGTTGTCAAGCCAATGACAATAAACAAAGGCGCTGCTTGGGAGGCAACCCAATAAATCAGATTTGCATTTCTTTTCCCTTTTTCTTTTTTATATTTATTTGTGTCTATTTCTTTGCATTATAGTTTACATTGGGGACAATGTAAATTTTAAGTGTGGGGGAAGGGTTTTAGGATATTTGTTTTATTATTAGGAAATTTTTGTTTTATTTTATTTATTTATTTATTTATTTTTAAAAAAAAATTTGTTTTATTCTTAGGGAATTTTAAAAATTTTAAATTTTTGAATTTTATGGGTAAATTCACTGCAAACCCTCACGAGACAAAACTCGTCCACTTGGGGTAACCTTGGGGTTTAAAGGCTTGTTGCACATGCTAAGTGTAACCGTGTTTCATACGAAAATGAGATAGTTTTTTTTTTATTTTATTTTTAGGATGTGTCACTTGAGCAATGAATTAATTGAATTTTAAATTTTTAACCAATGATAAAATTTTGATTTTTATTTTAATAACTCTTGGAAAAATGATAATTTTTTGCTTAGTCTGGATTTTGACTTTTTATTGATTATTACTTTGTTTGAGATCTTTAAAATTTTTATGCACTTATATCCATTTGTTTGAGCTAGTTTTAATTTAGAGAAAGTTTAAATAGTTAAATGCTTATGAAAGATATTTTTGAGCTCTATATCTTATTTGACCATTATTTGAAGTGAAATATAAGACAAAATATAATTTGGAGGAGATGATTTAGGTAATTTTTCTAGGGTTATTATTGAATAAGAAAAAAATCTTGTGGTGGGTTGAGATGGAGCGTAAAACGCACTCACTCATAAACACATGAAAAAACGAGATGGAGCGTAAAACGCACTCGCTGGTGAGATGGAGCATAAAATGCACTCACCGTGAAAAAAAATGAAGAAAGAAAGAAAATGGGATGGAGCATAAAATGCACCCATTAAAAGAAAAAAAATGAAAAAAAATATTTGAAAAAAATGCATATTAATAATCCTAGTGTATATAATTGTTTGAAACCTTTTGATCTTCTGATTTATATTTGTCTATATAAGCAAAGAGTGATGTGAAAAATAAATATATTGAGTTTTGGTATATATCTTTTATAAGGTAATTAATAACCTAAACTTATCCGAGTTTTGATTAGTTTAATACATTTGGATTCACACACACACAAAAGATCTTGAGTAGAGTAAGATTAATAAATATGTTAAAGTTCTAGATTTTGCATAATTTTGAAATTTTTCTTGAGTTATTATTTTAAAAATCTTTGAAGCTAATGTTGAATTCATATTGATTTGTTGCTCAAGTAAGTTATTTGCTTATTAGTTTTATAGTTTTTATTTTTGTTTTGCCCGAGGACGAGCAAAAGCTAAGTGTGGGGGTATTTGATAGGACTAAATTATACGATATTTTTATTCCCTAATACTTAGTTTTTATATTTATTGTGTGCTTAAATGTTTAATTATTTAGCTTATTTTGGTTTTAATAGGTAAAAGAAAAAATATGAAAAAAAAATATTTGAAAAAAATGCATATTAATAATCCTAGTGTATATAATTGTTTGAAACCTTTTGATCTTCTGATTTATATTTGTCTATATAAGCAAAGAGTGATGTGAAAAATAAATATATTGAGTTTTGGTATATATCTTTTATAAGGTAATTAATAACCTAAACTTATCCGAGTTTTGATTAGTTTAATACATTTGGATTCACACACACACAAAAGATCTTGAGTAGAGTAAGATTAATAAATATGTTAAAGTTCTAGATTTTGCATAATTTTGAAATTTTTCTTGAGTTATTATTTTAAAAATCTTTGAAGCTAATGTTGAATTCATATTGATTTGTTGCTCAAGTAAGTTATTTGCTTATTAGTTTTATAGTTTTTATTTTTGTTTTGCCCGAGGACGAGCAAAAGCTAAGTGTGGGGGTATTTGATAGGACTAAATTATACGATATTTTTATTCCCTAATACTTAGTTTTTATATTTATTGTGTGCTTAAATGTTTAATTATTTAGCTTATTTTGGTTTTAATAGTTTTTATAGGATTTTAGTTAATTTAGGTAATTTTATAGTATTTTTATATTTATTTTTATTTATGTGTTTTTATGTATTTTTAGTATTTTAGGTGTTTTATTTATTATTATGTGTTTTTAGGATTTTTAGTATTTTTATATTATTTTTATTTATTTTTATATTTTATTTTGTAGGAAAAATAAAGCTTGGGAGCAAATCCGGAAAAATCGCAAAAGTTTGATGGCAGTATGGTAATTAACCAGCGCTGATGGCAAAATCGTAATTAAATCGAAAATGTGACCGGTGGCATTATCGTAATTTCAGCATTATGGCTTACCGCGCAATGCGCGCAGACTGATGAACGAAGAAGCAACGGAACGACGCCGTTTCACCAGGAAGAAGAAAACACTTCGCGCAATGCGCACAAGAATTTTGAATCAGCACCGGAAGGAAACGACGTCGTTTGGTGTCCAGGTTAAAAACCTCCGCGCAATGCGCGGTAGTTCGCTGACGTCACAGACGCGTTGACCGGTTGACTGGCAGTGGCTGACTTAGCTTAGGACACGTTTGGTTGCGCATTAATGCTGGAAAACGGGATTTTTTGGATTTTTTCTACTTTTTGACTCCAAATTGGATTTTAATTCCAACTAGGGTTAGGATAATAATTATTTTTCTTTTTCTTTTATTTTTAATTGTAAATCCTATTAGGGTTTGAACAAGTTAGGGCCTATAAATAGAGGGTCAAGCTCTCTCATTATTCATTGTAAGCTTTTAGGAGTTCTTTCTTCTACTTTCTTGGGGAGAGCTTTTCAACTATTAGAGATTATTTTGAAGAATGTCAGACTAAGTTTTTATTTTCAGTTCTAAAGGGATGTTGAACCTTATTTTTAATTAATGTTTTAATTGAGTTTTATTATTTATTCCTTCATGCATGAGATTTATTCTTGATAATCTGTTTTAATTATTTTATGATATTTGCTTGATTAATTTGATAAGGGCCTGTTAGATTAATCAATAATTTATCATATGCTTGATTAAGATTTGATATTAAGCAAACGATATTTTATCTGATCATAAGTAGCAGTTAATAATATTTGATTATGGACAAACTTTTGAATATTATTATGATTATCAAGATGGCAAGTTAAATGGTCCGCAATGTTGAGATTGTTGCTTGGAATAATCTAATTCTCTAATTTTTAATGCAATTGTTATATTAAATCTAGACTGATAGTTCTAGGTTGTATGATAGTTAGGGTCTTTTGTGAGCGATTGCTGCATTAGATTTATAATTTAAGGAGGATTTCGGGTAGCTTAGCGATTGTCGGTTATCTAGGATTATTAATCTTAATTGAAGAAAAAGATAATAATAACTTGATTAATTTGTTAATTAAAAGAATGGGATACTAAACTAAGGAACTGAAGTTTGTTTTAATTAATTTGTCTCATATTTATTTATTATTCAGTTTTATTTGTTTGTTTGAATTTTAATTAGTCAATTAATAATTCCAAACCCCCCATTTAATTAGATATTCTTGAAAACATTAGATTTATTAAAACAATTCACTCTATGTGGGTTCGACTCTTACTTTCACTACTACATTAATATTTTTTAAAAGTAAGATTTTATTTTTGGTTGCTTGCGACAGCTTCCCAGTGTGTGTGTGTGTGTGTGTGTGTGTGTGTGTATGTGTGTGTGTGTGTGTGTGTGTGTGTGCACGCTAAATAAGATGAGATAATTAATAATAAAACCCTCAAGGTAAACAATATTAAGTTGTAATGTTCAAGGATATTAAGAATATCAAATGACGTCTTCTAGCATGATAAAACAATAGGGTATCAAATACTCAATATACGTTTATTGTGCACACAAGGCTTATATTGATTATTTGATATGTTGTTTTATTACATTGGATGCTTATAAAGAATTAAACAATACTTTTTTGTTGTGCACACACAATGATAGTATTTTTCTCTTATCTTGTATGGAAGTGCTTGGTCGAACTTAACTTAGATAATTTTGATTCGGATATGCACACACTTGATCATAATAATCTAAAAGGTAAAATTAAAAGGAGTTACATGGTGATGTAATTGACAAGGAGTTATCTACCTATTGAATAAACTATAGTTTGTTGTGCACACAGAATACTATACTTATGTCAATGGGATCCTTATCTCACTAGCGGATCTTTAACTAGATTTGTCGAACTATATAAGGAGGGTAATATAGTTTGATGAAAATAGTGAGAGACGCCATTTTAAATAAGGACCTAATTTATTTGGTGATTAATGAAATGAAGACATGATAATGTTGTTATTAAATATTCACTTAAAGAATTTTTCTATGCCAAATTCACTAACATTGCATAGTATATTGGATGCTAACAAATTAATCGAACCAATTTGTTCGGATTGGTTAAAGAAATTTGATAATAGTTCTCAATACTAAAAAGCCAGGTAAAGTTATTAATTTGTTTGTCCCTACAAATGTTGCATCCAATGCCTTTGAGGAAGAGATTGCTACTTCTAAGAAGTGGCAAGATAATATAACAATGGCTTAATGTATCATGCTCGCATCCATGAGTACCGAATTACAACATCAACACGAGAAAATGGATACACCTACTATATTGTTACACCTTCATGAGTTGCATGGTAACCAAATTAGGTTAATTAGATATAAGATATCTAAGGAGCACTTTCCGATCTAAGTTGACCAATGGCACTAATCGATTAGATTAACCAATTAGGACAACTGGGTTTTGTCATGGATGGAGAGTTGAGTCAAGATTTGATCTTGCAGTTACTCATTGACTCATTTTCATAATTTTTTGTGAACTTCAACATTAATAAGTTAGATGTCAGTCTAACTTATTTGCTTAACATGTTGAATACTTTTGTGCATCACTTTCCCTCCAAGAAGACCAAATCTTAGTGGTAGATGAATCTTCCTAGTGGAGAAAGATGGCTAAAGATATTTCTGAGGAGTCAGAAAAAGTAGAAGGCAAGAGAAAGATACTAAACAAAGGACATAAATAAAAGTGGGAGGGCAAAGGAGTTTGTTTTTCATTACAATACGTTGGGACATTAGAAGAAGAACTTCAAGGAGTATCTTACAGTAGTTAAGTAGAAGAAGCTTGGTGACGTATCTACTACAGATATAGATTTGTTCATATTGAAATAGAATTTTCTATAAGTCAATTTCTACTTAGGTATTAGATATCAGCTGGTGCTCTCAAATATGCAAGTCGTTGCAGAGACTAAGTAGAAGTAGAAGGCTAAACAAATGACAAATAATCCTATGTGTGGGGAATGGAGTAAAGGTTGTTGCATTGGCCACAGGAACTTACAGTTTAGCATTTTCTACGGGCAAGTCTATTCAGTTAGTAAGTTTTTAGTATGTTTCAGTCCTTATAAGAAACATTATTATGTTTTATGTGTTGGCATTATAGTAAAGAACAATTGTTGTTCTATTTATAATGATAATATTTTGTTTAGAACTGGTTAATTACTTGATGGACTCTACATACTTGACTTACATGAAAAACTTTTTTAAATTAAACAAACTAAAGAAAAGATATGATTTGAATCATACATTCATATGGCACTATAGACTCGGTCATATTAATAAAACAAGACTAAACAAGCTGCATAAAGATGGGCTTTTATAGCCTTTTGATTATGAATCATATACAACTTGTGAACATGGAGAGAGAGTTGTAGAGTTATTAGAGTTGGTACACGCAGTTGTGTGTGGGACCTATGACAACATATGCAGTAAGAAGGTATTCATTCATTGCTTTCACTGATCATTCTAGATTTGGATATGTGTAATTGATGAAATATAAATCCAAATAGTTTGAAAGGTTCAAATAATTCAGAAGTGAAATAAAGAAACAAACTAGCAAAAGTATTAAAGTTCATCGATTAGATCGAAGAGGGAATACTTAAGTAGTAAGTTTCTAGATCATCTCACTAAAATTGTATTCCCTCACAATGGACAAGGTGATGATCCATGATAAGTATTACCGATCTTCCAGTATCCTTTTGGGGTTATGTTTTAGAAATGGTAGCATATCTATTAAATAAGGTATCTTCAAAATCCATCCCTAAGACTCTATATGAGTTATGGACAAAGAGAAAACATAGTCTTAAACATGTTAAGATTTGGGATTGTCCAGCTTATGTCAAAAGGTTTGACAATGGTAAGCTAGATTATAGATCCGATAAGTGCAAATTTATGGGATATCCTAAAGAAAGTTTAAGATATTATGTTTATCATCCTACTAATCAAAAGGTGTTTGTTGCGAAACAAGTTGCCTTCTAAGAAAAAGGAGTTTATCTTTGAAAGGGTTAGTAGGAGTAAGATAGATCTTGAAGAAGTTCAAGAATCACAAAATACTATAAATCAAATGAAAGAATTTGTTCAAATAGATAAACCTATTGTACCACAACAAAGTCGAAAATCTAGTTTAGTATCGAAGATACCTACTATGTATAGATTCATCATGGATAATGATGATGAGGTACGCATCATAGTGGATGATGATCCAGTTACATACGATGAGGTATGAGTAGTAGAGAGTCAAGAGAAATGGTTGTTGACCATAAAATCTGAAATAGACTCCATGAATGAGAACCAAGTGTGACTTTTGGTTACTCCACCATAAGGCATTGTGCCTATAGGGTGTAAAATGGGTCTTTTAGAAATACTAGAGCAGATGACAAGGTGGAG
Organism: Hedera helix; assembly: GCA_947179155.2. Taxonomy (NCBI): domain Eukaryota; kingdom Viridiplantae; phylum Streptophyta; class Magnoliopsida; order Apiales; family Araliaceae; genus Hedera; species Hedera helix. Next base: position 9,772,242 of record OX359286.1, read on the forward strand.
ACCTATAAGACCTAATTGGTGGCAAAAAGGTTTCAAACAAATTTAAAGAGTTGACTATGATAAAAAAAATTCACAGGTAGAAATGCTTAAGTCCATTCGGATTTTGCTTGCAATTGCAGCTTACTATAAGAGATCTGACAATGGTTATGGAAACGCCCTTCTTAAATAAAGGATGTATGTATGATACAGTTAGATTTGTCTCCAATGATAAAGCAAGTCAATTATGTAAGCTACAACGATCCAATTATGGATTGAAGCAAGCCTCTCGAAGATGAAACATCCGTTTTGATGAAATAATAAAAAAAAAGTTTGATTTTATCAAAAATAGGGATGAACTAAGTATGTAAAAAAGGTTAGTGAGAGCATTGTGACATTCATAGTATTATATATTGATTTACTACTGATAGGGAATGGCATACCAATGTTACAATCAGTAAAGATGTTGTCTAAACACTTCTCCACAAAGGACTTCAGTTCAATCCTAGAGAAGAATATTATAAAGGAGTTTCTAATTTTGGGTCTAGTTTAAAACTAGAGGGGTATAAAGCCTCAAGTTTTTTTCAAACTGGCCAATACAACAACGAATTCGCTTCAAGTTATAATATTACCTTGAAGAGTGGTGCAGTGAGTTGGAAGTGTTCCAAGAAGCAAAGAGTTACAAATTTAGTGACAAAAGCATTGTATATAGCTATAAATGAAGCTGCAAAGAAGGTTGTCTGGATGAACAAGTTCATTACTGAACTTGGAATGTTTCTTAGCATTAAAGGAGTTTAATTAGTCAAAGAACCTAAGTCTCATCTGAATTCTAAACATGTGTTACAACACTTTCATTTTATTAGAGGAATCATTTGAAAGATGACATTACACCATAGAAATGGTAGACTCTCGGAACAACATTACAGATCCGTTAACTAAAGCATTTACTAAGCAATTCGAATGATCACCACTTAGAGGAGAGGGTATGAGATATCAAGGGCAATTAGCTTTAGTGCAAATGGGAGATTGAGAGTAATATGCCCTCAAGCCAAGCACATTTGATGTGATAAGCATATATTTTGTAATCTTATTCGTTTACTAATAAAAAAAAATTATTAAAAGACATTTCTTTATTCATGACTAATTGGTATAAACCCATAGTTTTGAGTAATATTTTTAGAATCGTGATGTTGATCATGCTAATGAAATATAAATTCTAGATAGCTCAAAACTAAAATGTTCCTAATCGTGGGATCACTAAAATAGAAATTAGTGAGTCCGGATATATTTGTACATACTATGTTTGCTCTTATGAAGATGATGATTGATCTTATAATAATTTATATGGAGACACTAAAGTAAGTATGTAAGTGCTTATTAGAGAATAAGTTCACTGAATGTGACTCACTAAAGGAACACCTAATGGAGTTTTACTTGTCTATCAATAGGAGTTCCTTATGTGATAGTAGTACAAGTGATTCTTAAACTTGAGAACATCATAGTATCTATTGAATGATGAGTTATACTTTGACATATTTCTTAAGACCTTTAGGGTATAACAAAAGTTATGCTCGGGTATAATAAGTTATACATGGAGATAGTTGAATGATCAATAAATGATCTACCAGTTCAAGTAAAGAGAGAAAATGTCTTATGTAATTCGATAAATGACAACTCAGAAATTCTTGGCCAATGTAGAATAAAAATTAGAAAATTTACCGTATAGTTGTGCATTTGAGAATGGAAATGCTTATGATCAAATAAAATAAGACTTGACAGTAATTTCATGTCTTATATTTGATTGGAACATTGTATGGTCAAATGATTGAATTGTACAGTAATTATTCGCAAAATAAGTTCTCTATGATCAAATGTTAAAATTCATATTATATGAAAAGTCGTTAATCGCTAAGGGGGTTTACCCTTATTGTGAAATAAATATTATTTATTAAATAAATTAAATAGTTTAATTCATTTTTTATAAATAGTATTATAATAGTTTTTATTTATTTATTCTACAATCGGTTTAATATGAAGAACCTAAAGGATCACACCGCAAAAGAAAAATATTTATTTAAGAAATAATGGCATAATGGTAATAATAAATTGAGTATATTTAATTTATACTATGGTAATAGAATAAATTAAATAGCTTAACATTTATAATTTAGTATTTTAAAAACACTAATTATAATTTAATAAGAGGAGTCTTATTAGTATTATTATTTAGTTCCTAAATGGTTTAGAAATTAATTAATAAATAGTAGTAGTATTATAAATAGTTAAGTTCCTAAATGGTATCAGAATTGTAGTTATTATAATAATTAATTTAGTTCTTAAATGGTTTAGGAATAAATTAATAAGAAGTACTCTCATAATAAATAATTAAGTTCATAAATAGTTTAAGAATTGTAATTATTATATAAAGTTAATTCAGTTCCTAATTAGATTAGAAGTTAAATTAAAACTCCACTCCTAGAGAGTTTAGGAGGGTTGAACATATCTATAAATAAGAGGAGTCTTATTGTGGATTGGGTTGATACTTTATGCACAAGTATTGGATAATATTTCTAATAATTCCCTACATCTAAGAGTTAGAGAGAGAGAGAGAGAGAATTAGGGCTAGCCACCTATGATTTGGAGAAACCAAAATCTACTTTTTAAATTCATAGATCTTTTGGTGGATCACCTTTACAGGTTAAAGACTTGGGTAGCCAACGTTGATCCGAAAATTTTAATCGGTGAATTTAAAGAACAACGCGAAAGATTTTGGAGGTGAACTCGTAACTAATAAAAGTTATTCATCTACAAAGGTATAACTCTTTTATCCTTCCTCAATTGATAAGAATCGCATAAAAAAAGATCTTGGTTTTTGGTTTGTAAAAAAATTTAAATTTGATTTATGCATTGCTTCCATTGCGATGTACAATTAGATTGTATATATGTCGTGTTTTTTGCAAGCCAACAATATTTATCATAATAATATTTAAAATATCAACTAACAATGGAATACAATAATTAAAGTAATGTTATAACGGTAATAACAATAATTCCAACAAAACATAAAGAAAAAGAAAGAACACGTTATTGTGACAATTATTAATTTAATAATGTTAAATACAGTCCATGAGCTACTTGTATCTATTATTGATTTAATAATTTAAAATACTGTGCACTAGCAATTAGTGATAAAATACCGTGTAATGACAATTATTGGTTCAATAGTGTAAAATATTATGCATTTACTAGTATGACAATTATTGATTTAATAATGTAAAATACAGTGTAATAACTACTGTGATAATTATTGATCCAATAATGAGAAATACTATGCAATGGCAATTATTGATGAAATATTATGGAATATCGTGTGCTACCGTTCCTTTATTATCGAGTATTTTAACAGTTAAAAGTGATAGTACCGTTGACCATTTTTATTTAAAAAGGTTATTGTTGTCGTTTTTATATCAGACAATATTTCGTTGTGGGGTCCATTAATGATTAGTTGTTACGGTACTGTCATACGAATATTCCCGACAAATCGAATATTCTCCGACAAAATGAATATTCTTAACTTTAACTTTTATAAATTTAACACCTTACTATTTCAGAATAAAAATCAAATTTTATTCAATAAAAGTTGGGGTCTTACAATAACTCTTATAAATCGGATAAATAATGTTAATTTATTTCTTAATTGTTTGTTAGTTTTTACTTTTAACTTTAACTCTTATCAATTCAACACCTTACTGTTTCAGAATAAATATGAATTTTATTCAATAAAAGTTGGGGTCTTACAATAACTCTTGTGAATCGGATAAATAATGTTAGTTTATTTCTTAACTGTTTGCTAGTTTTTACTTTTCTTGAGACCCTTGATACTTATATTCACTTAATTCATTGTGTTGAGCTAGTTTAAATTTAGAAAAAGTTTGTTGGATTATAATGCTTGTAAATGATATTAAGAAACTCTATAGCTTATTTGATCATGTTTCAAAGTAAAATTGTAAACAAAATATAATTCCCGAGGGGGGAGGAATGATTAAGGTAATTATTTTCTAGGATTGTTTAATGATTGACCTTTCTTGAGCTAAAAAAAATATGAGTATTTGGTGAGTTGAGATGGAGCGTAAAACACACTCACTCATAAACGCATACAATAAGCAAGATGGAGCGTAAAACGCACTCGCTGGTAAAAAAAAGTGCAATGAAACATAAAATGCACTCACCTATAAAAAAATAATGATGGAAAAAAGGGGGGAAATGGTATACTTGGGAAGGTGAGGAGTTATAATGATCCTAGTATACTTAACATAATCTTCTAGGTTATGTTTTGTCCATGTTAGCGGGGAGATGTGTGAAAAAGTAAAAATATAGAGTTTTTCATTTAATTCATTTATTATTAAATATCTTTTATGGAGCATGTAAATACATAAGTTTTTCTGAATTTTAATTAGTTTGATACATTTATATTCACACGCACACGAGGTCATAAGTAAAGTAATATTAATAAATAAGTTAAGATTTTAGGCATTGCATTGTTTTGAAATTTTTCGAGAATTATCATTTAAATAATCTTTGAGGTAAATGTTGAAATTCATTTTTATTCATTGGTTGAGTTAGTTGGTTTAGAGTTTTAATTTATGTTTTATTTTGCTTGAGGGAAAGCAAATGATTAAGTTTCGGGGTATTTGATAATTTGGTTTTATACCTATATATTAATTATCTTTTAACTTGATAATTTGTGAGTTCTAAAGTATTTTAAGTTATTTTTATGTATTTGTATTGTTTTTATGTTTATTTTGTATGAAGAACCAATGTAGGGCAATTCGAATCTCCTTTAAATTAAAATATACAAGCAACATTAGAAATGGAAAATGTAAGGGCCTTTAGCCCCACATTTGGCACATTTTCTTGTCTCGAAACTTAGATTTTATTGTAAAACTCTTCTAGAGCTTCAATTTGATAGGTGGAACATCATGTAACTCTTTCCGGATCATAAGTTATGACCTTTTTACCAATAGATGTCGAAACTAAAAACAGCTTAGCGTCACAGCACCATTTCCGAGTGTATTTCTAGCACCGCAGCCCCATCCCATCAAAAAGTCAGCACCACAATGCTATAAATGTTAGAGTTCATGCCCTAGAAGCCAATTATTTGATGTAATTTCTTAACATTTTTGATAATATATTTGATTGAATAAATAAATTATTTTATTATGATTTTATTTACTGCGTTATATAGATGTTAGCATAATAAAAGTCCTTAGAATAGTGATACGAATTATATAGCTTCAAATATATGACTTGAACATGAGATTATATAATTACAATTAGTATCATTGCTCTTAAATGTCCCTAATCGAGTATCATTGCTAATGGACAACACTGATGCATTGGGATTAGTATGTGGATTGACTGATGGCCAAATCTCATTGGTCATAAATATATGAGATATTGAGTCAATGCATAGGTACATGTTAGAGAACAATGTACTGTACTGACCCACCATGAGAATTCTGTGAGGACCCGAATTTTCGAGATTACTATAATAATAATTAATAACAATTTAATTAACAAAATTAGCAAAGTTATTTTAATTATTTATAATTGATATATTTTATGTGATTTAAGGTATGCGATGGGATTTAATTGGTAAATTAAATATGTACAGAGATGGTAATAAATTGTGTTGAATTAACAAAATTGAAAAGTAAATAAATTGTTTAAAAAAAAAATTATGAAGAATAAGAGAAATTTCATGTAAATGTACAATTAAATTGTTGATATTTAAAATAGTTGTGGAGGTGCATAAATTATTATTTAAATGGTGTTACATGGTAATGTGAGGTGTATAAATTAAATATGCACACACACACACACACACACACACATATATATATATATATATATATATATATATATATATATATATATATGTGTGTGTGTGTGTGTGTGTGCATGTTCAATTGTTATATCGATAAATTTTATTGATTATGGGGATAAAAAGGATTAATAATTACATTAATCGAAAATTTTAATGAAAAGCTAATTGATGAGTGTAGTTTATACTTACGAATCGAATGTTTTTGGGCTTAATAAATTGCTATCATTGAGTATGTTTAGGGGCATTTTACTTGTCTTTATGTTTCTATTGCAAAAAATGACTTTGGAGGGTCAAAACGGTAAAAACAAAGTTTAATGGCAATTTTGTAAATTATGAACAGTAATCGTGGCCGGGGCTAGATTTTTCAGTGCAATCTGCGGCTGGGGCCGTGGTCGGCAGATTTAAAATAAAAGATCAGTGCGTTTTCAGAAGTTGAGCTAAAGAAGGATTGTAATGTTGCTGCAAGTTAGGAGCTTTTAGGAGAGTTATTAGAGATATAAATAGATGAGATTAGGATCGTTTTAACACAACTGGGAGAGGAAGATTTTTCATTGAAGGTTAATTGGCGTTTTTGATTATGTCAGGCTAAGTTCTTTATTTTCAGTTCTAAGGAATGTTGAATCTTATTTATTATTTATGAATTAATTAAGTTATTAGTATTTCTTCCTTCGTCTGTGGAGTTTAATCTTGATGGTCTATTAGAATTGCTTAATGATAATTGGTTTGATTACTTTGATAAGGGCCCATTGAATTGATTTGATTATTATCATATGCTAGATTAAGGTATAATATTAAGCAAATGATGTTATATCTGATCATAAGTAGCGAATAGTGATATTTGATTGTGGTCAAACTTTTGAATATTGCTATGATATTAAGAAGACAGGTTAAATAATCTGCGATTGTACGATTATTGCTTGGAATAACCTAATTCCTAATTCTTAATGCTATTGTCATATTAAATCTAGACTGATAGTTCCAGGTTGTATGATCGTTAGTAGGGTTATTAATTTCATTGAAGGAAAGATATTGATTGACTTAATTATATCATATTTATGAAAAGATGATACTGAACTGAAGAACTGAAGTTTACAAATCATTGAATAATTTTAATTAATATTTCTTGTTTCCTATTAGAATCATTGTTTCAAAACTCTCCTTTTTATTATTACTTGTTATTTACTGTTAGAAGCATTCGGATAAATTATAAATAATACACTTCTCGTGGGTTCGACTCTTGCTTGCCATTATACCAATTTTATGTTGATAGAGTGAAAGTAAGGAATAATTTTGGAGTGATAACAATAGCTTCAAAATTTTGGCACCGTTGCCGGGGAATTGATTGTTTTTTATAAATTTTCTTTGTTTTCTTTCAGTTTATGACTCGAGCCTCTCACTCTCCTGATTTAAAATTTGATCCAGAGATAGAGAAAACTGCAAAAAGAATATGGAAGGAGACTCGTCGAGCACGAAACACAACTTCGGAGTTCGAAGACGGTTTTACTACATCACCAAGCTTAAACGTAGCGCTTGCATTACTGACTTCTTCCAACGATTCAGAAGAAGAAATGGATGCACCAAATAATAGAACTATGAGGGAGTTGGCTACTCCTAATTTATGCCAACAACCATTATGCATAGAATATCCTGCTTTAGATGCTGCTTTTGAATTGAAATCTGACTTAATTCATCTTTTGCCTACTTTTCGTGGTCTTACAGGTAAAGATCCATATAAGCATTTGAAGGAATTCCACGTGGATTGTTCCACCATGAAGCCACAAGGAGTGTCGGAAGAACACATAAAGCTTAGGGCTTTTCCATTCTCCTTAGCAGATTTGGCAAAAGATTGGTTGTATTATCTTCCCTCCGGTTCAATCCAATCATGGGATGATATGAAGAGACTATTCGTGGAGAAGTATTTTCCTCCTTCACGGGTTGCCAACATAAGGAAGGAGATATGCGCCATCAGACAATTTAGTGGCAAAACTCTTCATGAGTATTGGGAAGGGTTCAAGAAGCTGTGTTCGTGTTGTCCACATCAAATTAACGATCAACACCAAATTCAGTACTTCTACGAGGGATTGCTACCAATGGATAGGAGTATGATCAATGCTGCAAGTGGAGGAGCATTGGTTGATAAGACTCCAGACGCCGCACGGAACTTAATTGCTAACATGGCGGCTAACTCATAGCAATACGGAACTCGGATGGACCATGCACCGAAAAGAGTTAATGAGGTTGGCTCGAGCAACATTGAACAACAACTCTCGGAGTTAGCTACTATGGTTCGTCAAATTTCTGTGGGGAACGAGCAAGTTACAAGAACTTGTGGAATCTGTTTGTCGTTGGATCATTCAACATATATTTGTCCTACACTGCAAGAGGATGGCACCATTGAGCAAGCCAATGCAGCGGGAAATTTTCAAGGACAACCTCAGAGAAGATATGATCCTTACTCTAATACTTACAATCCAGGATGGAGGGATCATCCTAATATGAGCTACAGAGGAAACTGGCCACCAATGCCGAATGCTTTTCCAAATCAACAACAAGGTTTTCAACAAGCTCAACAGCAGTACCCACCTCGACAAGCAGCACTTACAAAATCTGACGCATCTTTGGAGGATATGTTTAAGGCTCTCATGAACCAGACCCAACAGTTCCAACAAGATACAAAGGCTTTCATGAACCAGTTCCAGCAAGAGATAAGGACTTCCATTCATAGCTTGGAAAATCAAATGAGCCAATTAGCAACCACAGTTGGACGATTGGATTCTCAAGGCTCGGGGAAGTTGCCCTCTCAAACGATGATCAATCCGAGAGAAAATGCAAGTGCCATTACATTAAGGAGTGGAAAACAAATGGACACACCAAGGGCTACGGTTGAATTTGATGAGGATAAGGCGAAGGAGGAGGCAGAAATTTCAAAGGTACTACCTAAATCTCCTATTCAGCTTAAGTCTAACCCTTTACCTTTTCCTCGTAGGAATCATAGAACTTCAAAGAAGGACGAGCAAGAGAAAGAGATTCTGGAAACCTTTAGAAAGGTAGAGGTAAACATTCCTTTATTAGACGCAATCAAGCAAGTTCCAAGGTATGCAAAAATTTTGAAGGAATTATGCACTAATAAAAGGAAATTACAAGACAATGAAAAGGTAACAGTTGGAGAGAATGTATCTGCAGTTCTGCAAAGAAAAATGCCCCCAAAATGTAAAGATCCGGGTATGTTTACCATTCCCTGCAAGATAGGTAATACTAGGTTTGAGAGAGCTATGCTAGATCTAGGAGCATCAATTAATGTTATGCCACTATCTATTTATGCTTTTTTGCATCTAGGTCCTTTGAAAAACACTGGTGTCATTATCCAATTAGCTGATCGTACTAACACGTACCCTGAAGGGGTAATTGAGGATGTATTGGTGCAGGTGAATGAACTAATATTTTCCGCAGATTTTTATATTGTGGACATGGAGGACGATACATCTCCAAATCCTGCTCATATCTTGTTAAGGAGGCCATTCTTGAAAACAGCAAGAACGATGATTGATGTGCACAATGGGACCTTGACCATGGAATTTGACGGAGAGAAGATTCAATTCAACATTTACGAGGCCATGAGGTACCCTAGTGATGTTAATTTCGTTTTTTCTATTAATGTCCTTGATTCCTTGGTGCATAAATCTTTCAACCACATACACATGGAAACCTTGGAGGATGCTATCACGAATAGTTTGGAGCTGGAAGCAGAAGCCGAGATTGAACAAAATTCGGACTTAAAGGATACTATAGCTGCATTACAATCTTTACGGAAAATTTCATATAAGTATGCCGTTTCATCCATTCAACTACTGGTGACTCATAAAAAGTTGTTACCTTCTGTTGTTCAGGCTACGAGGTTGGAATTGAAGCCCCTACCAAACCATTTAAAATATGCATATCTAGGGCAAGAGGAAACACTGCCAGTGATAATTGCAAATAATCTAACCAAAGTCCAAGAGGAAAAGTTGCTTAGAGTCTTAAGGGACCACGTACAAGTCTTTGGTTGGACAATTGCAGATATCAAAGGTATTAACCCGGTTGTGTGTATGCATCGCATTCTTTTGGAAGAGGGAGCCACCCCAAAGCAAGATGCACAACGCAGACTGAATCCACCCATGATGGAGGTTGTGAAAAAAGAGGTTCTGAAATTACTCGATGCAGGTATTATCTACCCTATTTTAGATAGTCCATGGGTCAGTCCAGTTCAGGTTGCATAACTGTCGTTAAAAATGATAATAATGAGTTAGTGCCTACTCGTCTGCAAACAGGATGGAGAGTGTGTATTAATTATAGAAAGTTAAATGCCGTAACTAGAAAAGATCATTTCCTTCTCCCTTTTATTAACCAAATGTTAGAAAGATTAGCAGGCCACACTTATTATTGCTTCCTAGATGGTTTTTCGGGTTATAACCAAATTGCGATTGCACCTGAAGATCAAGAAAAAACCACTTTTACATGCCCATTCAGTACATTTGCATACCGTAGGATGTCCTTCGGACTTTGTAATGCACCCAGTACATTTCAACGATGCATGATGAGTATATTTTTCGATCTTCTTGAACATTGCATTGAAGTATTTATGGATGATTTCACAATTTATGGTAATTCGTTAGATGCATGCTTAGGTAATTTAACTCGTGTGTTGGATAGATGCTTAGAGACTAATCTTGTTCTTAATTGGGAAAAATGTCATTTTATGGTAGAACAGGGTATCATCCTAGGTCATGTAGTTTCAGCTAAGGGAATAGAAGTGGATAAAGCTAAGATAGAAATTGTTGCTGCTTTACCTTACCCCGTAAGCGTGCGGGAGATTCGTTCTTTTCTTGGTCATGCAGGTTTCTATCAAAGATTTATCAAGGACTTCTCCAAAATAGCTATATCGTTGTGTAAATTGCTGCAAAAAGAGGTAGAATTCCAGTTTGACGATGAGTGCAAAGGAGTGTTTGATAAATTAAAGACGTTATTGACCTCCACATTGGTGATACAGCCACCAAATTGGACTTTACCCTTCGAAATCATGTGTGACGCCAGCAACTATGCAGTAGGGGCTGTTTTGGACCAACGAGTTGACAAAGCTGCACATGCCATCTACTATGCTTCTCGGACATTGAATGCTGCTCAAATTAACTATTCCACAACAGAAAAAGAATTATTATCTGTTATTTTTGCCTTAGACAAATTTAGATCTTATCTTCTCGGAACTAAAGTCATAGTTTATTCTGACCATGCTGCTCTCAGGTATCTGCTTACAAAGAAGGACTCCAAACCAAGGATCATACGATGGATCTTGCTGCTCCAAGAATTTAACTTGAAAATAAAGGACAAGAAAGGATCGGATAATTTAGTGGCAAATCACTTAAGCAGGTTGCTTAAAGATGAAGAAGCACTTCCACTGCAAGATTCCTTTCCAGATGAGCATTTATTCTCCGTTGATAAGGCTACACCCTGGTACGCAAACATTGTTAATTATTTAGTCAGCGCTTATATTCCTAGTGAATTTTCTAAAATGCAGAAAGAGAAGCTTAAGAGTGATGTGAAACGGTACGTATGGGATGATCCATACTTGTGGAAATTCTGTGCTGACTAGGTAGTTAGACGATGTATCCCTAACTCTTAGTTTTCATCCATTTTAACTTTCTGTCATTCTTACGCTTGTGGGGGTCATAAAACGAACAGCTCGTAAAATTTTAGAATGTGGTTTCTTTTGGCCTAGTATTTTTAAAGACTCCTATCTATTTTGTAAATCATGTGCTAATTGTCAAAAAACCGAAAACATATCCGGTAGAAATCAAATGCCACAAACCCCTATTTTGGTTGTTGAAATTTTCGATGTTTGGGGCATTGATTTTATGGGACCATTTCCTGTCTCTTATGGTAATGTTTACATTCTTCTAACTGTTGACTATGTTTCCAAATGGGTGGAGGCTAAAGCCACCAAGACTGACGATTCTTAAGTTGTTGCAAATTTTGTCAAATCTAACATATTTGTTAAGTTTGGAACTCCAAGGGCTATCATTAGCGATAAAGGAACGCACTTTTGCAATAGGACATTAACGGCACTGTTCAAGAAATACAATGTCATGCACAAAGTTTCAACGGCTTACCATCCGCAGAGCAATGGCCAAGCAGAGGTCTCAAACCGCGAGGTCAAGTCCGTTTTGGAGAAAGTCATTCAGCCTAACAGAAAAGATTGGAGTCTGAAACTAGAAGATGCATTATGGGCCTATTACACTGCATACAAAACTCCTATCGGGATGTCACTGTATCGGATCGTCTTCGGAAAGCCATGTCATCTACCAGTCGAGCTAGAACATAAGGCTTTTTGGGCCATTAAACAATGCAACTGGAGCATGACTGAAGCTGGCGAGCATAGAAAATTGCAATTACAAGAATTAGAAGAACTACGCAATGAGGCTTATGAAAGCTCCAAATTGTACAAGGAAAAGACAAAAGCGTTTTACAATAAACAGATTTTGAGAAAAACGTTTGTACTTGGTCAGAAAGTCCTTTTGTACAATTCCCGCTTGAAACTGTTTCCAGGAAAGCTGTGTTTTCGGTGGGAAGGGCCCTTTGTGATTGTTCACATTTCCTCTCATGGTGCGATTGAGATTAACAACCCACGCAGGGGAAGAATATTTAAAGTGAACGGTCATCGGCTTAAACCGTTCTATGAAGGATATCAAGTAGAGGATGTCGATCTCATGGAATTGGTGGACCCCATTTATCACACTTAAGTAGCAACATGTCGAGCGAATGACATTAAACAAACGCGTTTTTCGGGAGGCAACCCGACTTTAAATTAGTCATTTCATGCGTCTTTCAATGTCTACGTCTTTTAGTTAAACTTGAGTTAATTTAGGATTTCAAAGTTGTTGATTTTATTTAGCTTAGGATATATTACGCCATGTAAGCCATTCTAATCCTTGGGAATTTTTATTTTTATTCTAGGTATTACTGCAATACATTGCAAAGACTAACAACAGAAATATAAAAGAAAAGAAACAACTTTTCAGCAACATAGTGCACGGCCCCGACTAGCATTTTGCCTAGTAATTCACGGCCCCAGCCAAAAGCTTGCAGCCATTCACGGCCCCAGCCAGAATTTTGCCTAAGAATGAACGGCCCCAGCCAGCTCCTCGCAAACAAACTTGGCCCCAGCCAGATTTAAGCCTAGGACTTCACGGCCCCGGCCAGAACCTTGCAGCCATACACGGCCCCGGCTGGCTTTATGCTAAAAAAACACGGCCCTAGCTGTGAGGTTGCAGCCGAACTTGGCCCCGGCTAGAATTCTAGCACGAAAATCGTGGCCCCGGCCATGAACGACAGCTCAGTTTTTTTTTTTTTAAACCCAGGTTCCAGTCGCGAGTGGGTCACATTATTCACACTCCCAGCCGAGCATACCCCCAAACATAAAACCCTCCCAACCGAGACCCAATCCTTACAACCCCCCATTCGCGACTAACCTCCCAACACAAACCCTTCCAGCCGAGACTCTCTCTCCCTCTAATCAGACTCCATCTCCCATTCGGCTTCTTCTTCTCCTTTTGCACATCTCCCTACCGATTACGCTACTACACACCCCCTCCATATGCTACCCGGGGTTAGATTCTGCCACGAAGGAGGTCGATTCTGTCAAGGGGGAGTTTGTTCCACTCTGCCATAGCAGGGCTCCAATTTGGGACGCGTGAGTTCGTCCCCTACTGATTCAGGTACTACGTTCCGTTGGTTCCCCATCCGTTTTTTGCTTCTTTTTCGTGTGTCTTTTGAATACCCAATTGGTTTATGTTGGCCAACTGGAGGAGTTTGGGGGTGTTGGGTGTTCGTGTGGTGTATCACAGGAAAGCCTGTTGTGGTGCCATTGTTAGACCTCGCGGGTATGCTTTGAGTTTGGGGGAGAACAAGAGTGCCCACCAAGTGTTTGTTTTATTGCCTCAAAGACACCACTTGTCCGTTTTCTGATTTTTGGATTGTTGGGCTTGTGCTCCATATTCTTGGTGGGATATTGAGAGTTGGGGACTTGCTTTTGTGTTCAGTATGCCACCAAAACGACAACGGGGTGAAAGTTCCACACCGCCCTCCCGTGCTTTTGATAAGAAAAAGTTTGTTAGTGCCGAGGCAGCGGACAAATTTGATCTTTATTTAATGGGTAAAGCTCTAACTCCTGAGCGCGGTCTTCGTCCCGAGGAGCTAGTTGATGACGATATGGCTCGTATGATAATGGAGTGTGGTTGGGACTCGTTCACAGATCAACCGGATCCCGCGGTGATATCCATTGTCAAGGAATTTTATGCGAATGCTGAGGATACATCGCGTTGTACCGTTATGATTCGGGGTAAGTTGGTCTCTTTTAGTGGCGCCACGATTAATGAGTTTTATAACTTGCGGTCGCCCGTCTTTTGCCAATATGCAAAGTTTGTTCTAGAGAATCCGAATTACAACACGATTGTACGCGAATTGTGCAAGCCTGGGACAGTTTGGACAACTAGAGGCACTCAGGGTTCTAGGATATTCCCCTTTAACTGTTTAAGTCATTATGGCAAAATCTGGTATGTCTTTATCTGTGTCAAGTTTATGTCGTCTACGCACGTCAGTGATGTCACGAAAGAACGGGCGGTACTGTTGTATGCTATTGTGACGGGCAAACAGATTAATGTGGGCGATGTGATTGAGGCGTCGATTAGGAAGCATCTGGGCGGTCCTACTCAGGGTGGTTTGCCACATCCCTCGCTCATTTGTGGTTTATGTAGGCGAGCAGGTGTTAAATGGGGGACCGATGAGTCCTTGCAGCAGCCGTTAATTTTGTTGGATCATGGCTTGATTGCGCGCTATAAGGTTTGGGATGGAGGTGAATTGCATCCCCGTGGTTTAGGTTTTATTATCCACAACGACCCTGTTGTTGAAACTGGTGAACCGTCTACTTATGGTGTTCAACGCAAGGCCAAATTCAACTCTCAGCTCCGAAATTTACAGTTGTGGGTTGATAATCGGATGGGCCGCTTAGAAAGACAGAATGCACAACTCGCTGAACGACAAGCTCATATGTTTGATTCTTAGACTAATTTTAACATGGCTTTGACTGAGATGTTCACGAGGATGAATTCGACGGCCGATCTTGTTCCTTTCCCTGAGCCACAGCCATTGTCAGTGTACCCACCTCCTGATGACCATGACGAGGAGGTCGAGCACAACGATTGACCTATCAGGGGAGTCCTCTTGTTCTTATTTCTTTAGTTCTTTATATCTTTACAATGAGGACATTGTTTGATTCAAGTTTGAGGGTGGAAAATACTCTAGTCTGCGTATATATATAGTACTTTAGGAACATTATGTTGCTTTTGCATATTTTAGGACATTGTTTAGTTGATTTAGCATATCTCAGTTTAAAAACAAAAAGAAAAAAAATTAAAAATTAAAAATTAAAAATTCACAAAAATATTTTTCTTTTTATATTTAGTGTTAATTAGTTCGTTGCATGCATGTAGGATCGTATTTCATTGGATAACTTGAGCAGTAATTGATGTATGAAGTTTAATGATGGCCGATGATAAAAATTTGATGATTTATGTAATGGTTTTAAGTAAAATGGATTAGGAATGCTAAGTTGGAAATTCTAACTATTTGTTAGTTTTATTGAACTTGAGACCTTTAATTTTTCATTGCACATTCAATATATTAAGTCAGTTGAGTTTTGGTTCAATTTAATGGATTAGATGCTAATTAAAGATAGTGGTGACCTCTATACTGTGTTGGATCGTACGATATAAAGGGTGAAATACATAATTGCTTCGATGTCTATCTTAACTGTGAAAAAAAGAAACAAAAAAAAATAAAGAAAAGTAGATAGATACGAGCAGAACATTAGCTAGTCTATTTTTGTGGCCTCTATTGCTCGAACAATAGGAGTGTCCCTACACTCAGTGCCCTAAAGTCAACTGGTTTGGGAGTCACTGGTGGAAAGTTCGCTAAATGGGTAATTTTAAAAAGCCTAAGGAAAATGGACATTGCACATGCTAAGTTAATATTACACGAGATGGAGCGTAAAACGCACTCCTAAAATGAAGAAAAAAATGGAAAAAATGTGAAGACAAGTATAGAGGGGATTAAAATTCTGAGGTGATATCTTTTATTTGTCATATTGGTTCATGAGTTGTATCAGAATTTTGATTGAGTTGATATATTGAATTCACACACACACACACACACAAGGGTTGATAGTGAGAGAAATTGGTGATATGTTGGATTTTTGATTATGCATGAATTTGAAATTTTGCTGAATTATTACTTAAGAATCTTTTAGGCTGGATTTTCATGAATTATGTTGATTTATTGCTCAAAACATTAGTTGGACATGCCTAGGCATTCTTGTAGTTGTTTTTTCTTGTTGGTGTTTTTGCTTGAGGACAAACAAAGTCTTAAGTTTTGGGGTATTTGATGAGTGTAGTTTATACTTACGAATCAAATGTTCTTGGGCATAATAAATTGCTATCATTGAGTATGTTTAGGGGCATTTTACTTGTCTTTATGTTTCTATTGCAAAAAATGGCTTTGGAGGGTCAAAACAGTAAAAACAGAGCTTAATGGCAATTTTGTAAATTATGAACAGTAGCCGTGGCCGGGGCCAGATTTTGCAGTGCAATCCGCGGCTGGGGCCGTGGTCGGCAGATTTAAAATAAAAGATCAGTGCGTTTTCAGAAGTTGAGCTAAAGAAGGATTGTAATGTTGCTGCGAGTTAGGAGCTTTTAGGAGAGTTATTAGAGATATAAATAGATGAGATTATGATGGTTTTAACACAACTGGGAGAGGAAGATTTTTCACTGAAGGTTAATTGGCGTTTTTGATTATGTCAGGCTAAGTTCTTTATTTTCAATTCTAAGGGATATTGAATCTTATTTATTATTTATGAATTAATTGAGTTATTAGTATTTCTTCCTTCGTCTGTGGAGTTTAAATCTTGATGATCTATTAGAATTGCTTAATGATAATTGGTTTGATTACTTTGATAAGGGCCCATTGAATTGATTTGATTATTATCATATGCTAGATTAAGGTATAATATTAAGCAAACGATGTTATATCTGATCATAAGTAGCGAATAGTGATATTTAATTGTGGTCAAGCTTTTGAATATTGCTATGATATCAAGAAGACAGGTTAAATAATCTGCGATTGTACGATTATTGCTTGGAATAACCTAATTCCCTAATTCTTAATGCTATTGTCATATTAAATCTAGACTGATAGTTCCAGGTTGTATGATCGTTAGGGTCTAGTGGGGGCGATCGTCACATTAAATTTAAAACTTAAGGGGAATTCCGGGTAACGCGGACTGTGGTTACTTAGGGTTATTAATTTCATTGAGGGAAAGATATTGATTGACTTAATTATATCATATTTATGAAAAGATGATACTAAACTGAAGAACTGAAATTTGCAAATCATTGGATAATTTTAATTAATATTTCTTGTTTTCTATTAGAATCATAGTTTCAAAACTCCCTTTTTTATTATTACTTGATATTTACTGTTAGAAGCATTCAGATAAATTATAAATAATACATTTCACGTGGGTTTGACTCTTGCTTGCCATTATACCAATTTTATGTTAATAGAGTGAAAGTAATTAATAATTTTGGAGTGATAACGATAGCTTCCACTAATGAGGGAAATAGTAAATTAAAAATTATTGATTATATAAATAATCAATAATTATGATGAAAGTTTAGGAATTTTAAAAGGAGAAAGTAATTATATAAATTATATAATAATAAATTACGTAATTTATATAAAGAAATTTAAGTAAAATATTAATAAAATAATAATTATATAAATTATATAAGAATAATTATATAATTTATATAAGGGGATTCAATTAATTGAGGATGAAGAAAATAGAAAATAATGAGAGAGTTAATAAGGGTATAATTATTAATTATATAATTAATCGATAATTATGGAGGAATTTTGGAAATTATTTAAAAAATGAGAATGTAATTATATAAATTATATAATAATAAATTATATAATTTATATAAGAAAGCTAAAGTAACTAGTAAGTAAATAATAATTATATAAATTATATAAAAATGATTATATAATTTATATAAGGAGAGTACATTAATTAAGAAAGGAAATATAATTGTACAAATAGTGCAATATTTTATTATATGATTTATATATAAAGCGTGTTAAATAGTAAAGAAATAGAAAATAAATGAGAAGAATTAATGTTTTAATTTATTAAATTATGTTTATTGTATGTAGAATGGTTTTAATTCTTATGGGGAATAATATTTTAGAAACATAAACATGTTAATTAAACATGTTGTCCATGTAACGAAGTGAAAAAGTACGAAAATTAATTTTTATAAGTTGTATGTGTTATTTTTTAAATTTTAGATGTATAAAATACCTCATATAATTACATGCATGTCATTATACGTGTACAAAAATTATCAAGTAAAGTACCTTAAAAAGGTATAAATATTATTTATAAATCAATTTACAATTTTTAGTGAATTAAAATAAATATTTTATATACATTATATAAAATATATATTACACGAAATAACTACGTAACGTATTAAATTTTTATTTATGCATGTTGGATTATCCAAAAACTCAAGTTGGTTGTGGCATGGATAGGTCGGTGGAATTATTGTGTTTCTCCAAAATAGTTAATTACTTTTAGTTATAAGGGAAAGTAAAGCAAGTAAAAAAGAGATAGACATACACACACAATAAAACATTTCCTTTCAATTTTTTCTTCTACCACCACCACCATTACCAACCGAACCACCATCACCACTAAAGAGAGAATTTTTAGTGCCATCAAGAGAAACAACAAGCTTTGTAGGAAGATTTTCAAGCTTCGGAAGGTATAAAATCATTTTAATTAATTTATTTTATTATTTATGGTGATAAACTAATTTCATGAAAAATAGTAAATAAATAGAATAATTATTCTATAAAAATTTTGGAGGTATATATGTGAATTATATGATTTTTTTTTAGAGTAATTATGATGTGAAAAGTGGAATCAAAAATGGTGTTTTGAATTAAAGTAGGCTACTGTTACCGGAAGAAAGAAGAGGAAAAAAAAAATAGGACCGCCAGCGTCTTACGCGGCGGCCAAAAATTTTTCGGTGGCTGGATATAAAACGGCGACGTTTTGGGTAGGCGGAAGAAGGGAGCCGCGTCGTGCGCGGTGACCAGGCCAAACGACGTCATTTGGGAAGGCAGAGGGCTGAGGCTCACGCAAGACGCGGTCGGCACTGCTGGTTAATTATCAGCGTGCCCTTGACCTTTTTAGAAAATGTCGAGCGTGTCCCTTGGACTCGGCAAATTACGACCATGCCCCTGAGCTTTTCCTAAAATGACCGGTGTGTCCCTGAAGTCGCAAAAATTACCAAAATGCCCTTAGAAATTAATTTTTAATTAAAATATATATTTAAAAATTATAAAAAATACTAAAAATATAGAAATGATATTTGGGCATTAAATTTAATATTTTTATAAAAATATTAAATATTATTAATATTTAAATATTTTAAATATTAATCTAGACATTAACTAAATATTTTAAATATTAAATATTGGGCATTGAATGTGGTTTATATTAACTAAATTAATATATTAGAGTGCTAATCAATTATTATTTAATTGATTTACTATAGGTTGTACGCGAAGAGTTATAAATTGATTATTTATTAATTCCGACACCGAGACAAGTTCTTCAGTACTTGATATTAATTGTCTTATGATGTTATATGCTTACTTTGTTCAAATGTGTATAGAAATTATGTGTTATGTAATATGTGGTTGATGTGACCGAGATGCGCCTTCGATGCAATTATGTGACTATATGTGAAGTAGTTCAATGTCTTCTTTAGGAAATTGTTAATCTGAGTTAGATATTATGCACATGAAATATATTGCTTTAGTAGAAGCACAAAATCATGTTATGTTATGTGTTATGTGCACACTGTTGAACTTGTTGAGCCTTAGTGCTCATTCCTTGCATAATATAAATTTTGAAGGTAAAAATGAAACTTCAGAAATATTTAATCATGATTAGAGATTATATGTGACATCAAAGAAAGTTGTAATTGTAATTGATGTATATATTTTGTTTCTATATAAAAACTGAATATGGTTGAATTAGTGGAATGAGTATTTATAATTCATGAGATATATATATGTCAGATTCTGATCGGATAAATAAGGTTTAGTTATGTATTTTGAGTATTCAATAATAATTATCATGAAAGAAAAGAAAAAGTAAAGGTTGCGATCCATGGACTAGGATCGAGATGTTAAGTTTTTAAATATCCAAATATTTTAATACAAAGAAAAGAAAAGAAAATTTATACCGAAAAAATTGGTAATTGATGATTGTAAAGTCAATAATGGATTAAATAAGGTAATTAAAGATTATTAACAAACCAAAATTTGGACATAAGGAAAATAATGTATAATAAACATGAAATTTAAGGTAATAAGGTTTGTCGAATTTTGAGGGCGTTATAGATGGTATCAAAGCTGCTGGTTATAAACTTTAGGTAAGTGATACCTTAGGCTATAACCTTAGTAATAAAGAGTAAAGTTAGTTGCGTGTTCTTAAAACCCAAGCGTATAGTAAAGCTTGTGACTCATGATTGTATGGTGGAGCCCCTCAGCAAATGGGCGACTATGGCCTGACTAGGACAAGTTCCTCAAATCATATGATTGTGGTAAGTTCCTGAGCCCAAATACGTGATAAGTTTAATGAACAATGAAGGATTAGAGTAGAGAGCCATAAGCTGAGAGATATATTTCTTAGACATTGGCTAAGGTTAAGGAAATTTGAAAGATATAAGATTTTAAAGAAAAGATAGAGATGTTAAGAAAGATTTGAATGAAGGTAACGAATTGAGAAAATTCATAAGTTTAATTAAGAATATATATGAAAGAGTACTTAAAATGATTCAAAGATGAATCTCAAAGAAAATCAAGGGACACCTGATTCAAGCAATAAAGATGACAAGGTAGTCTAAAAAGCAAAGAAAGAGATCATAATAACATGATCAGGAACAGTAAGAGGATCGTACTACAATACGATCACGAGATAAGGAAATCGAATAATGAATAGATTGTAAAGTAAGATCACGATGTGATCCATTGAGATTGTAAAATAGCAGAGAGATCAGTTAATGATCCAAAAGGGTATAGCTTGATGTTATAAAGAAAAATGGTACTATAAAATAGTACGAGATGAACTCAAAGAATGATGAAACATGAATTACAGAAATGTTATGATAAGGGGACAGAAAGCTTGGGTACGAACTTTCAATTAAGGACTCACGTGGTAACTGAGTTGCACAAGCCTTTGTATGGCCAGGGGACTTATGTTCACTTAGCTGCCATAGTGATAATCATTGAAATGTTAGAGTCACGCTATCGGTATACAGATATTGAGGAAGTGATTCTTCTCTCTTAGGTATATTCGATAGATAGATAATATTAAGTTTAGGCATGAGTTATTAAAACTCATGCATATGATAGGTCCATGACTCATAATCGTATGATATGTTTTGAGCCCCTCAGCATATGGATAGTCTTTGATATGTTCTTAGACTACGTATTGCTAGGACAAGCTCCTAAACTCATATTCTTGTGGTAAGTTCCTGGACTTATAATGTGTGGTAAGTTTGAGGAACTAAACGAGGGTATAGAAAAGTTAGAGTAGTCAGAAATTTTAGTATGATAAATAATAGTAGTCCTAGCAGTAAATACAGTAATTAGGTGAAGAGCAAAAGGTGGCAGATGTTTTGAAATTTAGGGTATTTTCACTCTTCTAGCTTTGTTAGACTTCAAAATTTTTGACCGCAAGCTAACTTCGCACTAATGTATTTTTAAAAAATGTAAATGAATTTTATTATCATGCATGCACGGTAACAAAGGGTGTGTGGATTCACGCATCATTGCCTGTCGTGGTATGATAAAAACTAAAAGGATTTTCAATGTTTTAAGCGATTTAAAAAGTGTCTATGCTACTTGTTTTGGCTAGACAAAAATATTTTGAACATCAAAAGGGTATTTCAAAAGAATCATCAATGCACCTTTCAGCCAGGTGTAGATATGATTAATGACGGAATGCTCAACGTGTTATTGAGATGGTGCGGTACTATGACGTCATAAGATGATTCGGCACCATAAAGTATGGTGTAGGAATTATTAACGACGGAATTCTCAACGTACTGTCAAGATGATGCGGTAACATCAAGTCATAAATGATTTTGATTTATGAAAGTATGTCAAAGCTATAAGTCAATGTCATTTGACTCGGCTAGACGTTTTGAAAAGTTTTGACATGATAAATGTTTTAAAATTTCTGCGGGTTATAAATTGTTAAAAGAAAGTCTATGTTAATTGATCTGGCTAGACAAGCGTTGAAGAAATATAAGTCTAAGCTATTGGACTCAGCTAGACAAATTTTGAAATGTATTTATTAAATTCATATTCTTTGAAAGTTATGCCCAATCAAATTACTCTTTTATGAATTCTAGTGCTGAGATGAACAACCCCTGCAAAAAGGGGATATAGAGAGATTATAGGTATTGCAGGTTGATCGAATGGTCACCTGGCATATCAAGACACAGGCATTGCAGACTAATCATCTGGCATGCCAATGTATGGATGAGATATCCATCATTTTAATGACAGATAGATCCTCTGTCAGTGGTTTGCAGTATGAGGTACTCTGGGAGTGAAGTACTGTTAAACCGGGATACATGTTCACTCAGCATATTATAAAAATCCATCACTTTAATGACAGGTAAATTCTTTGTCAGTGGTTTGCAGTATGAGGTACTCTGGGAGCGAAGTATTGTTAAACCGGGATACATGTTCATTCAATATATTATGAAAGTTTTTCCAAAATAAAATTTTTAATTCCTCTATTCTTATGAAGATTGGATGGTAGGATAGGGTAGCATTTTCTAATTGTGAGCGATAATGAAAGTAGAATTTGTGGAGCAAAGAAACTATGAAATGTGATGAATTAGAAAAATAAACTGCAATGTGCAGTGACCATGAGACAGGAAGGGAAAAATGATGTGTTGGATATGTTACCAAGAGAAATGGAATGTGAATAAGGTTTATGGAAATGAATTAAGAAAAGAAGGTTGAATGTGTAGAGTATAAATAATGTTGCAGTAGAGAATATGAAATAAGTTAATTGAATAAGGGTAAATACGATTAAAGAAAGAAAGTTTTCCAGAGAATGAGAAAC
The DNA here is from genome assembly GCA_947179155.2 of Hedera helix. Taxonomy (NCBI): domain Eukaryota; kingdom Viridiplantae; phylum Streptophyta; class Magnoliopsida; order Apiales; family Araliaceae; genus Hedera; species Hedera helix. The sequence continues at coordinate 9,795,413 of OX359286.1, forward strand.
TATCTTGATAAGTGCATCAAGAAACGAGTTAAAGTTTTATTAATAAAATTTTTAAAGAATTGTGAAATGTAATATTACAAAGAAATTGCAAATTGAGTTAAGAATTGAATACCCTGACTGTTACGATCATTATAGTGTTATCCATTAAAGATGTGATTTACAGCTATTAAAGAGACAAGTTATGGTTATTAATGGGTTTAGTAGTTATTTATCAAGATAAAAGTATAACAAGATGCTATAAATGAAATACGTAAGGTTATTGTGGTAATTGTGATTCCGGTGACAGAATCATATTAAGGGGAGAAGAATGTGAAGACCCGAACTTTCGGGACTACTTTAATAATAATTAATAAGAATTTAATTAACAAAATTAGCAAAGTTGTTTAAATTATTTATGATTGATATATTTTATGTGATTTAAGGTATGCGATGGGATTTAATTAGTAAATTAAATCTGTACAGAGATGGTAATAAATTGTGTTGAATTAACATAATTGAAAAGTAAATAAATTATTTAAAAATAATTTATGAAGAATAAGAGAAATTTCATGTAATTGTACAATTAAATTGTTGATATTTAAAATAGTTGTGGAGGTGCATAAATTATTATTTAAATGGTGTTACATGGTAATGTGAGGTATATGAATTAAATATGTATGTGTGTGTGTGTGTGTGTGTGTGTGTGTGTGTGTGTGTGTGTGTGTGCATGTTCAATTGTTATATTAATAAATTTTATTGATTATGGAGATAAAAGAGATTAATAATTAAATTAATCCAAAATTTTAATGAAAAGCTAACGAGGGAAGTAGTAAAATTAAAAATTATTGATTATATAAATAATCAATAATTATGATGAAAGTTTAGGAATTTTAAAAGGAGAAAGTAATTACATAAATTATATAATAATAAATTATGTAATTTATATAAGGAAATTTAAGTAAAATATTAATAAAATAATAATTATATAAATTATATAAGAATAATTATATAATTTATATAAGGAGATTCAATTAATTGAGGATGAAGAAAATAGAAAATAATGAGAGAGTTAATAAGGGTATAATTATTGATTATATAATTAATCGATAATTATGGAGGAATTTTGGAAATTATTTAAAAAAGGAGAATATATTATATAAATTATATAATTTATATAAGAAAGTTAAAGTAAATAGTAAGTAAATAATAATTATATAAATTATATAAAAATGATTATATAATTTATAAAAGGGGAGTACATTAATTAAGAAAGGAAATATAATTGTAGAAATGGTGCAATATTTTATTATATGATTTATATATAAAGCGTGTTAAATAGTAAAGAAATAGAAAATAAATGAGGAGAATGAATGTTTTAATTTATTAAATTATGTTTATTGTATGATGGAATGGTTTTAATTCTTATGGGGAATAATATTTTAGAAACATAAACATGTTAATTAAACATGTTTTCCATGTAACGAAGTGAAAAAGTACAAAAATTAATTTTTATAAGTTGTATGTGTTATTTTATTAATTTTATATGTATAAAATACCTCATATAATTACATGCATGTCATTATACGTGTACAAAAATTATCAAGTAAAGTACCTTAAAAATGTATAAATATTATTTATAAATCAATTTATGATTTTTAGTGAATTAAAATAAATATTTTATATACATTATATAAAATATTTATTACACGAAATAACTACGTAATGTATTAAATTTTTATTTATGCATGTTGGATTATCCAAAAACTCAAGTTGGTTGTGGCATGGATAGGTCAGTGGAATTATTGTGTTTCTCCAAAATAGTTAATGTGACAGCCCCAAATCTTGGCCCACACAGCCCAAACTTAAGTTGTCAAAAGACTACAACAAAATTATTACAAGGTAGAACAACGTTCAACAATAATATAATAAACACGTTACAGATTATTATTAATTTAATAATGTAAATTACTGTGTATTTGCTACTGTGACAATTATTTGGTTCAATAATTTTCAAATACAGTGCACTAACAATTATTGACTTAATGATATGAATTACAGTGTAATGACAATTATTAAATCAATAATGCAAAATACAGTGTAACAATTATTGAATTAATAACATAAAATATTATGCAGTGACAATTATTGATGAAATGATGTGCAACAGTTACGGTGTCAATTATCAGATCAATAATGCAAATACTGCGTAATAACTAATTTATCAGTTCAATAATATAAACGCCCCACAATACCTTGTGCTGCTGTAGAATACTGCGTGCTACAGTAAAATACCATAAATTACCGTAGGCTACTATTCTTTTATCACCGATATTTTAACAGTTAAAAGTGATAACACCGTTGACTATTTTTATTTAAAAATTTTACTTCTGTCGTTTTCTATATCCGACAAATATTCCGATGTGGGGTTTACCAATAATTAGTTATTTCAGCGCCGTCGTATGACCCGAATATTCCCCGACAAAACGAATATTTTCCGACCAAACGAATATTGTCCGACATAATAAAATTTACACATAACATCCTTAACTTTCAATTTTATCAATTTAACCACTTACTGTTTCATGAAAAAATATATATGAAGAAAAATTAAATTTTATATTTCATAAAATTCGGAGTCTTACAATCTCCCCTCCTTATGAAATTTCATCCCCGAAATTGACGTACCTGACATATCGAAGAGGTAAGGATACCTAGATTTCATCTCAGATTCTAGCTCCTAGGTCATTTACTCAGTATCTTCGTTCCTCCATAAAAACTTAACTTGAGGTATAACCTTTGAGCGTAGGATCTGCTCCTTCTTATCTAGGATCTTAACAAGTACCTCCTCGTACGTTAAATCCTCTGCTATAACGTCTGGTTCTAACTCAATGACGTGGTTTGGATCCTTCACATATTTACGTAACATAGATATGTGAAAAACATTATGGATGCAAGCCATGCTTGACGGTAAGGCTAGTCTGTATGCTACGGTTCCTACTCGATCGAGGATTTCGAATGGGCCAAAAAATCGAGGGTTGAGCTTTCCTCTCTTTTCGAATCTCATAACTCCTTTTTCATGGAGAAACATGTAAGAATACATGATCTCCGACGTTGAATCTCTCATCTCTCTGATGAAGATCAACATAACTCTTTTGTCGTTCTTGCGCGGTCTGTATTCGTTGTCGGATCATTTGGATCTTTTCTGTTGTCAAGCGTACCAACTCAGGTCCCAATAGTTTTGCTTCTCCTACCTCATTCCAACATACTGGAGAGCGACACTTGCGTCCATATAAAGCCTCGAATGGAGTCATGCCTATACTTGCTAGGTAATTGTTATTGTAGGAAAATTCAACTAATGGCAAGTACTTATCCCATCTTCCTTTGAAGTCTAGTATGCAAAGTCTCAAAAGATCTTCGAGGGTCTGGATCGTCCTTTCCGATTGTCCGTCCGTTTGAGGATGGTATGCAGAACTAAAACGTAGTTCAGTGCCTATAGCTTTTTGTAGACTAATCCAAAAGCGTGAAGTGAATCTAGGATCTCGATCAGAAACTATGGAAACTGGCATGCCATGCAATCTCACAATCTTATTTATGTACATACCGACAAGGCGTTCAAGTGAAAAGTTTTCTCGTATAGGCAAGAAATGAGCGGATTTGGTCAATCTATCTACGATCACCCAAATTGTATCTAAGCCTTGAGAAACTTTGGGAAGACCCGCTACGAAGTCCATATTGATGTGTTCCCACTTCCATTCGGGAACTTCATGTGGTTTTAATGGACCTTTAGGTACTTGATGTTCTGCCTTGACACGTTGACAAGTTAGGCACCTTGAGATGAACTATGCAATATCCTTTTTCATATTGTTCCACCAAAATGTATGTCGAAGATCTCGATACATCTTAGTACCTCCTGGGTGGATTGCAAACGGCGTGTTGTGTGCCTCCATCATAATTTTATGCTTCAATTCAGGATCGTTAAGAACATGGAGTCGAGAGTTGACTCGAAGTATTCCTTTCTCGTCGATTCTTTCTTCGAGAATGACACCTTCTTGTACTTTCTTCATCATGTTCATCAGTTCCGGATCGGTAGCTTGAGCAGCTTTAATTTTATCGATTAAAGTTGGTTCTACTCATACGTGCGCAATCTTCAAGTGGATCCCCAGTATTTTTAACTCTATCTCCATCTTTTGTAAGTCGTACAAAATACGCTTTTGTGTTATCAGCAGTGCACTTGTACTTGCATAAGCTCTTCTGCTCAAAGCGTCATCTACAACATTCGCCTTTCCCGGGTGATACTGGATCGTATGGTCGTAATCCTTCAACAGCTTAAGCCAACGTCGTTCTCGCACGTTGAGTTCCTTCTGGGTGAAGAAATACTTGAGACTTTTATGATCTGTATAGATATCCACTTTCTCTCCGTACAAGTAGTGTCTCTAGATCTTCAATGTGAAAACGACTGCTGTCAACTCTAGATCATGAGTAGGATCATTTTTCTCATAATCTTTGAGTTGTCGAGAGGCATATGCTATAACCTTTTCATGTTGCATAGGGACACAACCTAGACCTTTGCCTGAAGCATCGCTATATATAACGAATTCTCCTAATCCTAATGGTATGGTCAGAAAAGGAGCCAAAACGAATCTCCTCTTGAGTTCTTGAAGCTCTTCCTGCATTCCTTGCTCGATATAAGATTTGTACTAGAACGAATGATACCGGTATCTAATAATTAAACTTTCAACTCTTGGCGTTCTATGGGAGCCAGTTGGTATGGGGCTTTGGAAATGGGCTTAATACCAGGTTCAAGATCGATACAAAATTCAATTTCACGGTTTGGGGTAAGCCAAGAAGTTCCTCAGGAAAAACGTCAGGAAACTCATTAACAATAGGAATATCATTCAAGTTTGACGTGTTTTTGTTCAAATCAGTGACATGAGCTAAAAAGGCTTCACATCCTTTTTTAATAAACGAATGGCTTCATGACTAGAAATAACAGTTATAGATTTCAATAGTTTAGTTGCTTGAATTTGTATGACAGGATGATTAGGAATATGAAAACTAATAATCTTATGAAAACAATCAATTTTAACATGATGGGTAGTCAACCAATCAATTCCTAAAATCACATCAAATTCATAGATATCTAAAGAAATAAGGTCAACAGGTAATGTGAGGTTGTTGATTTGAACTAAGCAAGATTTATAGACAGTAGATGTGATGGTTATTTCTCCCAATGGGGTTTCAACTAATAAGTCAAAGTCTAAGTTTTCAGAAGTCAAATTTAAATGTTGAGCACATGCAGGTGAGATAAAAGAATGGGTGGAACCAGTATCTAACAAGGCATAGATTTCACGAGAATTTATGAATAGCTTACCAGTTATCACCTCATTCAGTTTCTTGACTGTTATTGTCAAATCGAATCCCGAGTACATCATTCGGATCTTCACGTATTTCAACCATGGAAATACCACTAAATAATTCTCTAACGAACTATTTCTCAGATTCCTCAATTTCATCAGTAGTAACGTACCAATGATTTCTATAAGAATAATATTTTCAATAGACTGCAGTTTCCACGATAGTGACTAACTTAACCTGAATCCCTCTAAATTGTAACGCCCAAAAGTATAGAAACATCATTTTTAAATAATCTTGAAAATCATAGCTTGAACACCATAAATCCCAAAGACTTATATGAAACGTCCATATACTCTGATCCTTTGTTATCGAGCATAACCAGGTGATATGACTCTCCCAATTAGTGAGCAGATTAAAGGCAATAATTTCTGCAAGTTCATTACATCCTTTAATTTCTTCTAAGAACAGATCTAGAACGACTATGCTAGAGCTTTCACCTTCATCCTTCTTGGATAGAACACGAATAAATTTTGTCTTAGGCAAAAGATTCAACTCTGAGTTTGTAGAAGAATTGTTTGTGGCCTCTTGATTCTCAGTTACATTGGCTTCGGGCATTTCATAGTTAACTTCCTGATTTTCAGATGCCATACTTAACTGTGGTCACAAAATAAATATTAGTTTAAACAAACTGACTCATCATTTCTTATCCTTATATTCAAATCGACTTATTAGATAATAAAATCTAATTTAGGCGGGACACACTAGTGACCGATTCTATTCGTCTCTCCCCTCCTAATTCTAACCCCAGATCTCCATTAAAGACCATATCCCTAAGCTCTGATGCCAACTCTGACACACCCAAATCTGGACCCACACAGCCCTAACTTGAGCAAATTACGACCATGCCCCTGAGCTTTTTTGAAAATGACCGGTGTGTCCCTGAAGTCGCAAAAATTACGAAAATGCCCTCAGAAATTAGTTTTTAATTAAATAAATGTTTAAAAATTGTTTAAAAATTATTAAAAAAAAGACTAAAAATATAGAAATGATATTTGGACATTAAATTTAATATTTTTACAAAAATATGAAATATTGGGGATTAATATTTAAATATTTTAAATATTAATCTAGCAAGTTTAAAATTTAGAAAATTGTTAAATGAAAGTTCGGACAACCGAATACGCTAAATGTTATTCGACGAATCGGGTTGTCCGCATTGAATGTGGTTTATATTAACTAAATTAATATATTAGAGTGCTAATCAATTATTATTTAATTGATTTACTATAGGTTGTACGCGAAGAGTTATAAATTGATTATTTATTAATTCTGATACCGAGGCAAGTTCTTCAGTACTTGATATTAATTGTCTTATGATTTTATATGCTTACTTTGTTCAAATGTGTATAGAAATTATGTGTTATGTGATCTGTGGTTGATGTGACCGAGATGTGCCTTCGGTGCAATTATGTGACTATATGTGAAATAGTTCAATGTCTTCTTTAGGGATGTTAATCTTAGTTAGATATGATACACATGAAATATATTGCTTTAGTAGAAGCACAATACATGATGTATGACACACTGAGCATGTTATGTTATGTGCTATGTGCACACTGTTGAACTTGCTGAGCCCTAGTGCTTATTCCTTGCATAATATAAATTTTGCAGGTAAAAATAAAACTTCAGGAGTATTAAATCATGATTAAAGATTATGTATGACATCAAGGAAAGTTGCAATTGTAATTGATGTATATATTTTGTTTGTATATAGAAACTGGATATGGTTAAATTAGTGGAATGAGTATTTATAATTCATGAGATATATATATGTCAGATTCTGATCGAATAAATAAGGTTTAGTCATGTATTTTGAGTATTCAATAATACTTATCATGAAAGAAAAGAAAAAGTAAAGGTTGTGATCCAAGGACTAGGATCGAGATGCTAAGTTTTTAAATATCCAAATATTTTAATACAAATAAAAGAAAAAAAATTATACCAAAAAATTTGGTAATTGATGATTGTAAAGTCAATTAATTGATTAAATAAGGTAATTAAAGATTTATTAACGAACCAAAATTTGGACGTAAGAAAAATAATGTATAATAAACATGAAATTTACGGTAATAAGGTTTGTCGAATTTCGAGGGCGTTACAAATTCTACGTGGAGCTCATAGTGACAATGATATAATGATCCTTCAACCTAAAATCACTATATTATTACACGAGAATTTATATACTTTGATATCATCAAAAGTCACCTTTAATAGGGTGGACAATAATGGTGATTATTGGGTACATCATGAATCGTGTGAGGAATATAAGTGATCTAGATGGAATTTAACCCTCCTATATATTAAGGGTGATATCCATAGGCCTCTTGATTGAGTAGGACTATGAAATGCATGGCTATGCTCAAATAGTGATTTATTGCATATAATTTACTCATTGATCAAGAAAACTCAGATTAAATTATGAAGAGTATGACACATTTCATGCCTCGAGTTTAATCTAGGATGTCAAGGTTAAAAGGATTAAATTACATTTGAAACATTGCTCACAAAAAGGTTGCATCGAATCATCGATCTTATTATTATTTGGGTAACAGTGATGTATTACTAGATACCGCTCACTGTTTATAATTTTATAAGATGATTTTAAAATTATTGTCAATATAATAATAACCTATAAGGTCACACACTTAGAACGTAATTAAAAGAGAATTAATTTAAATTGTTATGATTTAAATATGTCAATATGATTGATAGTATTTAAATTACAAATTTAAATTAATAGGATAATTTGTATATATGTATATTAATTAAGTAAGACTTAATTAAAATATAATATATATAAATTCGGATTTTATTTTTCTAATTAGTTTTTGGTTAATTCTTTTAACAGCTATATATATATATATGATATATCAGTTGTTTTAAGTATGTAAAACTAAAAACCTAAACCCTAGCCACTTTCAAAAAGAGGCTAAAGAGAAAAACTCAGAAAATCCAGATCCAGATCTTGGCGGCTAGTACCGCGATTCTCTATGCTGCAGATTGTGGGACGATTCGCGGAGGCGTTCGTGTGTATACCGTAGAGATGCAGTTCTGTTGGATTGCGTTGAAGATTCGAAGTCGTTCCAGAATTCCATCATCTCTATTCAAGCTCGGATAATCGGTAAAAATATATCTAAACCTTTGAATTTCTATGTTTTTGCATGAATCCTGTTTTAGGGTTTCAAAAAATTTTAAAAATTCCACTGTGTTTATGTGTCGAAATCCTAAAATAATCTAGTGCCATAGCGCCGGTGACACGGTCAGACCAAGTTTTGACGTGTTTTTGCATGTTTTTGACTCCCAATTGGATTTGTTTCTCCACATATGTTAGGTATTGAACTTGTAACCTATAAATACATGAATTGACAAATATTTTAGTAGGGATTAACATAGTTAGGATAGATTAGGAGTAGAGTAGAATATATTGAAGTAATTAATAATTTCATATCTGAAGAAGGTACAACACGAAGGAGCAAGAATTGAAGGCGATGATTAGAGATTATGCTTTAAATCAGATTTTGATTCTCTTCTCTTCTCTTCTCTTCTCTTTAATTTTTATAACCTTGAATATGATGGATTATTTTATGAATTTATTTTATTCTTCAGTTATGGGCTAATTTTTAATTAAGATTGCAATTAAACCCAATGTGTAGTTTAAATTGATTTTCTCTCTCTTTGACTGACATAGCATGAATTGGTTTATAATATTTTATGTGTTCATCTATATGAAATTGGAAGATGGATTATAGGTTTAGATCTAAATATGTTAACATATGTTTGTGTATATGGATGGGATACATGATTCATATATAAGATAAGAATATACCTATCTGTTATGTGTAAACTTTTTAAAAATCTGATCTTAACATTCATTTTAGTTTAATTCGTATTGGAATATAGTGATTTATTTAGCTTGAATGTTCCTTTCTGATTCTATTCCCATAGTGGTGGATTTAGAAACAATTTGTTTATAGGACCATCGAAAGATATGTATAAATACTGATGAATTCTCAGGTTAATAATTCATCGTGATCGTAAATTAAATAGAGAGATAGGAAATTTAAATAAAACATTGGAAAAAATTGTGATATAAAGTCTTTTAAATATGTTTTTAATCCTTGTGAATAGATTAATTTAGATATTAATTTTCTTAGTTTTGTTTTATAGTCAAAACAATTGTTTAGATAAGATCAATTTGGTTAAATGTTGGTTATAATTATTGTTATTTAATTTTCTGTGGGAATGTACTCTATTGGTTGTTATATTACTAGTTGATCGCATATACTTGCATATATTTGCTAAGTAGAAAATAGGAAAACAGGTTCATCAAGAAGCAAAACTCAATGTCAACTTCAACTGTAGAAGCTAAGTGTTTGTTGTTAGTAGCCGCTGTGCTCAAATTCTCTAGATGAGGAATTAGCTAGATGCCTGTGGATTTGAATTTAAGACAATTCCTATATTTTTTGAAAATAACAGTACTATTGCTATCACTCATAATCTTGTCATGCATTCTAGGACTAAATATATAGATATCATATACCATTTTTTAAGAGATCACGTTCAAAATGGACATATATATTTGTATTTTATCTCTACTGAAAATTAATTGGTTGATATTTTTACCAAATCATTAGATGAATCCAGATTCAATAAGTTAATAAATGAATGAGGAATTTTAAATTTACTTCCTAAATATTATACTCTGGAGAAAACTAACTTTGCAGGAAGAAGTTGTAGAACAAAAAAAGTAAAACAAAGATCGTAGAGTGCTTCTGTAACGACCCCGAAATTCGACCAACTTTATTCCCTTAAACTTTGTATTTATTATACATTATCTTTATAACGTCCAAATTTCGGTTCGTTAATAAATCTTTAATCACCTTAATTAATTTATTATTTATTGACATTATCGTCATCAATTACCAAATTTTCGGTATAAATTTTTCTTTTTCTCAATTCAATCATTGTATTAAATATTTTATCATATAAAAACTTCATTTCTTGATCTAAGTCCCTGGATCGCAACCTTCACTTTTTCTTTCTATATCGTTATAGTAAAACTTAATAAAGCTTAACATTCACAATTTAATATGGTTCACCTCCGTACAAGTATTTCTTGATTCATAATCTTTAATTAGACATATCATAGTTTCTATCGTAACCATTATATTGAATTATTACAGTTCATACATTAAGGTTATTCATCTTATCCGGATCCAACATATATGTACATACAAAACATTAATGTAAACTTTGCAATTTACCCACATTGAGTTATACAACTGAAAATATAACAATTATATTCACAACCTTATAGGGTGATCCGTCTCTAATATAATATGATATTCTTGAAATTTATTTCTTTAACTGTAAAAGTTTATTTTAAGCAAATAATGAGCACAACGGCTCAGCAAGTTCAACAGTTAACACATTCCATGCTTCATGTAGCACATACCTTAACATGCTCGGTGTGTGTCATATATCATGTGTTGTGCCTATACTTGAGCAATATATCTCATATATATTCATATCGTTGCACAAAGTACACATTGTTGTCATATTAATCACGTATCACATAGCACATAATTTGTATGCATTTGAACAAATATTAACATATCATAACAGACAACATTTAACATTAAAGGACTGAAGAACTTACCTTGACGTCCAATTATAAATTGGTGGCTCAAAACCTTCTTCTCGATCAACCTATGATCATAAGATAATTAATTAATAATTATTTATCTCTTTATGATATTAATTTAATTAATTAATATCATCTCCAGGGCTCATTAACTAATATGGTTAATTATATTAACCTCGTCCCTCAATATATTAATTTAACTTAATATCAAATACCTTCACTGCGGACAACCTAGCTCATCGGATAAAATTTAATATATTTGATTGTCCGAAATTTTCATTTAATCATTTTCTAAATGGTAACCTTATTAGATTAATATTTAATATATTTAAATATTTGTAATATCCCGGATATTTAAATGAATTAGAAATAAAATATTTAATATTTAATAAAGGTTGGAGTTTGATAACCTAGTAGTGATAGATAAACAGAGGTCCAAACTAAATTTAACGGACTAACTTAGATATGGTGATATCAAAATTTTTGATACGTTAGCAAGCAAAGTGATAATTCAATAAACTTGACTAACAGCAAGTCTAATTAAATTAAGAGAATTAATTAGTGGAGTTATGTAATTACGCAACGTGGTTGCGTGTAAATTAAATATGTATTTATATGAATATATATATGCGTGCATATTTAGTAACATAATTTAATGGTTAATTAAATTGTGATAAATAGATAAATTAATATTAAATTAATCCGAATTGAATTAAAAGGTTTATTGTGGAATTAATTTATTCATTAAACAACAATTATGCAAATTGTTGATAAATTATTTGTGAGGAATAATTATGTAAATTATATAATTATAAATTATATAAAGTAGTGGAATTAATTAAGGGAGATTAGTAATGGTATATATGTACAACATTTAATTTCATATATATGTACATATATATAAAGGGATTAAATTAATTAAGTAATTTTAAATAGTAATTTGAATATATTAAATGAATATATTCTATAATTAAATAAATCATTGTAAATGATTCATGAGAGTGAGAAATTGAATTATACAATTATTTGTGTAATATTAATTAAATAATTTAATAAATTATTTAAATAAGAAATTGAGTAAATATATTATTATTTCAATGTATTTTCGGGTAAATGGAATTATTTCCATAATTGATGAGAAATGAATTATTTAATGTAAATATATTAAATAATTTAATTTATGGCCTAAATAATATATATTAAATTATATATTGTATTTATTTTAATTTCATAATTTATTGTGAAATTATTTTCGAGGTAAGGTAGTGTGTATAAATAATATATATAGATTATATATATTATTATTAGCGAACACACTCTAAAGTTTTAATATCAAAATAATTGATAAGTTGTCATTAATTAAATATTCAATTAAATTGAATATAATGAGTGAATTAAATATAATAAATTAATTAATATAATTATTAATTAATGTAAATAATGTGAAATATTAATAATAATATTTATTAGTCCATTTAATAATTTAATACTTATGGGTTAGAATATTTAATTATTTATTCAATCTAATTATTTATTTAATCATGGATTGAATAATTAATGTGTAAATTATTAAATTAGCCCAACATGGGTCAATTAGTAGCCCAAGTGGAGAATAATAAAATTTGACAATTTAGTAGCCCAAACAATTTAATAGAAGCCCAATTGGTATTTTAAATTAAAGCCCAATGATTGGCCCACTTGAAAAATACTTAATTAAACTATTATTTAATAAAAGTAAGCATATGTGACATTCTTTTTGGGACAACTCTATGTATTGCCGGCAAGGAGGGATAAGAAAGAGTAAATTGATGGTTTCTTTATTTTATTTTTAATTATTTAATAATTAGGTTGCTTGTTTTAATTTTTTTGGTGAGTCTTTTCCCACAAAATCCTCACCAACTAAAGCATGGGTTAGCTTTCTTGTGTAAGCATCCAATAGCTAGCTTGTGTTGGTCTAATTTCATAGATATAAAATATATATCTGTACATCATGGAAGACTTAAGTCATTAAAGAGAGAGAATTGTTAGTCATTTTCTCTTCTTTCACTTTCCAAATTAGAGAGAAAATATTTGAGAGAGATTTTGGGTGGAGCTTCAAGAAAGAAGAAGAAAGCATAAGTTAGTTCATGCCATTCACAACCTATTTTGGAAGAAAAATGAAGATAGCCATTAAAATGAGGTAATGGTTATTTTAAATGTAGTTTGTTTGTTTTTAATTAAATAAACTAATATGTGAGTATAAACATATTAATATAGTTAATAATGTGTAGTAGTAATATTTATGCCATGCTTGAGTTTAATAAACTTGGTTTGTGTTTTGGTATAATTTATATGCTAAAAACATGTGATTGGTGGTGTTAAATCAAGTCTCAAAGTAATGACAAGAATTTAATTTTTATAAAATTTAGATTTAATGTTATAATATTATAGAACATTAAATCATGAGAAAAACAAAGTTTGAATCACTCAAAATGGAGTTATACACAAAAAGTTATGATTTGTGGTAGTTTATGTGATGTAAAAAAAAATTTATAAAATTTTTTGATATTAAATCATGAAAAATTATATTTTCATGTTATAAATTGTTGTTAAGTTATTGGTATTTTTTCTGGATTTTATTGAGAGATTAAGAGTCTACTTGAAGGTATAAATTTTATTAAGATGTATATTAAAGTTACTGTGCACGTTCTGTTAGTTGGATAAAAATTGGAGTCGGTCGCGCAATGCGCGAAGGGATTTTGTGCCAGACGCGGAACAAATAAAACGACGTCGTTTGGTGTATAAAACGATAACCTGCGCAATGCGCGGACGTCGTTTCCGTTGTTTCTAAACGGCACCGTTTTGTCCCCCGGGTTTTTGTAAGGCGCGCCATGCGCGGGAGCTTGTTTTCGGCAGAAAATTACCATAATGCCCCTCCGTTGGGTTTTCTGATTAATTACGAAACTGCCATCGGTCCGGTTTTTCAGTTTATTTACGATTTTGCCATTCTGGATAATTTAAATTAATTTAAATGTTTAAAAATTAATTTAAAATTATAACAAAAATATTAATAATACAAAAATGATATTTAGGTATTGAATATTATATTTTTCAAATATAATAAGTATTTAGGATTAATATTTAAATGTTGTAAATATTAATCTAGTTAGTTTAATATTATATTTTTCAAATATAATAAGTATTTAGGATTAATATTTAAATGTTGTAAATATTAATCTAGTTAGTTTAATATTATATATTTCAAATATAATAAGTATTTAGGATTAATATTTAAATGTTGTAAATATTAATCTAGTTAGTTTAATATTATAATTTTTTTAAAATATAATAAGTATTTAGGATTAATATTTAAATGTTGTAAATATTAATCTAGTTAGTTTAATATTATATCTTCTGAATTTATGATTAAATTAATTATTATTTAATTAATATTAAATAATAAACAAGGATGATAAATTAATTAATTATTATTTAATTACTATTAAATAATAATTAAAGACAACTAAGATTGATTATTTAATTATTTATTATTTGATTAACTTTAAATAATAAATAAATTCAGTTAGTTATTATTTATTATTAAATAATAACTAATGATATTTGAGTATTTACTATATAATTTTATTATTTATTATTTAATTAACTTTAAATAATAAATGAATCTAGTTAATTAGTTATTATTATTAAATAATAACTAAAGATATTTGATTATTTTTAATATAATATGATTATTTATTATTTGATTAATTTTAAATAATAAATAAATCTAGTAAGTTATTATTTATTATTAAATAATAACTAAAGGTAGTTAATTACTTACTATTTATTTAATGATAAATAGTAATTAAATGAAATTAGATTTAATGGAATAAAGAAAATGTCTTTTAACTCTTTTGTTTAAACAATTGTAATAAATTTTTTAATAGTTTAATAAGTGTTTAACACTTGAGAAAATTATTTTCTAACATATTAAATTATTAACCTAATATGATTGAGGGTCTATAAGGTTAATAATATTGTTTTGACTGATGTATATCATGTGTTAGTACTTATATGGTAGATAAGTTCCTTAATAAGCGTATAGTTGTGCAAATACGCCGTACTAATTATTAGACCAACTTTATTAATGTTAGGTCTTTCAAAGCTAGTTAGTTAAAGCTAAACATTTATTGTAGCTGAGCAGACAGACAAGTTTCCTAAACCCTACTCAATTTATATTCGAGCATGATATATTATTTTATTGTTCAAGTTCCTAACTCAAACTCAAGTTATTATGTTTCAAGCATGCTATGGTTTAATTCTGTATAATTATTCCACTTCTTTAAATTGTTGATTCGCACATAGTGCATGTTGCATGTGTTCATTAGGTATGAAAGGCTGATCACCTTCATTACCATAAGGTTCAGTTAAAATTGTTCATGGTCATTATTGGCATTCAACATTAATTGATTCAGTCATTCAATTATTGAAATTATGATTCGTACTCTTTCACAATTATTATATTGTTGAAAATCCAAAAGCTTATTCTTGCTTTCAATCATGATATATCGTTATCGTATTTAAACTTGCTGAGCAAAGTCGTTGCTCACTCTTGCTATATCATGATAACAAATTTCAGAATAATACGAATGTCTAAGGAGAGACGGAGACAGAAGCAACAAACAAGATTATAGTGTTATGCATTATAACTAAATTGTTATATGATGTAAGTAATTTTGTAAACCTTTTTATGAATCTAAAGGTATATATGTAAGTTAAGGTTAGAAACCTTGGGAAATGTTGTAGAATAAACAATTTATGTTTATATATTCCGCATTAGTTATAGAACGTGTTTGAAGATGATGTATCGTGACGTACCAAGTCTAGGGTTAAAGGAACCCGGATTTGGGGTCGTTACAATATTAATCCCCAATATTTAATAATTTTACAAAAATATTAAATTTAATTTCCAAACATCATTTCTATATTTTTAGTATTTTTCTATAATTTTCTATAATTTTTAAATAATTTTTAAACATTTATTTAATTAAAATCAAGTTTTGGGGGCATTTTCGTAATTTCCGCGGCTTTAGGGATATAACCGGAATTTTCCGAAAAGCCCAGGGGTATTTTCGTAATTTCTGCGTGTCTAGGATATGTTGAGTATTTCTAGAAAAGGTCAGGAGCACGTCCGTAATTTCCCTTACTTGCCGTCGGCCGCGCATGGCGCCCCCCCCCCCCAATTGCCGACGCCAAACGACATCGTTTCCCAGCCGTTTTTCCAACCTCGCGCATGGCGCGGTCCTCCCCTCCGCACGTCCCAAAACGGCGTCGTTTAGAGACCGCGTCAGACAAAAAAATGGCCGCCGCACATTGCGCGGGCAACCCTTTCTTCTTCTATAATTCTGCCAAAATACACCATTTTTGCTAAATTTTCACCACAAAATAACTCTAAAAATCATGTAATTCACACATATATATTCAAAAATTATTTGGAATAATTATTCTAATTATTTTCTATTTTTCCACAGAATTATTTTATCCTAAAAAATACATGAATAAATCAAATAAAATCATTTTTATACCTTCTTAAGCTTATAAACTTCCTCCTTGAAGCTTGTTATCACTCCTTGATGACATCAATAATTTCTCTCCTTGATGTTTTCGGTGGTGGCTTAGCATGGTGGTGTTCGGTTAAAGAAACTAGAGAGGGAGGGTGTTTTTGTTTCCTTTTCTTTCTTTTCTTTCTTTTTTTTTATCTCTATTTCCTTTTATAGCCTAAGATCAATCACCCACGTTGCACATAAAAAAATTTCACCGCCTTCCCAACCACTTGAAACTTTCGGATTTTTCCAAAAAAAATAGCATGCAGATTTAATTTAATACATTACATAATTATTTCATGTAATAAATATTTTAAATAATATATATAAAATATTTATTTTAATTCACTAAAATTCATATTATGATTTATGAATAATATTTAGACCTCTTTTAGGTACTTTTCTTGACAAATTTTGTACACACATAATGACATGCATGTAATTATATGAGGTAATTTATACCTCCAAAATTCATAAAATAATTCATACAGCATATAAAAATTATTTTTCATAATTTTTCACTTCGTTATTTAGACAACATGTTACATTAACATGTTCACATTTTCGAAATATTATCCTTCATAAAAATCATAATAATTCCATACATAATTATAATTTTTAATAACTTAAAACATTCATTTTTCTCATTTATTTTCATTTCTTTACAATTTACACTAACTTTTCTTATATATATTATATAATTTACATAATTACCTTATCCCTATATAATTTCCATTTCACACAAAATACAAATTATAAAAATTTCTTTCATCCTTATTCAACTACATTCTCTTATATAAATTATATAATTACTCATATATAATTTATATAATTATTATTTTCTTCACACTTTATTTTAATTTTCTTATATAAATTATATAATTTATATAATTACTTTTCGTCTCAATTAATTTCTAAACTTCATCCATTATTCTTGATTAAATCTAAAATCAATAATTATAATTTTACTAATTTCCTCATTAACTTTTCATAAATTTTTGGATTAATTTAATTATTAATCCCTTAATTCTCATAATTAATGAAATTTATAATTACAGCAATTAACCACACACACACACACACACACACACACACACACACACACACACACATATATATATATATATATACACATCTAATTCATACATCTCACATTACCACATAACATCATTTAAATACTAATTTCTATACTTTCACAATAATTTAATTGTACAATTTATTGTACCTCTACCTGAATTTCTTTTTATTCCTCATAAATTGTTTTTAAACAATTTATTTACTTTTCAATTATTTTAATTCCTCACAATTTATCATGGTATCCGTACAAATTTAATTTACTAATTAAATCTCATCACATACCTTAAATCACATAAAATAATAATTAATTTACACAACCTTAATAATTTTATCGATTAATTTCTTATTTAATTTTATTAAAGAAATCCCGAAAATTCGGGTCCTCACATTATTCCTCCCTTAATAGGATTCTGACCTCGGAATCATAATTACCGTAATAATCATTCGTATTTTACTTATAGCACCATGTTATACCTTTATCTTGAAGAATAACAACTAAATCCATAATAATTTATATTTTATCTCTTTAATATCCATAATCTACATGGATAAACTTATAATGATCATAACTGTCAAAATATTTAAATTCTTAACTTAATTCACAATTTCTTTGAAATATTACATTTCATATTTCTCTAAAAATTTTATTAATAACACTTTAATTCATTTCTTAATATACTTATCAAGATAGTTTCTCATTCTCCGAAAACTTTCCTTTCTTTAATCGCACATCTCCTTACTCCATTCACTTATTTCATACCCTCTATTGCACATCATTTATACTCTGCACATTCATTCTTCTTTTCTAATTCATATAAATTTTCTTTACATTCCATAAATCATTCCTTAATACCACCATCATTCAACACTAGGCTCTAAATGTTAACCTTTACTTAATTCATCATAATCTTTATTTGAAATTATTCTAAAATCCTGGGGTATCACAGCTTCGCATAATGGAAAGGTATCGTCAAGTGAAAAGTGCCCTATAAAAGGAAGCTTTATAATATCCATCAAACCGTTGAGTAGATAAGTGAAAGTTATAGCGTATGCAAGCCAGATCCAGATCAAGCGAGTGAGATGAAATAATTACTGTCCAACAGCTATAAATGGTAGTTAAGACATTACGTATGCCCAATAATTGTTGAAAATGTGTCCCACTTAGCTAAAATTAAGGGAAATACATTTTTTTATTTCAAATGAAAATTTTGACCTTTCCTATTCATCGGATTTAAGCTTTTAAGCATTCAAATTTTCTCTCTCAAGCCCTAGTTTTTCTTAAAAATTTGCAATTCAAAAAACTTTATTTCCCTGTAGATCAAATTAGTTACGTGAAATTTTTCATCTGCCTAAGTTATCTAAGGAAACCAACTTTGCTTTGATGAATTTGAAAGGATCGAAGCTCATTTTCGAGCAGTGCTAAACCTTGTACATAAGGCAGGATTTTATGAGCCGCTGAGCACAAGTTCAAGAATCTTCACAAGAAGAGTTGAAGAATTCTAGAACAATGGCACATGTGCAAATGGGATCATTTCTACGAAGGTGAAAGATGTCACTCTTTCCTACGAAGTGATGGAGATGGACCACTGCCTAGGGTTCATCAATGAAGGAGCCACTACTTTTGAAAAGGTGGACAAGAAGTCTGGGCTTGAGCTTGTGGGATACAAGAAGAACCCAAAGCTCAAGGGGATAAGGAATAAGGAGTTCCCCCAGAACTATGAGTTCCTTGCTAACATTGTCGCATCCTCTGCAAGGACTTGATCCATGACTCTGTCAGCGAACTCTAACTGAAGATCATGACTGCTATAGTAATGGAAAATAATATAAAATTTGGAGCAATTTTGATGGACTAGATCTCCAAATGGTTCAGTGATGCTGAGAAGAAGAAGGCAGGGGAAAGCCTTTTCCCAAGATGTTATACGGAAGGTTCATCAGTGTCCTTCTAAAGATGAGGTTGAAAAATTGCCTTGAGGATAAGGAGGGAAAAGTCCTAAATATCAATAAGAAGATAATGAAGAAGCTCTTAGACAACTAGAAGAGGAATCCAGTTGAAATCATGCACTCAAGATAGTCCAAGGGGAGTGAGAAAAACCTCAATGAAGTGCAAAAGTCTACAAAGGCCAAGGCGAAGAAGAAGATCACTTAGATAGAGGAAGAGGTGGATGGTTCTGTTTTTCTCACTCTGTTCAAGCAAAAGAGTTGTAAGGGAAAAAGATCAAGAAAGACTACTGTTAAGCCTCCTCCCAAAACCACTCGTGAACATGCTAAAGAATATTATGAAGATATTGACATAAAACACTCAGATGAAGCTGCCAAAAAATGCCTAACCATGGTTAAATGGGAAAGGCAGCAGGTAAGGAAAAGAAGGTTTGTTAAGATGGCTAAGTCCGACAAGCTCCTAATAATTGAAGATTCAATTTCTACCAAGCCAATCGTAGAGTCTTCAAATTCTCCGATCATAGAGCATAAAGCAAAAATAGTAATGACGGCTAGGATGACTGATTTGTCGGAGCCACGACAAGATGATGATGAGATGGCTAAGATAGCTGATGTGTCAGAGCCACAGCAAGAGGAAGAAGAAATGGTTGTGAATGTATCTGAACCTGAGCCAAAGAAAAGGAAATTAAGGATAAAGTCTGAGAAGAAACTAAAGAAAAGCTCATACTCTGAGGAGGAGGAGAAGAAGAAGAAGAAGAAGAAGAAGAAGAAGAAGAGAACCCCAGAATTGGCTAAGCCAATTTAAGTTATTTATGAGGGGGAGAAACAAATTGATAGCTCTTCCGATGATTCCTTAGAACTCAAAAAGTATTGTTGAATCAACAGTGCAGGACATCGAAAGAAAGGTCTGTCAACCTCTTTCTAAGCTTAAAGATGATCAATCTCGGGGGGGGGGGGGGGGGGGAAATTGATAATGCATTTGAAGATCTCTCAATCCCTAAAGAGACAAAAGAATACCAGTTAATCTGGAATTCTTAGGTTTGGGAATCTGTGCTAATATTGAAGACTTGGACAAAAGCACTATTAACTATCAAAGTAATAGTGACTTACTGTTCTACTTCATTCCAATCATGCCTTGGTTGAAGGCCCTTCTTCTAAAAGAAATAAGCTACATCATTTAGACTTATTCGGCTCATCCTAATATCAAAGTGTTGTCTCAGAATTTCCTTAGGGTCATCAACTTCGGTCGGAAAACAATCTCAAACAATGAATCTTCTTCCTCAAGTACATACATCAAATTCACTTTCATACCTTCTTCCTTATTCTTTAAAACTCAACCTTTTTCCCACGATGACACAGTCGTAGAGCTCAACTTTATGAATGTTGAGCGATCGTTGAGCTAATGTAACGACCCCAAAATTCGAACAACTTTATTCCCTTAAATCTTTTATTTAATAAACATTATTTTCATTACGTCCAAATTTTGGTCCGTTAATAAATCTGTCATCACCTAATATGATCCATTATTTAATTTCAAAATCATCAATTACCAAATTTTCGGTATAAATTTATTTATTTTTTCTCAATCATTGTATTAAAATATTTGGATATTTAAAATTCTTACATCTGGATCCTAGTTCCTGGATCACAAACTTTATTTTTCTTTCTTTTACACGTATTATGAAGCTCATCATTTAAAATTTACTATTATTTATTTTCATACAAATATTCCTTGTTGCGTCATTCGTAATCAAACATATAATACCTCTATCCTAACATCTATCTAGTACCATCACAGTTCATAATTGAACTTTTATCATATCCAGATTCAACTTATATATACATACAATTCATCACAGTAAATAAACAAATTTACCCATTTAAATTATATTATTAACAATATAACAATCACGTTTTCTACCTTCTAGGCAACTCATCTCAAACTTATTCCAATATTCTTGAATTTCATTTCTTTCCTGCAAAAATGTTTATTAAACAAGTAATGAGCACAGCGGCTCAGCAAGTTCAACAGTTCATACTTTACGTAGCACATACCTTAACATGCTGGGTGTGTGTCATATATCATGTACTTGTGCTTCAACTATAGCAATATATCTCATATCGTTGCACAAAGAACACATTGTGGTCATATTAAACACGTATCACATAGCACATAATTTGTATGCATTTAAAACAAGAATTGCATCTCATAATAGTTCAACATTTAACATAAGAGGGACTGAAGAACTTTCCTGACGTCCAATTAATAGCTCAACTTATTAAATTGGTAGTTCATACCCTTTACTCGATCAACCTATAATCATAAAATAATCAAATAATAATTATTTAACTCCTTGTGATATTAATTTAATTAATTAATATCATCTCTAGGCCAATTATTAATTTATATGGCCAATTATATTAATCTCGTTCCCTAAAATATTCGTTTAACTTAATATCCAACACCTCTAATACGAACAACCCGACTCATCGGATAAATTTTAACATAAATGGGTGTCCCAAAAATTTTATTTAACCATTTTCTAAATGGTAACCTTATTAGATTAATATTTAAACATTTAAATATTAATCCCAAATATTTAATATTTGTACAAAAATATAAAATTTAATGCCCAAACATCATTTCTATATTTTTAGTATTTTTCTAAAATTTTCTATGATTTTTAAATAATTTTTAATTATTTATTTCATTAAAAATCATTTCTGGGGGCATTTTGGTAATTTTTCGCGCCCTTAGGGACATATTCGGTATTTCTCGGAAAGTCCAGGGACATTTTAGTAATTTTTGCGCGTCCAGGACACGCTGGTTATTATCTGAAAAGGCTAAGGGCAAAATCGTCATTTCGCCCTTAAACCGCAGTCGCGCATTGCGCGGAGCTTCTTTTTCCGGCATCTATAAAACGGCGTCGTTTGGGCCACTGTTCAGGACAGCCGCGCAATGCGCGGACGACCAAATTCTCGCGCCCCAAAACGGCGCCGTTTCGTTCCCGCATCAGACAAAAAAATGGCTGACGCGCATGGCGCGGCAGCCCATAATTTCTTTTCTTCTTCCTGCCGAACAGTGCATCAACCCAAGCAAAAATTTACACCATTTTGCTCCAACTTTTCAAAACATAATAATTCCAAAAATCATATAATTCATACATATACACCCAGAAATTATTTAGAATAATTAATCTAATTATTTTCTATTTTTCCATAAAAATTTTCTATCATCCACAAAAATTAAAATAAATTAAATAACTCATTTTATACCTTCCAAGACTTGGAAATCCTTCCTTTGAAGCTTCTCTATACTTGGGTGACATCCTCTTGGTGGCTCATGGAGGTTTCCGGTGGGGGTGGTGGTCGGGTGGATCAAAGAGAAAAAGTTGTGCTTTCGTTGCTTTGTTTTATTTTTTTGTTTTTGTGTTTCTCTTTTTCTTTTCATTTCTTTTCCTTTTATAAATAATACAACTTAACCATTTTGGATATAACCAATAACTCCACAGCCTCATTTCCCACGCCAACCAACTTGGAAGAATCCGGAAAAATTTTCATGCCAAAAATTCAAATTTTAATACATTACGTAGTTATTACGTGTAATAAATATTTTATAAAATAAATATAAAATATTTTTCTTAATTTACCAAAATTCATAACATGATTTATGAATAATATTTATACCCTTTTTGGGTACTTTACATGACAAATTTTGTACACGCATAATGACATGCATGTAATTATCTGAGGTAATCTACACCTCCAAAAATCCTAAAATAATTCATAAAACATAAAAAAAATTATTTTTCGTAATTTTTCACTTCGTTACTTGGACAACATGTTACATTAACATGTTCACATTTCTGAAATATTATCTTTCATAAAAGTCATAATAATTTCATTATACATCACCATAATTTTTAATCATTTAAAACATTCATTTTTCTTATTTATTATTCAATTTCTTTAATATTTACAATAATTTCTTTATATATAAAAATTATATATAACGTAATATTATGTAATTTATATATTTACATTCTCCTTTCTTAAATAATTTCTTAATTTCCTCCAATCTTATTCCATTTAATTACCTTATATAAATTACATAATTATTCTTATATAATTTATATAATTATTATTTTCTTCATACCTTATTTTAATTTTCTTATATAAATTATATAATTTATATAATTACTTTTCCTTCTCAATTAATTTCTAAACTTCTTCCAAAAATTCTTGATTAAATCTAAAATCACTAATTACAATTTTATTAACTTCCCCATTCGCTTTTCATTTAACTTTAGATTAATTTAATTATTACTCCCTTAATTCTCATAATTAATAAAATTTATAATTATCAATTAAACATTCACATATTTAAATATACATATTTAAATCTTACTTATCGCATTACCATATAATTTCCTTTAAATCTAAATTTCCACATTTTCATAACAATTTAATCGTACAAATTAATGTACATTTATCTGAAATTTCTCTTAATCTTAATAAATTGTTTTTAAATAATTTATTTACTTTACAATTACTTAAATTCAATACAATTTATCATAATCTCTGCACAGATTTAATTTACTAATTAAATCTCATCACATACCATAAACTACATAAAATAATAATTAATTTAACAACCTTGATAATTTTATCAATTAAATTCTTATTTAATTTTTTATTAAAGAAATCTTGGAAATTCGGATCCTCACATTCTTCCCCCCTTAACAGGATTCCATCATCGGAATCATAATTATCGTAATAATCATACGTATATTATTCATAGCACCTTGTTATACCTTTGTCTTCATAAATCACAATTATTTCCATAATAATCATATCTTTTCTCATTAATTTCCACAGCTCACATGGATAACACCATAATAATCATAACTGTTAGAATATTTAATTTCTTAATTCATAATTTCCTTGTAATATTACATTTTATAATTCTCTAAAATTTTATTAATAATACATTAATTCATTTCTTGATATACTTATCAAGATAATTTCTCATTCTCTGAAATTTTTTCTTTCTTTAATCATTCTCAATTCCACCTTATCGATACTTTACACATTCATCCTTCTTTTCTTAATTCATATAAATCTTCTTTACATTTCATAATTCATTCCTTAATATCTTTATTATTCAACGCTAGGTTTTAAGTACCAACATTTACTTAATTCATCATAATCCTTATTTGGAAATTATTTCAAAAATCCTTGGTGTCACATTAACCC
Organism: Hedera helix; assembly: GCA_947179155.2. Taxonomy (NCBI): domain Eukaryota; kingdom Viridiplantae; phylum Streptophyta; class Magnoliopsida; order Apiales; family Araliaceae; genus Hedera; species Hedera helix. The sequence continues at coordinate 9,820,304 of OX359286.1, forward strand.
TCCTTCATAAAATTTCGTTCTTGAAATTTCTATGTACTCATATCTCATAATTTCTTTACATCTATTCCACATATCTTGCTTTCCTTCCTTTCTCACAGTCATTGTGACACCCAGGATTTTAGAATAATTTTAAATAAAGATTATGATGAATTAAGTAAGGATTAACATATAGAACCTAGTGTTGAATGATAAAGGTATTAAGAAATGATTTATGAAATGTGAAAAAGATTTGTATGAATTAAGCGAATGAAGTAAGGAGATATGCGACTAAAGAATGGAAAAGTTTCTGAGAATAAGACACTATCTTGATAAGTGAATTAAGAAATGAATTAAGGTATTATTAATAAAATTCTAGAGAATTGTGAAGTGTAATATTACAAAGGAATATGAGGTAATCCACGTGAGTTATGGATATTAGAAAGATAAAATGTGATTATTATGGATTTAATTGTGATTTATCAAGATAAAGATATAGCAAGGTGCTATAAATAAAATACGTATGAATATTACGACAATTATGATTCCGAGGACGGAATCTTGTTAAGGGGGGAAGAATGTGAGGATCCGAATTTCCAGGATTTCTTTAATAATATTAAATGAGAATTTAATTGATAAAGTTATCAAGGTTGTTAAATTAATTATTATATTATATAATTTAAGGTATGTGAACGGATTTAATTGATAAATTAAATTTGTACAGAGATTATGATAAAGTATGTTGAATTAAAATAAATAAAAAGTAAATAAATTGTTTCAAAACAATTTGTGAGAAATGAAAGAATTTTAGGTAATTGTACAATAAATTGTACAATTAAATTATTATGGAAATGCAAAAATTATGATTTAATTGAAGTTACGTGGTAATGTGAAATATATTAAATTAGATATGTATATATATACATTTGTATATATATAAATATATATGTTTAAGTGATAATTATAAATGTTATTAATTAAGGAAATTAAGGGATTAATAATTAAATTAATCCAATTTTTAAATGAAAAGCGAATGGAGAAGTTAATAAAGTTGTAATTATGGATTTTAAATTAAATTAAGATTTATGATGGAAATTTAGAAACTAATTGAGAAGGAAAGGTAATTATATAAATTATATAATAATAAATTATATAATTTATATAAGAAAATTAAAATAAGGTATGAAGAAAATAATAATTATATAAATTATATAAGAATAATTATGTAATTTATATAAGGTGATTAAATGAAATAAGGTTGGAGGAAGTTAAGAAATTAATTAAGAAAGGAGAATGTAAATATATAAATTATATAATATTAAGTTATATAATTTATATATAAAGAAATTATTGTGAATATTAAAGAAATTGAATAATAAATAAGAAAGAGGGATGTTTTAAATTATTAAAAATTATATTTATGTATAATGGAATTATTATGACGTTTATGAAAGATAATATTTCAGAAATGTGAACATGTTAATGTAACATGTTGTCCAAGTAACAGAGTGAAAAATTATGAAAAATAATTTTTATATGTCCTATGAATTATTTTATGATTTTTGGAGGTATAAATTACCTCATAGAATTACATGCATGGCGTTATGCGCGTACAAAATTTATCAAGTAAAGTACCCAAAAAAAAAAGGTGTTAATATTATTTATAAATCATATTATGATTTTTAGTAAATTAAAATAAATATTTTATATACATTATATAAAATATTTATTACACGATATAGTTACGTAATGTATTAAAATTCTAAATTTCGCATGGGAATTGTCCGGAAATTTCCCGAAATTGGCGTGAGAGAGAGAGAGAAAGTAAGTCGGTGGACTTCTCATTTTAAAAAAAAAAGTAGTTGATGACTTTGATTATAAAAGGCAAATGAATAAAGAGAAAAGAAAAGAAAAAGAAAAGAAAGCAACAAGAACATTGCTTCATTTTCCACCACCATCCGAGCCACCATGTCACCACCACCGAACCTCCATGGCTGTCAAGAGAGGGAAGAAGGAATTTTGGTGCCTTCAAGGAAAGAAATCAAGCTTTGGGGAGGTATAATAATTTAATTATTTGTTTTATTTGTGATTATGAATGATTAATTATTGTGATGTAAAATTAGAAAATAATTAGTATAATTATTCTAAATAATTTTAGGATGTATATCTATTAATTTTATGTTTTTTGGAATGATTTTGTGGTGAAAAAAATGAGCAAAATGGTGAAAAATGATGAAGTTGACGCACTGTTCCGGAAGAAAGAAGAGAGAAGAATGAACAGTGCTCCGCGCAATGCGCGGAGGGATTTTCCGGAAACCGGACCAAAACGACGCCGTTTTGGGGTAAGGGGCAGGGCCGCGCATCGCGCGGCTGAAGTTTCCGGAAAAGGGGGGGGCCAAACGACGTCGTTCTGAGATGACGAAGGAATGACGCGCGCCATGCGCGGCTTACGCGCTATGAGATTACGAAAGCGTCCCTGGTCTTTTTATTTATTGCCGAGCGTGTCCCTTGGCACGCCGAAAGTACGAAAATGCCCCTGAACTTTTCGGATAATGACCAGCGTGTCCCTGACCCTCGGTTAATTACGGAAATGGCCCTGGACTTTCCGAAAAATTCCGGATTTGTCCCTAACGTTGCCAAAATGACGGAAATGCCCCTGGGCTTTCCGAAAAATGCCAGTTTTGTCCCTTTGACCGCGAAAATTACCAAAATGCCCCCAGAATCAGTTTTTAATGAAATAAATGTTTAAAAATTGTTTAAAAATAATAGAAAATTATAGAAAAATACTAAAAATATAGAAATGATATTTGGGCATTAAATTTAATATTTTTGTAAAAATATTAAATTTTGGAGATTAATATTTAAATATTAATCTATTAAGTTTAAAAGCTAGAAAATGATTAAATGAAAATTCGGACAACCAGATATGTTAAATTTTATCCGATGAGCCGGGTTGTCCGTATTAGAGGTATTGGATATTAAGTTAAACGAATATTTTAAGGAACGAGGTTAATATAATTGGCCATATAAATTAATAATTGGCCTAGAGATGATATTAATTAATTAAATTAATATCATAAGGAGTTAAATAATTATTATTTGATTATTTTATGATCATAGGTTGATCGAGTTAAGGGTTTGAGCTATCAAATTAATTAACTGGACTTCAGGCAAGTTCTTCAGTCCCTTTTATGTTAAATGTTGGAATGTTATGATATGTAATTCTTATTTTAAATGCATAAAAATTACGTGCTATGTGATACGTGATTAATGTGACCACAATGTGTATTTTGTGCAACGATATGAATATATATGAGATATATGGCTATAGTAGAAGCACAAACACATGATGTATGACACACACCAAGCATGTTAAGGTATGTGCTACGTGAATTATAACTGTTGAACTTGCTGAGCCGTTGTGCTCATTACTTGCATAATATAAACTTTTGCAGGTTAAGAAATGAATTTCAAGAATATCCGATTATATAGAGACGAAATTTTCTAAAAGGCTGTGAAGTTATTATGAAATGTTTATATTATGATTCAATGTGAAAAATTGTTAATGTTACATTAATATTTTTATGTACATATATGTTGGATCTGGACAGAGCGAATATTGTTAAATTATGAATTGTGATTGTTCTTGATGATGGTCAGGATAGAAATTATTATGAATTATGAAACAAAGAAAATTGTATGGATATGACCAATACTAAATTGTGAATGTTGAGCTGTATGACACTAGTAAAAGAAAAGAAAAAGGTTAAGGTTGCGATCCAGGGACTAGGATCCAGATGTAAAGATTTTAAATATCCAAATATTTTAATACAATAATTGAATTGAGAAAAAGAAAAAAATTATACCGAAAATTTGGTAATTAATGATTTTTTTAAATCAGCTAATGGATCAATTAAGGTGATTAAAGATTTATTAACGGACCGAAATTTGGACGTAAAGAAAATAATGTTTAATAAATACAAGATTCAAGGGAATGAAGTAGGTCGAATTTCGGGGTCGTTACAGTCATTGCACATTGCAATTTTCTAATCCATCACATTTCATAATTCCTTTACTTCACAATATTACTTTCATTATCACTCATAATTAAAATACTACCCCATCCTACCATCCAATCTTCATAAGAGTAGATGAATTTTAAGAAAAATTTAGACAAAACTTTTTATTTTGGACAAACTTTCATAATATGCTGAATGAACATTTATCCCGGTTTACAGTATTTCGCTCCCCGAGTACTTCATACTGCAAACCTTGACAGTGGATCAATCTGTCATTAAAATGATGGATGTTTCACCATACAGTGGCACGCCAGATGATCAGTCTGCAATGCCTGTGTCTTAATATGTCAGGTGACCATTCGATCAACCTGTAATATTCTTAATCTTTTTGTTCATCTCAGCCTTAGAATTCATATAAGAGTAATTTGATTTGGTATAACTTTCAAAGAATACGAATTCAATAAATATAATTTAAAATTTGTCTAGCTGAATCAATAGCTCAGACTTATACTTCTTCAACGCTTGTCTAGCTAGATCAATTAGCATATGCTTACTTTTAACAATTTATAACTCACAGAAAATTTTAAAATATTCATCTATATCAAAACTTTTCAAAACGTCTAGCCGAATCAAATGGCATTGACTTATAGCTTTGACATAATTTTATAAATCAAAATCATTTATGACTTCATGTTATTGCATCATTTTGACAGTACGTTGAGAATTCTGTCGTTAATAATTCCTACACCATAAACCATACTTTATGTGTTGAATCATCTTATGACGAAATAGTACCGCACCGTCTCAACAACACGTTGAGCATTTCGTCATTCATCACATCTGCACCGGGCTAAAAGGTGCGTGGATGATTCTTTTGAAATACATTTTGATGTAAAAAAAATTTTGTCTAGCCGAGACAAGTAGCATAGACATTTTTTTTTAAATCGCTTAAAAATTTCATTTATATTTTTCAAAGCACACACGTGCCAAATCAACTTGAGGCCAAAATTTTCAAAATCTAGCAAAGCTAGAAGAGTGGGAATATCCTAAATTCCCTAATCATTCACCTTCTGCTATTTCACTTAATTATATTATTCATTGGTAAGACTATTATTATTATCATATTAAAATTTCTATCTACTCCAACTTTTCTATACCCCCGTATAGTTCATCAAACTTGCCACACATTATGAGTCCAGGAACTTACCACAAGAATATGAGTTTTAAAGCTTGTCCTAGCAATACGTAGTTTGAGAATATATCAAAGATTGTCCATATGCTGAGGGGCTCAAAACATACCATACCAATATGAGTCATGGACTTACCATATGCATGAGTTTTAAGAACTCGTGCCTAAACTTAATATTATTTACCTATCAAAACCGCTAGCGCGACTCTAATATTTCAATGATTATCACATAGTAACGGAGTAAACACAAGTCCTCTGCCCATACAAAGGATTGTGCAATTCAGTCACCACATGAGTCCTCAATTGAAATTTCGTACCCAAGCTTCCTGCCCCCTTATCATAACATTTCTGTCATTCATATCTCATCATTCTCTGTATTCTTCTTGTACTATTTCATAGTACCATGTCTCTTTATATCATTAAACTATGCCTTTTCGACCATTAACAGGTCTCTCTGTTATTTCACATTTTCACTTGATCCCATCATGATCTTGCTTTATAATCTATTCCTTACTCGTTTCCCTTATTTCACAATCGTATCGTAGTACGATCCGCTTACTGTTCCTGATCATATTATTATGATTTCTTTCTATACTTTTTAGATTATCTTGTCATCTTTATTGCTTGAATCAGGTGTCCCCTGATTTTCTTTGAGATTCATCTTTGAATCATTTCAAATATTCTTTCAGATATGTTCTTAATTGAACTTATAAATTTTCTCAATTCATTACTTTCATTCAGATCTTTCTTAACAACTTTATCTCTTCCTTATAATCTTCTATCTTTCATATTTCTTTCACTTTAACCCATATTAGAGAACTGTATCTCTTAACATATATCTTTCCATTTTAATTCCCCCATGTTCATCAAACTTATCACGTATTTGGACTCAGGAACTTACCATAATCATATGGTTGAGGAGCTTGTCCTAGTCAGGCCATAGTCGCCCATTCGCTAAAGGGGCTCCACCATATAATCATGAGTCACGAGTTTACCATACGCTTGAGTTTTCAGAACACTCAACTACCCGAACTCCTTCTTACTAAGGTTATAGCCTAAGGTATCATTTACCTAAGGTTTATAATCTCTGGCTCTGATACCAACTGTAACGACCCCGAAATTCGACCCACTTTATTCCCTTAAATCTTTTATTTAATAAACATTATTTTCATTACGTCCAAATTTCGGTTCGTTAATAAATCTGTCATCACCTAATATGATCCATTATTTAATTTCAAAATCATCAATTACCAAATTTTCGGTATAATTTTTTTTTTCTCAATCATTGTATTAAAATATTTGGATATTTAAAATCCTTACATCTGGATCCTAGTCCCTGGATCGCAACCTTTATTTTTCTTTCTTTTACACGTATTATGAAGCTCATCATTTAAAATTTACTATTATTTATTTTCATACAAATATTCCTTGTTGCGTCATTCGTAATCAAACATATAATACCTCTATCGTAACATCTATCTAGTACCATCACAATTCATAATTGAACTTTTATCATATCCAGATTCAACTTATATATACATACAATTCATCACAGTAAATAAACAAATTTACCCATTTAAATTATATTATTAACAATATAACAATCACGTTTTCTACCTTCTAGGCAACTCATCTCAAACTTATTCCAATATTCTTGAATTTCATTTCTTTCCTGCAAAAATGTTTATTAAACAAGTAATGAGCACAGCGGCTCAGCAAGTTCAACAGTTCATGCTTCACGTAGCACATACCTTAACATGCTGGGTGTGTGTCATATATCATGTGCTTGTGCTTCAACTATAGCAATATATCTCATATCGTTGCACAAAGAACACATTGTGGTCATATTAAACACGTATCACATAACACATAATTTGTATGCATTTAAAACAAGAATTGCATCTCATAATAATTCAACATTAAACATAAAAGGGACTGAAGAACTTTCCTTACGTCCAATTAATAGCTCAACTTATTAAATTGGTAGTTCATACCCTTTACTCGATCAACCTATGATCATAAAATAATCAAATAATAATTATTTAACTCCTTGTGATATTAATTTAATTAATTAATATCATCTCTAGGCCAATTATTAATTTATATGGCCAATTATATTAACCTCGTTCCTTAAAATATTCGTTTAACTTAATATCCAACACCTCTAATACGAACAACCCGGCTCATCGGATAAACTTTAACATAACTGGGTGTCCCAAAAATTTTATTTAACCATTTTCTAAATGGTAACCGTATTAGATTAATATTTAAACATTTAAATATTAATCCCCAATATTTAATATTTGTACAAAAATATAAAATTTAATGCCCAAACATCATTTCTATATTTTTAGTATTTTTCTATAATTTTCTATGATTTTTAAATAATTTTTAAACATTTATTTCATTAAAAATCATTTCTGGGGTCATTTTGGTAATTTTTCGCGCCCTTAGGGACATATTCGGTATTTTTCGGAAAGTCCAGGGGCATTTTAGTAATTTCCGCGCGTCTAGGACACACTGGTTATTATCTGAAAAGGCTAGGGGCAAAATCGTCATTTCGCCCTTAAACCGCGGTCGCGCATTGTGCGGAGCTTCTTCTTCCGGCATCCCATAAAACGGCGTCGTTTGGGCCACTGTTCAGGACAGCCGCGCAATGCACGGACGACCGAATTCTCGAGCCCCAAAACGGCGCCGTTTCGTTCCCGCGTCAGACAAAAAAATGGTTGCCGCGCATAGCGCGGCAGCCCAGAATTTCTTTTCTTCTTCCTGCCGAAAAGTGCGTCAACCCAAGCAAAAATTTACACCATTTTGCTCCAATTTTTCACAACATAATAATTCCAAAAATCATATAATTCATACATATACACCCATAAATTATTTAGAATAATTAATCTAATTATTTTCTATTTTTTCATAAAAAATTTCTATCATCCACAAATATTAAAATAAATTAAATAACTCATTTTATACCTTCCAAGACATGGAAATCCTTCATTTGAAGCTTCTCTATACTTGGGTGACATCCTCTTGGTGGCTCATGGAGGTTTCCGGTGGAGGTGGTGGTCGGGTGGATCAAAGAGAGAAAGTTGTGCTTTCGTTGCTTTGTTTTATTTTTTTGTTTTTGTGTTTCTCTTTTTCTTTTCGTTTCTTTTCCTTTTATAAATAATACAACTTAACCATTTTGGATATAACCAATAAGTCCACCGCCTCATTTCCCACGCCAACCAACTTGGAAGAATCCGGAAAAATTTTCATGCCAAAATTTTAAATTTTAATACATTACGTAGTTATTACGTGTAATAAATATTTTATAAAATAAATATAAAATATTTATCTTAATTTACCAAAATTCATAACATGATTTATGAATAATATTTAGACCCTTTTTGGGTACTTTACATGACAAATTTTGTACACGCATAATGACATGCATGTAATTATCTGAGGTAATCTACACCTCCAAAAATCCTAAAATAATTCATAGAACATATAAAAATTATTTTTCGTAATTTTTCACTTCGTTACTTGGACAACATGTTACATTAACATGTTCACATTTCTGAAATATTATCTTTCATAAAAGTCATAATAATTTCATTATACATCACCATAATTTTTAATCATTTAAAACATTTATTTTTCTTATTTATTGTTCAATTTCTTTAATATTTACAATAATTTCTTTATATATATAAATTATATATAACTTAATATTATATAATTTATATATTTACATTCTCCTTTCTTAAATAATTTCTTAATTTCCTCCAACCTTATTCCATTTAATTACCTTATATAAATTACATAATTATTCTTATATAATTTATATACTTATTATTTTCTTCATACCTTATTTTAATTTCCTTATATAAATTATATAATTTATTATTATATAATTTATATAATTACTTTTCCTTCTCAATTAATTTCTAAACTTCTTCCAAAAATTCTTGATTAAAACTAAAATCACTAATTACAATTTTATTAACTTCCTCATTCGCTTTTCATTTAACTTTAGATTAATTTAATTATTAATCCCTTAATTCTCATAATTAATAAAATTTATAATTATCAATTAAACATTCACATATTTAAATATACATATTTAAATCTTACTTCTCACATTACCATATAATTTCCTTTAAATCTAAATTTCCACATTTTCAAAACAATTTAATCGTACAAATTAATGTACATTTATCTGAAATTTTTCTTATTCTTAATAAATTGTTTTTAAACAATTTATTTACTTAACAATTACTTAAATTCAATACAATTTATCATAATCTCTGCACATATTTAATTTACTAATTAAATCTCATCACATACCATAAACTACATAAAATAATAATTAATTTAACAACCTTGATAATTTTATCAATTAAATTCTTATTTAATTTTTTATTAAAGAAATCTTGGAAATTCGGATCCTCACAGTTAACCTCTTTTTTCCCTGATCATAGAGTCCCAAAACCTTACGATTGAAACCCAAAATACTCTAACCCAAACACCTTCTCAATCACCCACTCCTATACATATATTCTCTTCGCCTAACATCTATCATGCACATATGCATTTTATGATCCATGAGCCTACTGACCCTCTTGTACATACTCCAACCACCAACTATACAAATATACCATCTTCTTCCCATATTTATACAAATATACCTTCCTCCTCCAATACACCAAATTTAAATTTAGCACTCCTTTATTCTTTAGTCTCCTATATGAATCGGGGAATTATAAGTGGAGTTAAAACCATTGTTGAGCAGATACTCGAAAGAGTCTCGGTGGCACCATCCAAGATCCAGTTAGAACACATGCTCAAAGAAATATCCGAAGAGTGTAATTCTGGTATCCACAACATGACTGTTTGCCTATTTTTAACTTAGGATTTCACACGCAAGTATCTGTGATAGGATAACACTCTAATAGTAAACAAGGTATCATTCCCACAGAAAATTATTAATAATTATTACTAATTACTAATTTTATATCAAACTAATTTTATTTAAACAAACGCAATAAGACTATGAAATAAAATCTAATTAAACTAGCAACTAAATTTATCTAATAACAAGAATTAATATCAAATTTTAAAGACTTAATATTACAATTTTCCCCAATATTTTATTTAAATCTCTTCACTCCTTTTTTAATTAATTAATTATATAAAATTGTTAACCGAGAATTATTTATAGTATTTATACGCTTCTTCTGATAATCATATAAACAAATCCTTCTAAATTTGACGCTAAGGCAACAGAATTAACAAGGAACGTCCTAATTAATTAAATTATTATATTCCTATGTGAAAATTGTTAATTAAGATATTAAACTTAGATTCTCTTATTGGTTGCAAAAGATACATAAAATATATTCATATCCTATATACTAATCAAATAAACCCATTATAGATTCTATGAACAGATGTTATCATATCTAGATCTAAATCTATACTTCATCTTCCAATTTTGTATAAATTAATCCCAATTAATTACTATAGTTAATTAATTACATGAATGCCCAAAATATGATAAACAATTCATATATAATCATTATTAATTAAAAAAATTAAATTAAACTACACATTGGGTTCAATTGCAATCTCAATATAAAATTAACACATAACTAAATAACAAATTATCTACAAATAATTCAACATCTCAAAATTACAAAAGTAAATGTAAAATAAAAGAAGTCAAATTTATGTTTTGATATCCGTCTATCACTCGGATCACAATATTCAATTCCCAAGCTTCGCCTTCAATTCTTGAATCATTCGTGTTGAATATTTACTTCTAATTCTACTACTAACTATGTTAATCTATATTAATAATATGCTAATAAATGTTAATATTCTGAAAATAAGACTCCAATAGTGTATTTATAGGAGTACAATAAATATCCTAAGCAAAATTGGAAGAGAAATCCAAGTTGGAATAAAAAATAATCAAGATAATCCGAATAATCAATTTCATGCAATCTAAACAAGGCATTCGTGCCTTTAACCAAGTCAATGCCCGCAACGCGCGCATGGCGCGCCATCTACTTCAGCTGCTACCACTGGAACAACGTCGTCCACCTCACATGCAGCTTATCCACCGTCCGCGCGTGGCGTGGAACTTCCTTCTTCTGAACCTCATGACATCGTCCTGTGCTTCCTGTTACTCCTTATTTCCAGACCATGTGCACATGGCGCCTAAGCCCCAGCTGCACATAATTATAATAATATCACCGGTTCTTGTTGTAATTACACTTTTGCCATCAGGGATTATTTCTTTCACTTTTTCCTACAAAATAAAATATAAAAATAATATAAATATTAAAAAATCATATTATAAAATAAATTAAAATATTTAATAAATAGGAATAAAATCCATTCATTAACGGCCACTGGTATCTAATGAAGTCTTGCTCACATTGTCGAGACTGCATCCAAAGTCCCTAGGGAAATGTCGAAAGAATTTAGGAAGAAAATAAATGAGCTAATAAAGACAATAATCGATAATCTCTCCAAGCGTGATGAGATCTACTTTCAGAATATCATTAAGCATAAAGCAGTGGTTCTTTCTCTTCAGAATAAAAATGTTGAATCTATCAAGCTTTTTGAGATAAAGTTTTCTTTATGAGCTCCTCTTTGCTAGACTTCAAAAGCCTTGTTAACCAGTCAATGGAAAGGACGGACAATGTTATAATGCTGGTTCATCATCAGAGGGATCAAGCTGAAGCTAGATATCAATAGTCCAGAGATAACATCTGTAATGCCCCAGAAACCCCATCATTTGCTGTTGGCGATCTCGTGCGTTAATACATACATTTTTCCTTTAAAACTATTCATTAAAACATAATACAGTTCATAAACTTGTTTATGAAATCTTACATTTTTCATCTGTCTCATAATCATAACCTTCACATTCCTTATGCTAGAACTTAAATCATATTTAAATAAATTATGACCTAGTCTATCACAGTTCAAAATCATATATATTATGATTTTACATAGCTAATCCTGTTAATACAATCATCATACATAATTGTCTATACATAGCCCTACTTACATACATATGTTCCATACATATGAATTTATTACATATAATACTCGACTTACATAATACATTAATCTTAACTCATTACAACATTTCTCTGAATAAAACTTACATACATAGCTATCCCTACGGATTTACAATTCATGTATCTCAATATTAACCACAAACTTTAGAATTAAAAACATGACGTTAATTAACTTACATATACATGTATAAGCTTACATTTATCAAATTGACTTGCCATATTACACTTTATGACCATAATAACCTCTCTTCACTTTACCTTCTAAGCATTTACCATTCCTTACCCTTCGGCTTTACCGGAACCTCTAACCTTCTCGTACTTAGCTGAAAATGTAAGTTTATAGCAAGAGTGAGCACAAAGGCTCACCAAGTCTAATAGATAACACATATCATGCTCGTAGTTTATATACATGCGTCATACATTCTTTACTTTACCATACTGTGAAATTTTCAAAAGATAAATGTCACATATTGCATTTAATAGTTAAAACACATAGTTGCACGATGTGCACATTTCAAAATATTGGATGTCACATAGTCTGTCAAATAGTTCACATAGAATAATTATTACATTTTAACAAGTTCAAAAAAACTTGCATGTTACGCATTACCCAACTAAATCTTTACATTCCTCGAACGTCTTTTATCCTTCATCGCGTTGATTTGCTAATCCGAACTCTATCTGTCAACATAAAACATATACATCATTATAGCATCATAATACGTTCTATAACTCTTTCAAACTTAAATCATAATCACTAGACCACTAGTCTCTATTCATTTTACATTTGATATAATATACCTTACATAGGTTAATAATACATCATAACTCATTACCGACCTTTTGTACAACCATTATCATTCTTTTACATAGCTTTAGGTATGTTAAATTATACTTTTTATTGTTCTTTTATACCCTAACACCCAAAATATTGACCATTTTTATCATTCTAGAGTTTACATAACCTATCTTTATCATCCCACATCAAAACATAGTTTTTCGGACACTTAAAAAATTTTTAGGTACAGGACATCTCACCCCGGCATCGATTGAATTCGCCCCCAGGGAATTCCTTGCAGTCGCACTGTGCCTCGGCGCAGTGTTCATTGAAAAACACTGCGCCCCGACGCAATCTGTAGAACTCATTTTTCCTTATTTTTGTAGTCACTTTGCTGATTTTTAACTCCTTCATCTTACATCAAATTAAGCTCAAATTTGAAATATGGCTAAACCTTACTACATAATATTTTACAAAAATATAACATAACTCATTTGGCTTCTTTAAATCATTGAAGCGTTAGCCAATAAAACAACGTTTAAACACATTTTCAACTTTTTCGTCAAATTATGATTCTTGGCCATTCACTTCAAGAGTTTATTTCAACACTTCATATAGTCTCTATACATCATATAATACATGTTTAAACCTTTAAAATAACTTAACTTTGTACACGGCGGTAATTGTCCGTAAAAACTCGTTTTGGGTCAAAATGATCGATTTCGATCGCTCGAAATGCATTTTTATTCTAACTTTCATCTGTTAACTACCAAATCAATGTAGACACGTGTAATAACATAAAACTAAGTCATTTAACTTTATTTTACCATTAAAATTTTAAAATTACCAAAAATCACCCTTAAATTGGATTTTCATCAACTTTACGAAACTTTTCATAAAATTCACTTTCCAATTCTTAGACTCCATTTTCCATATACTCATTAAAGAGTTCATTTTCCACTTTTGTACACTTATATCTAACATATATGAATTGTTTCAAATTCATTTACTTTCAAAATATGTTTATATTAATATATTATTACTATAGCAAATTTTTAGCCTTCAAAATCTTACTTTCTATACATAAAGGTATTTAACATGTTATCTTTCATACAATTAACTCTCATACCACCATGTTCAACCTTATAGCTTAAGGTTTCACCATAATTTTTCAACTCTAGACACGTATTCTTCCATAATTCTATCTTTTAACCAAAAATACATACTTAGACATACATAAACTAAAGTTTTAAGTTTATAAACCTTCATGGATGATCAACTTTCTCACATGAAAAGCAACCATGATGAGGCCATCAACTTTTCTTTTTGCTCCATGACCATCCAAGCATCCAAGCTCATGAAACTTCAAGTTTTTCACTTCATCCTCCACGGCTTCCTCTCTTCTCTCTCCTAGGGCTCTAATTTTAGCAAAATGAAAACGAAGAAGGAGACCCACTTGCTTTGCTTTTGTATAGAATTAACCCAAATTGGGTTAATTCCACTTAATCATAGTTAATTCAACCCAAGGGCATTTTGGTCATTTCACATAATTAGTCAAGGGCATTTTTGTCATTTCACATCTTGGGACACAACGGTCATCACTTAATTTGTCAAGCGTATTTTTTTCATTTCACCCCTTAGGATATAAAGGTCATTAATCAATTTGTCAAGGGCATTTTGGTCATTTGCCCAATTTCCTAGATTTTCTTTTTAGAGAAAGTTTCCATTTAATGAAACTTTTATAACTTCCTCTCATTAATTTATTTTATGCTCATTTAAATTAAATTTTATTTCAATTAACTAACTAGGTCATTTGTTTCCTATTGTGCTACTTTCACGTAGTCTCATTTTATAGCTTAATTAGTCATTTAATCGCAAACCGACTAAATTACTTTTCTTAATTAAAATTATGTTTCTAGTTTCCTATGAACCTTCTCGATTTCCACATTTAATCAATTTCAATTTCCGACATTTCAAATAGTAGAAATGCTCGCTTTTTCCATAAAATCATTTTCTCGAAAAGCGAACCCTAATCGAAATACCAAAATCCATCATCTTTTATCCTATTAAGTTCATAGTAGGATTTTACAACTTTTAGGTCATTTCGTTCTTTTACTTAATACATATATGACAATTGCATCATATATGCATTCTTCATTCCTTCTACTCATTTTTGGGAGTATTACCTTCTATATTTATACGTCGTATAAATACTCAATTCAATTCAATCAATTAATGTTGATTTATTTATCCATTTCAGATATTTAATTTCATAATCCTTATTATTCAGTTAATTCCTAATATACGAATTAGGTTAAACTGTTCTTTTATTTTTACACATTCTACCATACCTTATACTATCCTTCTCTTAATCTAGCCTCTCAATTCCTATTCATCAAGCTAGTTATTAATTATCATAACTTAGCTTAATTTATACATTCTTCTATCATTTTCTTATTCTCTAAGTTTTAACTTTCTTTATTTATTAGATCAAATATATACATACACATACATTTAATCTACCATATTCTGACACAACACAGTGTCTTACAATAATTTCTTTCTAATTACCTAATCATATGTATTACATCTTGTCCTTTACCGTTATTCCGTTCTATTACTATTCAACCATTGTAATTTATATTTACTATAATTTCAATATCTGTACGTCACTAATGCACCATTTATTAATGACTGGTCCTTATAAGCTCTATAAACCCCTTTTTACATCAAGAGTCATTCTTTACAAATTCAACCACATAGGACATTCTTAACATATTTATTAAATAATAAATTAAATTTAATCACTTACTTATACTTTCTGTCTTTTCAAACTAAGTGTTAACTTCTAACCTTTATTTAATTAGCTAAGATCCTTATTTAGAAATCTTGTCAAAAACCTGGGATGTCACAACGTCTCCTTGTCCAGAAGCCAAATGCAAGAACTAGTTAACACTGTCAAGCAACTTTCTGACAAGGTCAATACTCTACAAAATGAAAGGGATGCTAATAAAAAGGGGGAGAGGAGGCGATAACCTCAACAATCATCGATCGTGTCTCTTCCTAATCCCTCTAGAATTTCTTCCACATTTGAAGCAATACCTTTAGGCCAAGGACAATCAAGTGGACTGTCAACTTCCTCTTTAAGGCTAAGATCGTCAAGTGCAGTAACACCTACTGGTTTATGATTCTCGTTTAGTGACCTAGCATTCATGAACAGAAATCTTCAAGGGGTTCACATAGAAGGGGAAAAACAATTCAATATCCCAGATCTTGGACTCAGAGACTCTGCTGAAGAAATTCAAAGAAAAGCAAAGAAAGGGAGAGAAAGCTACCTAAGAATGAGAGAAACTAAAAGAAGAGATCCGCTAAGGAGCAAAAGAGGAAGAAGGTAAATAAATAGTTATGTTGTAAAATTTTCTCTGTAAAATTTTATTACACTTTGTAAAATTATTTTATTCATCAATAAAATTCATTATTTCTCTCTAGAAATACAGTTGTTCACTATATATAACACATGTTTAAATTCAAAGTATCAAGTTATCTGCATCTCAGAATTGATGATTACTTGAAACTGTTGATTTTATCATCATCAACTAGGGGAAGATTGTTAGTACAACACATATATTTAATTTGATGATATAATTTATATTTGTAACTATTACCTTTTGTGAAGTCCTTAAAATAAAAATGATGTAAAAGAAGTTAGATTAAAAAATCAAACTTGTTAGGTTGATCTATTTTGTTGAGTAAAACTAACGTATAGACGTTAAGTAATTAGACGATCGTAGAGCTTAATGAACAATCGTAGAGCATTCTGGTCTAGCTAGCAAAGTCTACTAAAAGATCGTAGAGTCTGACAAAGATCGTAGAACACTATACTCAAAGATCGTAAAGCTCATTGAAGAATAACAGAGTCTTTTGAAGATCACTAGTCCACTAAAGATCATAGAACTTATGGAACATAGAGCTTGCTGATTGTAGAGAAACAACTCTCAGTGTTCTAAGTCTACAGAATCGTGAAGGCATTTCTCAAGACTCTAAAAGTACAAACAATGGTCAAATGATTAGAACAAAATTGAAGATCAATTGATGAGACAAACACTTAAAGAAGTGTTTCAAAGTATGCTAAAGTCTCGTAGAGTTCACTGAGCCAAATACTCTACGATCATTATGAAACTCTACGATTAGGAAAATAATAGAGTATATCAGTTCTAACGATGGACTGACAATGTCTAAATTCATAGAATGAAGATCCTAAGGAAGTTTGTTGAATATCTTAAGTCCAAAAAGAGGATCAGAGGAAATTGTGTCTAACAGCTCTATTGGTGAAAATATAGCAGACACATGAACGTCATTGTAGCAGTACTAATGTGACATGTCACAGCCAAAAACAAACACATCCACTTCTGAAGTCAATAATCAAATAGATGAGCATTAAATAAGCAACGACCATTTTACAACGGTAAAATTTTTAAGAAGATCTATAAAAGGCAAGCAGATTTAATCCAACAAAAACAAGAAAAGATTAAGAACTTGAACTGCTGACAAAATCAAAAGATATCTACTTTACGATCTTTAACAACTTATTTTATCACTAAATCTTTCATTACTGAACTTAAAGCCACTTAGCAGCACCTCCAAATCACACTCTCTCTTAGTGATTATATAGGTCTTAGTGACCTTTTGTATCCAAGTCTTAGTAACTTAAAGAGATATTAGTGATCTATTGTATCTAAGTCTTTGTAACTTGAAGGAATCTTTGTGATTCGTAGAGTGAAATTGTTCTGTATGAACAGATCTTTATGATAATCCATTTTTAGTTGATTATACCTACTCAAATAGTAAAAGAGTGGACTAAGAGATCTTTGTGCTCCGAACCACTTAAAATTTTATGTATCTCCTTTACATTCTGAATTTAATTTGCTCTAAAGTCTTTTAAATTTAATTATGACTTAATTCCACTTATGTGCTAAATTCAAAACTACAAATTCAATTAAATCTTTGAAGGGTTTTCAAAGTATCATTCTACTGTGCAAAGTCATTTAATTAACTTGCTTAAATTATAAGTTGGTAATAATCCCTTAAAAGAAAATTTTAAAATGATTTATTCAGCCCCCCCCCCCCCTCTACGGCCCATCTAGATCTCTTAGTGCCTTTAAGATATAATATTGCAGCCTCCCAATTCTTCTTTGATATAGAAAATTTGGAAAGGGAGTGCAGTGGCGTACCATGATATTTAAGTATATGATTTTTTTTTTTGCTAAAATTGAGAAGAGAGGTATGGGCTAGAAGCACGGAACAAAGCTTTTGACCATGGGAGGGGGAAAGGGAGGTGGGGCCCCCATGGCTCACAATGTATCACCATCTTGTCCGCTTCCGATTGATAACCTTTTGACAGTGCAACTAGTCCAAATGGGTGTTGGGGTAATAACTTAATCTTTGAATAAAATCTTTCTTGCAGTAATATCAATAAATACTTCAACCTAACATTTTCGATTATGAAAAAAATAATATATTGCATTAGTTCAAGAATCATTACAAGAATTATATCTCTCTAAAAAGGATTTCTTTTTGTAATGCAATTAAATTCTTTCTATTTTCTTTTTCTGGTGGGGATGATAATGATTTTTCAGTTTTAATCTCTGTGGGTAGTGGGACAGATATGAAAAATATTTATGAGACTCTGGATGAGGGTGAGATGTATAATCCCCACCCCCGCTCCTCCCTATTGCCATTCCTAATTGGAAGGGAGTTTGATTACATTTTATATGCTTGTTAAAATACAAAGAAAAAAAGAAAAATATAATATAATAAGAAATTAACAAATTGAAAGTCCAGCTAGATTAAGACTCAATTAGTTGACCTAAGGGTATCAATTTGAGTTACCGTAGGCAATCTATATGAGTTGTCGATACCCTTGGTATGTAGTAGGGTTGAGACCTTATAAATAATTCAATCCTACCAACATGTTCTAATATGGGATAAGGTATTACTGTATCCACTGCTTAGATCCTTAACGAGGCTAGTGAAATCATGGTCCCCAATCACATCATTAAAATCAATCTCACGAAGTGTGTGTATTCCAGACTCATCACACTAACTCATTGCTCAAACTACTTCTAACAACTTGGATGCACTATAAGCCCAGAGCAAGGCCTAATTCGTTATCCTAAGAGCATTAACTTGTTAATTTATATGTGTGTGATTTTAATGATGACAATATATTTTGCATTAACATATTATCTTATGCGTAATATATCTTGCATAAGCAATTACATGATTTAACATGAAAATAATATGATTTGCATGCAAACAAATAATGAGCATGAAAATAATTTTTCTTGGTTGGAAATAATTTATATAGGTACAATATGTGGTTCACTGGTCACGTAACATGACTTGAATATATTATATTCATGGAAAAAATATGTACACATGAGCTATATAGAAATAAGTTGAATACAATCATCACTTAAAGTGGACGTTGTATGGGAATGATTTAGAAATAATTTATATACTATTCTTGGCTTAATACACTTTGCATGTGAATATTATATTCCTAGCAGGTTTGAAAGTAAATATTTTTATATGGTATGATAACTTGTTTATGTGCAAAGTTGTTTTATAATTTGAGCAGGTTGCTTGATAAAAGGAATGATCATATCAAAGCTGATTTCATGGGAGAACAAGATAGATATAGCGGTTATTGGAATACTACTAAACTAGGTACATTAGGATCCTCATAGGATATAATGTAAGTTTTTTAGCACAAAAGATGGTGTGATGTCGCAACCACCCAAAAATAAAATCTTACTTTGGAAGAATAAATATGTAGTAGTGCAAGTAAGAGTCGATCCCACAGAGAATGATTATTTAATTTTATGTTTTTTGGAAATAAAATTTGGGGGGGGGGTTTAATTAAAGAAATAATTTAAATAAAATTAACTAAAATAATTATGCAAATAATTTAATGAAATAAATGAGAAGAAAAAGCCTTGGTTTAAGTTAACATCCACCATCAAGAATTTACAACTGATCACTGATGCAAAAATAAATCAATTAATATTTTGAAGATTCACCGTAGAAAGAACTACTCGCAGGTGGAATAATTTTTCTCCTCTCTCTTAATTTTAGATAAGTAGAGCCACGTGGTCTAAATACCCTTACTATTAAACAACCCCCGGCACGTGCTAAAGATTTAATTTAATAGCAGCTTTAAGAATTAGAGAGATCGTTGAACTAAGCAACACAAGCCACGTGTTTGCATTTAATTTAGATAAATATTCTTCCTAAGATAAAATAATCTTTTGATCTGCAAAACAATTATTAAACTTAGTTGCTTCACAAATAGCAGTAGATTAATATGAATAATAAACTAGTAGGCCTCTTAGCAATTAAACAAACTAATCATAAAATTAAGCATAGAAGAATATTCAATAATCAAAATATAAATTAAACAATAAAAATAAATTAGAACTCACAGTATAAATCTTGATGGCTTCAATCACTTAAACCAAGAAAAATAATTTAGCTACTCATAATTGTAGAGAACACTAAAGAATAGAAGAAAGAATTTTTATTCTAATGAGAGTTATTTTTTACATTGTGTGTCAAGCCCTCTATTTATAAGCTCCAAAATCCTCCTAACCCTAGTAGGAAGTACACTTTTCAAACCCTAATAGGATTTAAAATACAAATAAAAATAAAAATAAAAATAATTATTTTCCTAACCCTAGCTGGAATTAAAATCCAATTTGGAAACAAAAAGTAGCAAAATTCACGAATAATCTCGTTTCTGGAATTAACGCGCAAGCCAAACGCTGCCTTCGCTACAGTACCCAGTCACAGCCTCCCGCGCATTGCGCGGTGCCTTCCTATGCCGAAACGACGTCGTTTTCTTCGTGCGCTGTACTGCTGCTTGGTCGCGCATGGCGCGGGCCTTCGTTTGCCTTAAAACGACGTCGTATTATTCTTCGTTTGCCTTAAAACGACGTCGTAATGCGCGGTCGCGACTTTTCCGAAAATTACATATTTGCCCCCGGTCTTTGCAGAATTTACAAATTTGCCCTCCAAGCTTATTTTTCCTACAAAAATAAATATAAAATAAATAAAAATAAATAAAAATACTAAAAATAATAAAAATACATAATAATTAATAAAACACCTAAAATACTAAAAATAAATAAAAGCACATAAATAAAAAGAAATATAAAATTACTATAAAATTACCTAAATTAACTAAAATTCTATAAAACCTATTACTTAAATTTACAGATTTGCCCTCCAAGCTTATTTTTGCTACAAAAATAAATATAAAATAATTAAAAATAAATAAAAATAATATAAAAATAATAAAAATAATAAAAACACATAATAATTAATAAAACACCTAAAATACTAAAAAGAAATAAAAAGAAATATAAAATTACTATAAAATTACCTAAATTAACATAAATTAACTAAAATCATATAAAACCTATTAAAATCAAAATAAGCTAAATAATTAAACATTAAACACACAATAAATATAAAAACTAAGTATTAGAGAATAAAAATATCATATAATTTAACCCTATCAAAAGATTTAATTACAAGGAATGTTAAATTGCTAGAAAATAAATTCTAATAATACCAAACAGCCGAAAATATGGAAATAGGTTATATCAAAATTGATTTAGTTGAACTAAATTATTCTTATATTAATTGGTCAAATCAGTGGTGATATACTTTCTAAAAATAAGTATTCTAACTATTTTTGTTTAAAATTCAAATTTCTTAAAAACTGCTTTGAAAATGATTTGATAAACCTCAAATTCACGCTGCTATTGATTGCTTATTCAAAATCGTGAATTGGGTAATTGGTCTATGGATTTTCGCATTGTTGTTAGAACTTATATTATATATACTATCCTTTCTCGGCAAAACAAAGGAGATAAGCTTTCAAGTAATTCATATCTATACACTAAAGAGCTTTCACATAAAATTTCCAGCAGCTTTCTTCCTTGTTATTGATTTATTTTGTCTGAAAAATCAGAGTTTATTTGTAATCATATTCGTTCATATACAAATTAGTGTTCAAGTCATGTTTGGCTTGGTTGGTCCAGTAGTGGGCAAGGGTTGTGCAAAAGAAGTTTTAAAGGTTGCAGAGGTGCAAAGGGGGAAGTGGTGTCCAACTGA
Organism: Hedera helix; assembly: GCA_947179155.2. NCBI lineage: Eukaryota > Viridiplantae > Streptophyta > Magnoliopsida > Apiales > Araliaceae > Hedera > Hedera helix. The sequence goes on from OX359286.1 coordinate 9,842,525, forward strand.
GATTGAAAGCTTCTTTGTACAGGGAGTAATTATATTTAAATTAAGAAATTCATTAATAAAAAGGTCTCCAATACGAAATGGTATTGGACGTGGATTAGGCCATTAGATTAGAGGATTAAAGGTCGAACCACGTAAAAAATCTTGGCGTCACTGTTATTATTGTTTGTGATTTCATTCTACATCACATCTTAGTTCATACATGGTTTATATTAAGGTTTGCAATCAGATAAAATATTTCTTCTGAAGCAGACACGTAAAGCAGACAGGTTATTCAACTACTGAAGAACTTTAACTAAAACAGACACCCAAAAGCATATAGGCATACCTTTCTAGATTAAGTGTAATTTCCATAAAGCTTTATTTTGTCATCATTTATTGTATTAAAGCATAAAAACCAATTCAACCCCCCCCCCCTCTAGGTGTGCACACACAGAATTACATTTAGTATCAGAGCTTGGCCCTATTAATACTTGTCTTTGCAGACCGTAGGGAAAGATCCTATGGCACACATAAATTCAAATGAAGGGCAGTCCACAAAACAGGCCACCATTGCTGCTCGGTGGTGAGAATTTCAACTTCTGGAAATTTAGAATTAAGATTTACTTTAACAGGGATCCATGGGAATGGTGGGTAGTTGAAAATGGACCTGTCATTCCAAGACATGAAGATGGCAAACCCAACACACTCGTGGAAATGGACAGGAACGAATCATTTATGGTATCTTACAACTTTAAAGCCATGAACACGATACTGAGTGGAATGGCCCAATCTGAAATTTACAAAGTCTCTGCGTGTACCACGGCTAAAGAAATCTGGGATACAATCATCATGAGTCATGAAGAAACTACCAAAGTAAAGGAAGTAAAGTTAAGTATGTTAATGCAAGAATACGAGCTATTCCAACTAGACAAAAATGAGACCATCAAAAAAGCTCAGTCAAAATTTCTCATCATCATGAATTCACTGAGTATGCTTGGAAGAAAAATTGAGTAAATGGAGATAAACCAAAAATTGTTATGTGTCATGCCCAAACAATTCGCACCAAAAGTGACAACTCTCCAAGACTCTCCAACGATCAGTACCATGGAAATTCTCACTTTATTTGGAGAGCTTGAAGAATTCGAAAATTAACTCAAACGATACGATGAAGAAGATAAGATTCTCAAAAGGAAGACTCTAGCCCTACAAGCCGAGAGCTACATGAAAAGAGATGAAAAAGAGTATGATGAAAGAATTAGTATGATGACCAGAAAATTGAAAGAACTAATCAGAAAGAAGACTCAATCAAAGCGATAAAGGAAGGCCTTCAACAATAAGAAAGATTTCCAACAAAAGCAGCAAGAAGACAACTGTTTTGAATGTGGTAGGCCCGGACATTTCAAAAGAGACTACTTTCAACTTAAAAGAAAAAACGAAGGAAACAATCTAAGAGGAAAAGCCTTGATAACATGGAGTGATAAAGAGTCCGATCATGAAGCCGATCAAGAGGATGAAATAACACAACTTTGCTTCACTGGATTGGAAAATCAAGAAGAATTCGAGGTACACTCTGACATAACTATTTCAGATTATCTAGTATTAAAAAATGAGAATATACGGCTCAAAGAAAAAACTGTTTACTTAAAAAATTGGATAAATGACTTAATGAAGGAAGTGGAAACATTGATTAAAGAAAAAGAAATATTGTTAAAGATTATACATCAAATGAAGTGCTAAAGTTAAAAGCCAAAAATGATTACTTGAAAAATTATAATAAAATTTTGCATAATGGTAGTAATATATTACATAAAGAAAATGTCAATATTTAGAAAGAAAATAGTGTTTTAAAAGAAAACCTAAAAATGAGAGATACCTATTTTGATGCATTTAATGATGGAAATATTACTTGCATGGAAAATAATAATAAGAATAATGAAGAAATAATTTCATTAAAAAAGGATCTTGCAAGGTTTGTACAAGGAGAAAAAAAATTGAATATAATGTTGGGTGCTTAAAGGTTAAGTCTTGATAAACAAGAAATTGGGTATAATCCTATGAAGATAGCAAAAAGCAAGACTAAAAATAACAACATAAGAATGATAAACAGCAAACCTAAGCCACAATATTGTTCTTTATGTGTTACTTGTAAGAAATGTGATTTAAAAGGTCATTTCAATTACAACTGTACCAAAATAAAAATTAAACAAGTTTGGGTAAAGAAGAGTGAGTCATATGTTACTAACAAAATCGGACCCAAACAAGTTTGGGTACCAAAAGGATGAGATATATTCTTATGCCATAGGTATGCTTAAAAGCTAAAATTCCATTAGACAAGTGGGTACTTGACAGTGGTTGTTCCAGATACATGACGGGCAAGAAAAAATTTATATCACTTGTTTCAAAGAAAGGTGGAATCATGACATTAAGAGATGATAGTACTTGCCAAATTATCAGTAAAGGTAAAATAGAAAATGGTAAGGTTTGCATGATAATGTTCATCATGTTGAAGGTTTAAAATATAATTTGATTAGTGTTAGCCAACTTATGGATAGTGCCATTAGTAGCCAACATGGAAGGAAATGTCTATACTATCAACTTTGAAAATCAAAAGGGTAAGTTATGTTTGGCGACCATTCAAGACCAATCGGTATTATGGCATAGAAGACTTGGACATGTGCATATGGAACTAATCAGTAAGTTAGCATCAAAGGAACTTGTTAGAGGTTTACCAAAACTAAGGTATGAAAAGAATGGTATTTGTTCTGCATGTCAATTAGGAAAATAGGTAAGAAATTCATTTTCAAATAAAAATCAAATTTCTACATCATTAACCTTACAATTGCTACATCTTGATTTGTTTGGTGCTGAGAGACATGCAAGCTTAGGAAATAGCTATTATGCATTTGTAATTGTTGATTATTTTTCAAGATTCACATGGGTTTTATTTTTGAAAACTAAAGATCAAGCATTTACAGAATTTAAAAAGCTTATAAAGAATCTTGAAATGAAACACAACCTCAATTTGATTAGCATTAGAACTGACCACGGTGGTGAATTTGAAAAAGATTTTATTCCATATTGCAATGAAAAAGGGGTTACACGAGTTTTCTGTACCAAGAATGCCACAACAAAATAGAGTGGTGGAACGTAAAAATCGTACATTACAAGAAACTACAAGAACTCTTCTTTAAGAAAGTAAACTGCTTAAGAAATTTTGGGCAGAAGCTATGAGTACTACATGTTATATTTTGAATAGAGTTCTTATTAGACCTATGTTGTTAAAGACATCATATGAGTTACTAAATAAACAGGTTTCAAATATCAGTTACTTTAAAGTATTTGGATCTAAATATTTCATTCTTAATACTCATGGTAACCTTGGTAAGTTTAATGTTAAATCAACTAAAGCAATTTTTCTTGGATATTCATCACATAGTAAGGCATATAGAGTTTATAATCTTAACAAGTTAAAAATTTAAGAATCTATTCATGTTATTTTTAATAAGATTAACCCTGATCTGTCAAAATATGATAATGAAGATTCTGCAGGAAATTAAGTTCTGAAAAGTAGAAAGCAAACAGATGAATCCAGACAGTCTGACCAGTCTATATTAGAAGTAAAAATAGAAGAACCTAAAAAACAAACAGCTGATATCAGACAGGCTGACCAGTCTACTTTAGAAGAACTTGAAAAGTAGACAGCTGAATCCAGCCAGCCTGACCTATCTGTTTCAGAAGAAGTTCCAAAACATGAACCAGAAGAGCAGATCACTAATGTGACACCCCCAAATTCGGGTTCCATAACCTCGATTTTAGTACTCACAACCCAATACATAATAACAACTAGGTATATAATCTTTATTAAACTTAACAGAATAATACATTAATGTTCCTTATAAAAGATAATATAATCTCAATGTCTTCTAACCTTAACGTACACCATACATATCTTAAGGGATTCACAAAATATTTACAATATTTAAATAATATTAAACAGTTAAACTACTAGCATGAAAATTCTGCACTTTGGCTTTTCTCTTGCCCTTGTCTTTCTTGGAGCACTCGGGCTTAGCCGAAAAATAGTTCATGATATAGTAAGGGTAAGAAACTAGCTTACTCAGCAAGTTTAACAATAATAAATGCAACAATGATATATCATGATTGAATAGAAATAACTTCAGAGTTTTCAACAAATATAGTAATTGTGAAGGAACGAGAGTCAAGTTTCAATTAACAAAAATGATTGAGTCTTTACTGCTAAGTGACCTCTAAGGACCATAAACTAATACTTAAGGTAAATCAGATATATAACTGATTCTTTTATTATTTTGGTATTTGAGGGGATCAGTCTCTTGTACCTTCTTTATATGCATAACATTCAAACATCTTGCGTGAAAGTCGGTTTCCTGAATATAATTCCCTTATTTAGGGTTATTCGTTCTCAGTCTTACTATAAAAATTCGCACCAACCAATGATTTGAATAAGCTTTTAAAAATATTCAAGTTAATGAATTTATACATGCAGTGTCTAGCAGAAATAATTAGCTGAGATATTTTTAAATAGTTCATGAATCAAATGAACTATAAAGTTTCAAATGCACTATGTGCGAATACATAAACAACATGGATGTAGATTAATTTTAAATAATTAAACCACTTAAAGCTCTTGTAAAATAAATACAAGTTTAAGTATAAGAAACTTGTCTTTATTGTTGATTACAACTAACCAATACAATTTAATGTTCTTTGAAAAGACTTAATAATTAACAAAATTGATCTTCCAATTAGTATCATATCTAGGTTAATATAATAACATTTGTATATCTTAATTTTCTAACACTTAATCACATAAATAAATAATTAAGAGTACATTAAACACATGAAAATATTATCATCATTTAAAAAATATTTTAATCGCATAAAACTTATATTAACCACTTAATATAATTTAAACTTCTATCTAATATTATTAATCAAATAATAATATTTAAATCCTTTAATTACATTATGAAAATTAAATAAGGTTTTATTCCCTTTATAATATTATTAATTCTTTAATAATATTTTATTTGTTTACTAATATTATTAATCATTTAATAATATTTTACTAACTTTATAATATTATTAATCATTTAATAATATTTTATTCAATTCTTAATATTATTATTCATTTAATAATATTTTATTAAGTGCTTAATATTATTAATTATTTAATAATATCTTATTTATTTTTTAATATTATTATTCATTTGATAATATTAAATTTCTAATATTATTATTCATTTAATAATATTTTATTAACTTTATAATATTATTAATCATTTAATAATATTTGATTGAGTTTTTAATATTATTAATTATTTAATAATATTTTATTTATTTTTTAATATTATTATTCATTTAATAATATTTTATACCTTTACTAATATTATTATTCATTTAATAATATTTTAATTATTTAATTCTTGTCCAATATTAATATATTATTAAATTATAATTTTTGACCCATCTCATTTTCAAAAAATCCGACCTTACCCGACCCGGTTAAATAAAAGTTAATTTTTTTCAAAAAGTCCAGATAACCACGGCGGCGATGAGAACCACCGCTGCGGCAGTGTCCTGTAGAATGTTTCACCATTGCGGCAGTGAGACCTACCACTGCAGCGGTAGTTCTGTTTTTTACAAACCCTAATTTTTTCACCTTTAATTTCTTTGATTCAATCTTTTATAAAATGAAATATACACATCTAAAAGACACCAAAACATATTTGTTATCTTCTTAACTTTTTTTCTGAAATATTTCATGGATCAATCACATTTTCAAAAGCATTTTTGACATCAAAATCTAGGATCGATCGACTAGGGTTTCAAAAAGGACATGTTTTGCGATAAAGACCATAACTTCCTTATTTTTACATATTTTTGAGTGATTCAACTTAGGTTAGCTTTATAACTCATAAATCTTACATTCTAACCATAGAAATCAAATCACTAACTTGTACATTTCAAACTACCATAATATATAGCACATAGCTAGTTAAGGTTTTACTGGTAAATCTTCATATATACATATCTTTCACTTATTTACATTCCACACACATTAATGCATATATTAAAGATATTAAACCATGAATATACCTATATATCATAGTTTTAACATTATAAAGCATCAAAATAGGTTTTGATATATTAAGCATACATGGACACTTAAATACATATATTCACCAATAAATCTCCATCCTTATACCTTCGAGCTCACCATAGCTCCATCATACACAAATTTCTCCCACAACCAACCATGGTAAACATTCATACAATAAATGTTAACCATAAAAATAAAAAGATATAAAGATAAGAACACTTTTAAACCTTATAGACTTGGATACTCTTCTTCTCTTCCTACCAAAATACGATATGAAGCTTGAAGACTCCATTTTCACTCTTTGATCTACACTTACAATACCCACACTCAAAGTGTCTCTCTCAATAACACATGAAGCTCACATTTTTCTCTCTTGGAAACTCTCTCTATCTCCACTTAGTGTCTCAAGCAAAATAACTAACAACATAACCACTTGGTAGAGTATTCTATTTATAGCTCTTCCCTAATCCTCATTAACATTTACTAAACATCTAGCATTGGTCAAATTAAGCTAATTTAGGTTTACAATTGGATTGATGGACACTTGGATTAACTAAGTGATTGACTAGGGTTGGTAAACCACTAAAGCAATGTGTATTGAAAGCAACATTAGAGCAACACTTCACCCCCAAGTGGGCTCCACTTTAGTCAGTCAAATGGCCTATTTTTACTCCATTGTTGATTTATTTTTCCTCTTTATATATATATATATATATATATATATATATATATATATATATATATATATATATATATATATATATATATATATTGACCAATTTTGACTTTAAGTTGGACTTCACTTTGGGTCAATTTAATTTATTCTATTGGGCTCATTCCTTTACTTTGTTTGGGCTCAATTATTTATCTCATTGGCTACTAGTTGATTTAAATTAATACAACTCATTGAGCTAACATTAAATAATTTCAATTATACTTTACATGGACTATCCATTAAATAATTATTTGGGCTACCACATTAATTCTTTTAGACCTTAGTTAATAAATCCATTAGGGTTAATACATAACCCAATTAGACTTACCCTATTAAGGTCAATTATGCTACTAGGTTAACTAGTTTAATTTAATCTCATTAATTGATCTCTTCTTTAATTAATTTATTATCTTTCTTTTCTATACTTTTAAATGAACAAATATACAACTACATTAATATATTAATTCAAATCTCATAAAGTACAATTAATTAATACAAAATTTTAATTCATTGATAATTATCTAATAATTATAATTACAATGTACTTAAAATTAATGGTTATTATAATAAATGTCAGACTTTAAAAAACTTCCAGAACTATTATAAATAATTCTTTAAATTTGATCATCGAAGATATCAACAAAGGAATGACAACAAGGAGGAGTGCATAAAATTTATGTGCATTTTCAGCATTCTTGTCACAGATTGAACCTAAAAATGTCAAAGAATCAATTCAAGACGAAAATTGGACACTTGTTGTAACGCCCCAAAATTCCAAACTTATTTAATTATATCTGATTATCTCTGGATAACATAAATATCAACTTTAAACTACATTAACTGGAATCTCGTACTTTAAAACTTAACCTTTAATAATTGAAACCATTCAGTTGACCATAATGCAGTCTATATTTTTATTTTATTTTATTTTTTTACTATCATAACCTGTCTTAAGATCACAATGCTCACTTAATATTCATTAGCACTTAGGTCAAACATATATCAATTGTGACCTAGTCTATTACCATTTCATAATCATATATATTTTATGATTTACATAACCTATAAATAAAATTTCACCATGAACTATTATACATGGCCCTGTTTACTTATTCCTGTTCTGTACATGTTCCTGTTCCTATTTATATATACTTGTACACATGCATAACCTAATCCATGCATATTTACCATACATACAAGTTCGAGTATATATCAGACTCGACTTACAATAATATTATTACACTATTTCTTTACCTCCTTTATCTGGATAATACATACATACATACATTTATCACTATGGATTTATAAACCATACATTCCTTAATACCATTATGCATTTACATTTATCTGACTCATTTGCAAATTACACAAATACATATATCCAATTTCCTCATGTTGATCATATATTCACATTCTTTACCTTAGCTGTACCGGAACCTCCGGCCTTCTTGTACTTTACCTGAAATGTTAGTTCATGGCAAAAGTGAGCACATAGGCTCAGCAAGTGATAAGTGGGTTTTATACTTATATATTGATTATCTTTTAGCTTAATAATTTGTGAGTTCTTAAGTGTTTTATATTAGTTTAATGTGTTTTGGCTTTGTTTTGTAGGAATTGGAATAAAGGCTTAGTGGATCGAAGTTTGGAATTGTTGTGGTTGCATTTTTAGCTTGCCAATTATGCAGCCGTCACTTCAAGCCTGATTTGGACGATGATAAAATCGGAATTTGTCAACTCCTAAAACATGAAAGTCGTAGATCTACTTCTTAGCTTTCCATAACATATTAGATCATCTCAATCGGAGTTCATATGAGAAAGTTATGGCTGTTTGACCAGAGGACGTCCGTGTAGAAAATGGGTCAGCGCTGGCGGCGCTGATACTAGTACTATTCCAGAGCTGGCAGCGCTGGTTACAGTGTGTTGAGCGCTGGCAGCCCTTCAGACAGCGCTGGGTGACGTGCCAGACTTGGTTTTGACGCGTTTTTGATGATTTTTGACTCCGAATTGGATTGGGTTTCCTTCTAATGCTAGGGATTTGATATGTAACCTATAAATATATGTTAAAATACATATTTTAAGAGGGTCTAACATAGAATTAGGAGAACTAACATAGATCTATCATAGATAGGATTATAATTAGAAGAAGGATTAATTGAAGATCTGAAGAAGGATTCAACGTGAAGGACCAAGAATTGAAGGCAGAGATTGAAGAACGCTCTACAAGAATAAGAATTTTTATCTCTTCTCTTCTTTAATTTTTGTAACTTTACGACGTGGATTAATTATTATTTTATGGAATTGATTTCTTCTTCAGTGATGGTTTAAACTTTTATTTAGGATTTCAATGGAACCTTTTGATTTACGATAATTAATTCTTGCTTATTTTCAGTTATTGATTCTATTTGAGTTATTTATTATATCTTATGCTTGAATTTATTAATTGTGTGCGCAACAATTAATCTGATATCTTAGACGTAATTGAGAAAGGAATCTAAGATTAGATATGGGTATAATAACATATGAACTTGTTGATTCTTTTTAAGAGAATAGCATAATAGTGCATAGGATGAAAATATCTATGTGTCATATGTAATGTGGTGGAGAGTTTGTTCGTAATGAGTCTAGTTCAAGTTTATATTGCACGAATAGTAGCAAGGTAAGTGGATTAGATCTTTTTATTATTTATTGAACAAAGTTAATAATAGATAGGCAATCTCCGTTAACAACTCGTGAGAATTAATCAGTTGAAAATAAGATGAAGAGATTATTATGATCAATTGGGGAAGTTGTAATCCTAAGCTTTAAAATATCTGAAAATCAACTCTGGTTAGTTAGTATTTAATATTTTCATAATTAAAATTGTTACTCGTTTAAGCTAGATTTAAATTGATAATTGCGTGATAATTAGAATAATTGTTATCCGTTCCCTGTGGGTTCGACATCCTTTTTACTTCTATATTACTTGATTGACCGTGTATACTTGCGCGAATTGACCATATATAAATCGGACAACAGCAAGTAATTCAGATAACACCTTTCATGCTCGCATTTATAATATGCGTCATGCCTCTTTACTTTATCATGCTATGCTTAATGTCACATAATTCACTTAACAGTTAATACACATAGTGGCACGAAGTGCACATTTCAACTAACACATAGTTCGCATAGAACAATTAATACACTTAAGTCTGAAAAACTTATCTGTCTACATTTATTTTACTTAACATTTGTCGCCTCGCTTGGCCCTGCTATCCTTCCTTAACTCAGGTTGCTTGTTCAAACCTTATCTGAAAACATACAATCTATATTCATCATTATAGGATCATAACTTAATAATCTTTGTTAAACTCAATCTATAATTACATAACCATTAATCTTTATTCCTATCACAATTGATGTATTACACCTTATGCAGGTTAATAATACATCCTTATCTTATTCCCAACATTTCCATAACCCATAACATGCATTGGCTTAGCTTTAGGCATATTACATTATGTCATTTATCATTCCATTATATCTTGACAACCACTATTTTGGCCATTCTTTAACTATCTAGGGTTTATTTAACTCATCTTTATCTTTTTATATCAAAACGTCACATTTTGGACACTTAAAATTTTTTCTGCTACTGTAACATTCCGCCCCGGCGTCATCAGAGCTCACTGGCCGCGCATTCCTCTCGGCCCATGAGCAGTACACTGCGCCCCGGCATAGTGTTCAGTGTAAAACAATGCACCCCGACGCAGTGCTGCTGAATCAGGATTTATGATTTTTGTTGCTGCTTTGGTGATTTTTAACTCATTCACCATATATCTAATTAACTCCAAATTTGTAACATATTTAGGTCTCACTACCTAGTATTTTATAAAAAAATTACTTGCCTCATTTGGCTTCTCAAAATCATAGATACATTAGCCCGTAAGAGGGCGGTTCAACACAATTCCAAACTTGGAAAATTTTCTAACTTCAAAACCATCTTTTACCAACTTTGTGATTTTTGACCATATGCTTTAAAACTCCATTCTAACACTTGACATAGTTCACTTGGGTCATATATGACATGTTCAAACTTTTAAAACCATAAAAATTCGCACGAGGCAATATTTGTCCGTTAAAATTCGTTTTGAATCGAAACGATCGATTTCGATCGTTTGAATCACCTTTTTATTCAAACTTAATTCCATTGATTACCAAATTGACTCTAACATGTTTATTTACATAAAAAAAACAAGTCATGTGACTTCATTTTACCTTTAATTCCTCAAAATTGCCAAAAATCACACTTTGACGGTAATTTGTCAACTTTCGCAAACTTTTCAAATTCCAATACTTGAACTCACTTGACAACTTAAACTACACACACCTCATAGGCTACCACACGCACTTTTAACAACTACATAAGTCCATATAATTTCTAACTGCACATTCTAATGCACTTTACAGATTATGATTTGAATCACATGCAAATCATAGCCTAGTATCGTAACTTTTTCTTATCAAAACATACTTTTAAACAATTTATGATTCTTTGAAGCTATCTAACATGAAATTATGCATGCTTTATACATGATTAACCTTTTCATCTAGGCTTTCATCACTTCTAACAACATTTAACACATAACCTTCCTTAAATCATGATTTTTAGTTTGAATACATGCATAAATAGTACACCACCTTTGGTTTACTACACATGAGCTTAGGGTTTCATAACTTACAAAACATATGGCACATAACTTACATAACTCTTACTTCTATCCATGAATTCTTACATAGCTACCTCTATTCTTGAATTTAAACACGTAAGCATAAATTTTCATAACTTAAACATTTTTGTACCTTCTTATAGTTTTCTTCTTTCTTGCTACAAAACTTCATAAAGCTTGATTCTCCACTTTGTATGGCTAATTTTCCTTCCTTGATCACTTTTCCAGCAAGTCCTTAAGCTAACTATGGAAAACCCTAGACTTTCTTCTTCTTTTCTTGCTTAAGAGCTCTCACTTGGAAACTTTCGAATGAAATAAATGAAATAGGCTGGCTTGTTAAATACATATATAATATATTGTTCCAACAACTAACCATGCATTGGTTAGTTTAACCATGCATGGTTAGGGTCACTTTTGTCATTTCCTTTCTATCCTTAATGGCAATAAAGACAATTCACATCAATAAGGATACCATGGACATTAGTTAAATTGACAAGGGCAATTTAGTCATTGTCACCAAAATCTAGAGAATTTTAATTCTCTTAAATTATAATTTGCATATTTTTCAACCAATTCAAATCATTTTTGATCCAAACATGTTTCATCATGCTCGAACTTTATTTCATCATTAAATACCTCATAATTGGCTTGTCTCACAACACTTGTCACACTTCGAAACTTCAATTTCATTAATTAATCATTAATTTACAATAAATGTTAATTGCATAACATTACACATTCGAACCTTCTTGGTTCCCTATTCAATCAATTTCACTTTCCGACATCTAAATATAATCGAATTGTTCATCTTTTTCATTAACCGCTTTCTCGAGAAACGAACCTCGACCGGATTACCAAAATTCATCCTTAAATCCTTATTCGCTCATATAACCATCTCTACGACTTTTACGTCCTTTTTCTTATTTACCTACACACATGTGTTACTTTGCATCATTCTTGCACACAACATACTTTCTACTCATTCCCAGGGTATTACTTTCTGTAATTACACATCGTATACATAATTAGCTTTGTTTCAATCAATAACTATCAATTTCCTTATAACTTCAAAGCATTTAAATAATCCAAATCCTTATTATTTCTTTAATCTCACTAAACCGATTAAGTTACACAATTCTTTCCTTCCTTCACATACATACCTACCTTACCATTTTCATATCCTCGCCTCTTCAGGCTTATTCCTTAAACTCATCTTTAATATCCTTAACCAAGCATCAATTATTATGCTTTCCTCATTTTCATAATTCTCTAACTTGAACTCTTCTTTCTCTATCTGCTCAAATACACACATAAACACATATTCACACATTCGCTCTATCACCTGCTAACACGACATAGTGTCTTATCATATTTCCTTTTAAATTACCTTATTGTAGATATTACCATTAATCACTCATCTTAAATCCATTTTATTTCAATTATATTATAAAAATTTATACACGTAATTATTGCATTATCTACTACTTGCTAATATACGTTAACTACATAACTAGTCCTTATACATTCAATAGACTCTTATTAAGCCAAGAGTCCCTCTTAAGCATTTCAACCACATAGGTCACTAATAGCACATTGCTCACGTAATAAATTATATTTAATCTTTCTTACACTTTTTGTCATTTAACACTAAGTTTTAATTGCTAACATTTACCTAATTAACCATAATACTTGATTAGCAATCTTGTAAAATCATGGGGTGTCACATTAAGTAACCTATGTTACATTTAATTAAATCAAGCATTGGACTAGTAATAGTTAATGACCATTATGCCCATGGTCTTGATTTTTCTATAAATATGAAACCTTAGAAGTATTTTGAAGGTTTTAGCAAATTTTAGCAAATGTTAATCATTTTAGAGAGAGAGAGAGAGAGAGAGAGGTAGAAAAATTTGGAGAGCTTAAGAGCTCTCATCCTTTGGGGGGCTATGGAGAAGATGAAGCTCCATTGTTGCTCTAGCAAGCGATGGAAGATGGAGGAATCAAGCTAAGTTGGTCAATCTCTTAGCAAGAGGATGATCACTAGAAAGTATAATTTTAAAGCCCTAAAACTATTTCCTATGTTTATATGTTCATGTATATGAAAATGTTGGTTGTGGGAGTTTGAGATTTATAATGGATCATGATGTATCCGGGTGGAACAAGGATGCTTATAGATTGGTGGCTATATGCTTAACATATACTGTGCATGATAAATCATCAAAGATTAAGATTTAAGCTAATGTAGAGAATGCACACAAAGTGTTTGATAAAATGCCTAAAAGCATTATTTTTGTTAAACTTTAAATTTTCAAAGACATAAAGTAAGAGTTAACCATGTGAATAGATACAATAGATGCTTTCAAGTTATTTTGGTTTACAAAATATAGTAAGAGAGATTTGTTATGTAAAAACCTATTTTAAAGCTTTGATTTTTCCAAATGAGGATGTTAAATAAGAAATTTGACTATTTTTGTTATTTTTGAAGGCCATAACTTGAATGGGGTATATTTAAGAGAGTTAAAGTTGTTCCAAGTGGGTGGAATGGAAAAAGAAACCAAATGAGGTTTATGGATTTTTGAAGGAAAATAAATTTTTAAACTTTATTATTCAAAGTGATTAAACAAATGAAAGATCCATAAGTTTTATATTATAGATCTATGAGTTCTTTAAATGAACTATTTTGATATGAACAAAAATGGAGCCTAAATGAGCTTATAATGATTTTGATGTAAACTATGTGTTTTTTTTTTTTGGTAAAAATGTAAAAAGAAATTGTTTTTCTAGTTATATTGTTCAAGTGTTGAACTATTGTGGATATATATGACGTAGGTTATGTATTACAAGGTTAAGAAGTCATTTGGCATAATAAATTATCCAAACAACGCATGTGATGTTAAGGTTTGGAAATAAAAGCATGAAAGCATAAAGTTAGTTTGCATACTATTTTAATGAGCCAATTTCAATCCACTTTAGGTAGGATCTGGGTGGTTTAACCTGAAGAGCAGTTGTAGAGGAAAACATTAAGAACGCATGGGCTTTTGAATCACTCAAAAAGGTTAAGAAGCGAAGAAGTTATGGCCGTTAAAGTGCGCCAAGGTCCAGCAGTCTTTATGACTGGAAGGCCCTCGGGTTTGATGTCTTAAAATAGACTTTTTGAGTTCGAGAATTTTGGAGTTTATGCCACCTATGGGGGTAGTTAGACCATGTTATACATAGGTCACTGTCTAAAGATGAGCTAATTCCAAGTTGATACGGATGAGTTATGAAGTAAACAAGTTTTAAGAAATCGACTAGCATGAAAGTTAAAAAGTCGAAGTTAGAGTAATAGTTAAAGACTATTTATAGTAAACCAATATAATGACCCTTATTATGACTAATATGTATTTCGATCCCATAAACGTATGTAAGTCGTACAAAGAACGTAAATAAGCATAAACGGTAGAAGTGAATCAGGTAAGTTTTTCAGACTCTATCATATGTATTACGTGCAAATCTTTTGTGATACATGAAATTATGTAAACTCGTATTAATCTTATGATAATTGTTGTTGTTATTTATTTGATGATTGAAGTAAGATGTCCTATGTGAACATTATGAATCATCGTTATGACGCATTAATAAATGTAAGCATGATAAGAATAAAGCATGGATATATTTAAGATTTGATAAGCATCAGGCATGTAAGAAGACTATGCATAAAGAAAGTAAAGTATGCGTAATATGTGAATTACTTGCTACGTAGATATTTGTTAAACTTGTTGAGCAACGTAGTTGCTCACTCTTGCTTTAAATATACATTGCAGTTACATTACGAACTTTGAAGCTTCCGATAAAAACATTGATTGGAGGAATGAATATTAAATCAAAGTATTTGCAGTCTAAGCTAGTGCTGAAGAATTTCTGCGTTAGAAATAAACTAACGTACTAATTCGAACTTTAGAAACAGTTATATCTGGTTTTGCTAAACTTTAGAATGACTTGTTTGCGTAACCCCTAATGACACTAGAGGAATGTTGATGTTATATTTAGTAGATATATAGTCAAAGCATATTGTATAAGAAGTAGCTAGTTCCAGATTGTGAGTTCATGAATACTCTCAATCAATGTAATGAAATAAAATATACTTATATAATATGAGACAAATAGTATAGATCAAGATGATTTACAAATGTAATAACATTTAGTAAAGATTACGAATTTTGGAATGGAAAGAAATGTATGTATTTATTGGTATCAAAGCGAGGTTTTGTTAATTATACTATGGTTGAATATTGTAAATGTGAAGATAGGAGTTGTATCGTGATGTACCAGACCCGAGGTTCAGAGGACTCAAATTTGGGGACGTTACAGAAATATTGTGCAATGATCACTTTATCAGTTCAATAATATAAAATACTATGCAATACCATGTGATACTGTAGAATACCGTGTGCTACTATAAAATATAGTATGCTACTATAAAGTACTATGAAATACCGTATGACACTATTCTTTTATCACTAGGTATTTAAATAGTTAAAAGGGATAATACCGTTGACCATTTTTATTTAAAAAGGTAAATGTTGTCGTTTTCTATATCCGACAATATTTCGTTGTAGGGTCCACCAATGATTGATTATTTCGGTGCCGTCATACAAGTTGAATATTCTCCGAAAAATCGAATATTTCCTGACATAATGAATATTCTCTCTTATTTTATCATTTATACATAACATCAGTAACTATTAACTTTTATCAATATAACACCTTACTATTTCAGAATAATATATGAAAAAAATTAAATTTTATTCAATAAAAGTCGAGGTCTTACGTGGGACATTACGGATAATGTTTTAGGCCTATTTTAGCATTTATTCCTAAAAGTAGAGATTATGTTGTTATAGAGTTCTTTCTATTTTATATTGGCATTTATGACAGTTAGTATTCAGTTTATTTAGGAGTATTTTTTTAGGTTATTACATAAATATATTTAGTATGTTTTGTGTGTGACACCCTTTCTCTTCGGGAAGGGGGTGGTATAGAAATGGTATTAGAGCTTAGGTTATGATTCTGTAGATTATCTTTAGGCTTAACTTGTGAGTTATGGGTAAACCACTAGGTAGACATTTGAGGCTATTCCAAATTAGTTATCTATTTACTTAGTCTAGATGTTGACCAATTAGCGCTTTCTTTTTTATTTGCATTTAATTTAAGTAATGTGAGATAATTTGACAAGGTTATTATTATTATGCAATAGAGACCTATTATTGATTGGATATTATGATTGGATCACTTAGGTGAGTAAAACTATATTTTGTACGGTTAAGAAATGATCATATATGAAAGAAGAATTTGATATGGGTATTGTATCAAGAAGTATTTTCTTCTAGAGAATTATATGTAGATTTGTCTTTTAGTGATAATTTATCATAACCTTAGAATTGATGATTTGATTTGGTTTTTGCTTTGATTTTTTGTTAAACTTGCAGACAATTTGAGATGTGTATTTGTGAATAATATTATAAGGTGAATAATATATAAGTCTTAAGGATATCTTGTGAATTTGAGTTATAGATACTTGAGGTAATAAGATTAATCATTTGAAGTTGATGAATTTTGCGGCTATTTTCTAGTAGAATATTGGAGTTGTTTTATATAAAATTTCTTTGTGATAATAAGAGAAGATCTTTGAAATTGTTGGGTTAAGGTTTGCAATAAGAGAATAATTGATTGATTAAATGACTTGATAGTAAGTGGTGAAATTCAATTGATTTGAGAGATTTTGAGCAATTTTGAGTAGTCAATTTACTTTTGCAAATAGTAGAATTTATGACTTGAAGTTTAATATGGTAATAAAGAGATCTTAGTGGTATATTCTTTGAAAGGTGTAACAATATTTGAGAACTAATTCGGATTGAGGTTGTGATATTTTGAATCTTTTAAGATTTGAAATGAGTGTTGATAAAGTGACTTTGGAGTTTTCGTATCGCATGAATTATCAAATATTTTAGAGTTTTATATTTTATAATATAAAATATATGATAGGCTTTAGATATGTGTGGGGAATGAATATTAGGAAATTTGACAAAGAACTAATTTATATACTATTTTCAAATTTATATTTGTTTGATGTCAAGGTGTATTGTGTTTTCGTGGCGATCGATGTGAATGTCTTGTGAGTTGGATTTTGACGATGAAATTCCTATAGGTGGAAGGTGATGTAACATCCAACTGTCTCACTTTCAGAATATTAGTATTGATGTTATCATTTTTGGGTTGTAAGAATCATTTGAAATTATATTTATTGAGATTGATTTAGTTGTTAAGCTTTGTGATTGTTTTGAAGTTAAAAATTTTCAATTTATATAGTGGATAAGTTATTTAGGATTTAGCTTTTGAAGAATTTAGATTTTCTCTTTCGTTTAGAGTATTGATTTGGGTCTAGTAATATTGTATTTTAGGTTATTAGAATTTAGTTTTTTATGTTAACTTTTGGACCTTGTTTATTGCATTAGTAAGTTTAAAGAGTTATTTTAAATGATATTATTAGGGTTAAATTTTATTATATATATGACTTATAAGCTTGAGAAATATTAAGTGTTGATAGTTAAATTGGGAGTTCGAAAAAAAAAATCTAATCATATTAATTAGTCTTAATCTTGTCTTACTGCTCTTAATAATTCATTTAGTAAGGTTTGAGTTGAGAAATTGAAGAAAGGGTTGGCATATCTAATTATATTTGAAATTTAAAAGAAAACATGGATGTGTACATGTATTTTTTAAGGTCTCTCCATGGAAAGGTGTTGGAAGGTATAGTTTGAAAGGAAGGCTTAATCCATTGGTCCTTTTGAAGTTCTTGGGAAAGGGGTGAAGTGGCCTATCGAGTGACTTTACCTCCACAATTATCTCATGTGCATAATGTCTTTCATGTTTCAATGTTAAGGAGATAACTATCATCTGCTTCATGTTGTGCAATACTCATTACATAAGATTCGGGAAGATCTTACTTGTGTGGAAGAAACTGAAATAATTTTAGATCGCCAAGAGTGGGTTATGAGGAGGAAGAAAATCCCATTTGTTAAAGTTTTGTGAAAAAAATCATCCGGAGTGCGAAACTACTTAGGAGCTGAAGGATTATTCGAGCAGAGTATCTGTATCTTTTTGATAATTAGGTAAGTTCGTCTCTTTTGATTCCGAAGATGGAATCCTTTTTAAGGGAGAGGTAATGTAATACCCGAAAAAAAAATATAATAATATAAAAATAATAAAATAATAGTTAAATTTATTTTTATAACATTTTATTTGAATTTTATATTATGTTTGTGTCAAATTTATGTGAGGTAATAATAAATAATGTATAATATTAATTTGTTTAAATTGGGCCTTAAACCTAATTGGGTCCAATTTATATTTGAATATAATTTATATTTGTGTAATTTAAATCCTATTAAAATTAGGAGAGTAAATAAAATATATTAATAAATAAAAACTCATATAATATACCCTACCTTTGTTCGTCATATATAAGAACAGAAGGAGTGGTCGCCTCTTACTGCTTATACTAGTGTAACGTTCAGTGGCGAAGCTACTGAAACAAAATAATTATTTTATAATGTAAGGTAAATTTTAAAAAATTTAAGTATTATATATAAATTGACCCCACTTAAATTTTATAATTTTTTTATTATACGGGGTCAAATTAAAAATATATAACTTTGTCAATCAAATTTTAATCACATATAACTTATATCCCCTTAATATATATATATATATATATCTGTATAATATTTTTAAACTAAATAATAAACTAATTTATATTATTTTTTAAAATAATTAATGAATTAATTATTCATGAACAGTTATGATTAGAAAATTTTATTATGAGTCAATATAGTGTATATATACCATATATTATTAGTTATTATATTGTCATTGTAATATAATATATATATATATATATATATATATATATATATATATATGTGTATATATGTGTGTGTGTGTGTGTGTGTGTGTGTGACCCAAAAGTACAAAAGTAATATATTTTTGGCTTCCTCCTAGAAAGCGTTTTACTATTAATTGAGAGAGGGAGAAAGACATTGCAGGGACTTGTGATTATGAAAGAAAAACAACTTACGGAAGGAATCAAGAAGATGTTGGTTTTTTTTTTCCTTCTCAGGTACTATCAACTATTAAGCTTTTGAGATGTGTGAACACAAGCTTGATTTTATACGCAAATTTCGATGATTGTTCACATATGGTTTTAATAAGTAAGGGTCATGTGTTATTCATATGAGCAGTGAATTAATTGTCCAACTAAACAATTAAGAGTTTTGGATGTAATTTGTACATCGGATATCAATTAATAAAGTAAATATAGTTTGACTTATAAACTTGAACAATGTGTATGGAGATTAGTATTATTAATTGGAATGACAGCAGGCCAGTGGGCCGATTTAATTAATAAATTTATATTTATATAATATTTTAGTTAATAATTAATTATAATGTTAAGCTTATAAATGTATTGAAAACAATGTATATTAATTCTATTAGTAAAAGTTTATAAAATTTACTTAATAGTAATTTTAACGGTATTATGTTATTAATAATTAGATTTATAATAAAATTCTATTTTATTTTATTAGATCGGATTGAAGGAGACTAACATAATTTTATTAAAATTTTGATGTATTACATTACTTACTTCAGGTACGAATTTCGTACTCCTTTAACGATACTCTTATGATTTTTAAATTACTCGTTTTGTTTCTCATTTTGAATTCCTTATATCTTGATCGTGGTTCTATTCCTTACATCAGTTATGTGATATTTCGTCATTTAGAAGACTGTGTTTTTGAGACTTCATTCGTTTGTATCTTTCTTCATATATTTTTGTTCATATTAGGGAATAATTATGATCATTGGTATCATTGTGAGTTTGTTCATATTTTAAATAATTCAATGTCATTTGGACCCTTTTGGCTTACATTTTGTAGTTTGAACATTATGGTATACTTGAGATAACCACCTATAGGGGTACCACAGGCACGTCCTCTTGACACCGAGGCACGACACCTTCCGTGGCAGTGTGATTAGTCCACGGATTATCCTTTTATATGCTCGGGGTATGTGATTTGGCGGTTTGATGTGTTTGTTCAGGATACGTATGGGTCGACCCAATATTTGATTTGATTTGATTTGATTTGATTGGCGAATTAATGACACTTGTGTTATGCGTACTATCAGGTTTGATTTGCATATTGATACCGATGTACTTTGTTTGCCTTTCGCTATTTGTATTTGAGCTCGGTATGAAATTGTCACAACTTAGCTACTTTGATTCAACCTTCATTTTTTTGGAAATCTTTTGATGATACTTATTCGATCATTAGTGTTCATCGTTTGTATCTAGTTTCACTAATTTTATTATATTTATAATTCGTTCGTAGTTTGTATTCGTTCATTCATTCGGCTCTTTTGGTACATTATATATTGTGGTATATTGTGCATCTTTATATCCGCACTGGGCATTTGGCTCACGCTGTATTCTTTTTCCGGCAGGTAATCAGAATTTATGTAGATGAGAGCTACTTTTGATCCAAATAAGTCGATTAGATTTGAGATTATGTTTAGATTTGGGTTTCTAATATTTTGTAAATGGATAATATTTTAGGCCTATTTTGGCATTTATTCCTAAAAGTAGAGATTATGTTATAATGGAGTTCTTTCTATTTTATATTGGCGTTTATGACAGTTGGTATTCAATTTATTTAGGAGTATTTTGAGGTTTTTACATAAATGTATTTGGTATGGTTTCTATGTGACATCCATTTCTCTTCGGTAAAGGGGTGTTAGGATGTTACGGTATAATATATATCTTTAAATTTCTAAATAATAAATAGTTAACTTATTTGAACTTTACTTTTGTATATTTTTTAAAAGTTGAGTAAGAATATAATTTTATTAAAAGCAATAAAAATTGTGAAAAGAAAAGAAAAAAGAGGAGGCCTATAGTTTTATTAAAAGCAATAAAAAGTGTGAAAAGTGTGAATTTTAGAATTTAAACATGATCGTTTTGTCATTAACAAAAATATAAATTATCTAATCTTTCTATTTCAAAATTAGAGATATATTTTGACTTTTTGAAGTCAATTCTTCAAATTTTAAAATTCAAAATTGACATGAAATTATTTAGTTTTAGTACAAATTAATATAACAATTGTAAACTAACTATAAAATACTACTAATTATCATATTTATTGTTTTCAAAACTTGAACGAAATTATATCAATTGTGAGTTTTAAGATTTCTCAAATTAACTCTAAAACGTCTAAATGTATATCTAATTTTGGAACAAATGTAGTATTACATTTATAAGTTTGATAGCCCGTGTAAGACATAGGCTAGTGGGAAATATTATTTTTTTTTTGAATATTTTAATTTATTTTATAAGTATTATTTATTTATTTTATTTAAATATTAATCATCATGTGTTGTTATTATTTTTATATGGTACAATTTAGTGTTTTTATTATAAATTAAAATATTTATTTTTTTAGATGTTCTAATTTTATTAAAATATTTTTAAAAAATTATTGCAAATATGTTATATATATATATATATATATATATATATATATATATATATATGTACATATATATATATATGTTATACATACCTGATATATATGTATATTATTATATATTATAAGTATAATTTTATTGATTCATAAATATCTAATTTAAGTTTGATGGCCAATGTATGACAACGGGCTAGTGTGGAAAAAAAGTTTAAATTTTTTTTTAATTTATTTTATAAGTATTATTTATTTATTTTATTTAAATAGTGATCATCATGTGTTGTTATTATTTTTATATGGTATAATTTAGTGTATTTATTATAAATTAAAATATTTATTTCCTTAGATATTCAAATTTTATTAAAATATATTTTTTAAAATTATTGTAAATAATCTCTCTTTCTCTCTCTCTCTCTCTCTCTCTCTCTCTCTCTATATATATATATATATATATATATATATATATATATATATATATATTATAAGTATAATTTTATTGATTCATAAATATCTAATTTATTGAGAGAAGAAGAGTTTGGGAAGGAACAACCTTCAACCTTAACTAAATTGGATTAAACTAAACTCGATTAATTGATTCGTGACTGTGACACCTCCAAATTTGGGTCCTTTGAACCTCAGGTTTAGTGCTAGTGATTCAATACTTATACCACATTCATCAACTTAACCTTCAGTAACTCATGAAAAATATAATTAAATTTATTACAAAACGTACCATTATCCCAGGTTCCACTAACCTTAAATACATACACTATCTCAATAAACAAAAGAATTACATATGATCTACAATATTATTAAAGCATTTTTAAACATGTCTACTCAGTTGTCTTTTCTTTATCTTTGTCCTTCTTGGAACATTCGGGTTTCACTGAAAAATAGTTCATGATATAGCAAGGGTGAGCAACTACTTTGCTCAACAAGTTTAAATAAGCAATAGAGATATATTGTGACAACCCCGAATCCGAGTCCCTCAAACCTCGAATCCGGTTCAACACTAGTACTATATTTTCCTTATTATTCATGAATTACAACAATATTATAATTGATAAATAATCATTTATTTATAATTTCACAACATCTCTTTCTATTCTATAATCGCAATCTTTACAAATTCCTAGTATGTCTTAATATCATACATGATATGACATTCTATTACAATCAATTTGAGTATTTAACACTCATCTTACATACCAACTAATTCTTATTCTACACAAATATTTTATCTGTCTAATTCGGACTGATATCTACAATATTCGTTTAGACCTTCAGTGAAAGTAATATGCTTTCCTGTTCCTTGTTCTTTATCGAAAACTTTGAATAACTTGCACTATCTGAAAATGTTAGTTTTAAGCAAGAGTGAGCACGACGGCTCAGCAAGTTTAACAGTTACACGTAGCACATTACATGCTTCACATATTATACATGCTCTACATTTTATTCTTACATCATGCATTTCATACTTTTTATTTTATGAATGATTCATACTTCTTATAATAATCAACTAGCATCTAGCAATTCATGCTTCATATTTTCACATTTAATCATACCTCATACTTTTTACATAACACAAATATCATCAATATATCTCCATATCAATAATATAATATCAAATTGTAGAATATTAATGCAATAGGAGCAAGTTCTGAAAACCTTGTCTGGTTCGCTTCTGCTGTTTATGCTTATTTGCGTCATTCGTTCAACCTACAATTTATATATAAAATCGACATAATCATTAGTTACAATGACTATTAATTAGTCTTAACTTAAGACCTTAACTTCAAATTATTAACTTTTAAGATGTCCAACAAATGAACCCTTAAGTTCTGGACAAAAACCATAACCCAAACATAGTTGGACATGTCGGATACGCTTAACCAACTTATGCATTCATTACACGTTCTTCGTACGACTTACTTTGGTTTAATTCAATTAAACTTTCTTCTTTTACATAACTTAATGATTCAGACATTTAATAATGCATCAAATACTTCAAAATATTATATATACAACTACGTTCAAATATTATTAACCATTTAATAATATTTTAATCTCATACTAATATTATTAACCATTTAATAATATTTTAATTACTTATTAATATTATTAATCATTTAATAATATTTTAATCACTTATTAATATTATTAATCATTTAATAATATTTTAATCATTTATTAATATTATTAACTATTTAATAATATTTTAATCTCTTACTAATATTATTAATCATTTAATAATATTTTAATCATTTATAAATATTATTCACCATTTGATAATATTTAAATCATTTACAAATATGATTCACTATTTGATAATATTTTAATCTCTTATTAATATTATTAACCATTTAATAATATTTTAATCACTTCTTAATATTATTAACCATTTAATAATATTTTAATCATTCATTAATATTATTAACCATTTAATAATACTTTAATCATTTATTAATGTCATTAATTATTTAATAACATTTTCATCATGTAATAATATTATTAATCATTTAATAACTTTTTAATCATATACTAATATTATTGATCATTTAATAATATTTTAATAATCTTCAAACAATACCAATAGTTAACTTTTTAATTGTGTTAACTTTAGTCTTTATTTTGAATATTTAACTACCAATTAGTTACAATAAACTTCATGTATTGGTTTAATATCCAAACACATTCATTTTACACTTATTTTAACTTAATTTATCAAAGAAAACTCGACCCAGACTGACCCGACCCGGAGCACAAAAATCTGCTTTGGCAGATTGGTCTGGCGCAGTTGCGCCACACCGGGCGCAGGTGCGTCCGGCCAATCTGTCCAGAAGTCAACTTTTTGACTGCTTGACCCTATGACACTCCGACGGCCATAATTTCTTCATTTTAAAATATTTTGAGGTGATTCTTGAGTCCATTCTCATCAGAATTTCCCCATCTATAATTTCTCTTTGTATCACAAATCCAAATTCCGAACGAAACTGGACTAAAAACTGCTCACAAGTACAAAGTGAAAACTAAAATCACAAATCTTTGGTTTTAATTGTTCAAACTTGAATAAAATAAACTTTACACATCCAAATTACACCAACTTAGTGTTGTTATCTTCCTAACTTCTAGTTTTACAATATTTCATGGTTCAATCACATTTTTGAAAACGTTTTGACAAGAAATTTAAGATCAAACCATCTAGGGTTTTACTGGTAAATCACTATATGGGTTTTTCTTCCCTTTAATTGCGTAATACACATACCAATACTTGTATTAACTATACCAAACTATGAATATACCTATATATAATAGTTTTAGACCTCTAGAGTATCAAAATAACTTTTGATCGGTTAAAAATATATTTTAACTGTTTAAAACATATATAGACTATAAAAATGAACTAAAGAAAGTTTAGAACAATTTTTAACCTCTTGGACATGGATGTTCTTCTTCTTCTTGGCCATGGACTTCACTAGGAACTCCACCTTGATTATTCTCTAGCAAACCTCCTTGGTGAAACCTCAATTCTCAATAGTTCTCTTTATTTTCTCTATAATGCCTCTTTATTCTCTCTTGAATTTCTTGCAAAATGACTAACAAACATAACAACTTGGTGGAGAATCCTATTTATAGCACCTTGCTAATCCTTCATCAATTCACTAATCAACTAGTGTTGGTGAAATTAAAGCTTAATTAGGATTACTATTGGATTGATTGACCACTTGAATGACTAAGTGATTGACTAGGGTTGGTGAACCACTTTGATATTGTGTACAAGTGAAACAACCAAGCAAAATCAAGCCACCCCTTGTGGGGACCACTAAATCTCAGAAAAATAGGATTAAATCCCCCATTTTTACTTTATTTTTATAACTTAAATATACATATATACATCTATATAGATATATATTTTGATTACCATTTGGGCTCCACATTGGACTCTAGAATTTAACTATATTGGGCTCATCCATTTAATTTGGTTGGACTCAATTTAATTGTTACATTGGATTAACATTAAATACCCTATGTTACATTTAATTAAAACAAACATTGAGCTAGTTTAATTATTACATGGATCAAGGTTTAATTAATTACATAGACTACTAGGTTAATTTATTTAACTTAGTTTAATACATCAATTGGACTTATAATTTAATCCAATTAGACTTGCCTTAAATTATTTTACCACATTGAGTTACTCAATTAACTTATCCATAGTTAATTATCATCATCACATTCATTCACCTAGCAATTAACCAATGTTTTGTTAATGATCTCTCTTGTCTACCAACTAGGATTATTCAATTAACCCTACATTAGTTAATTCTCTACACTAAATCAATACTTGAAATTTTTTAACATTTTGACCATCATTTGACTTTTAAATGTTTGGGCTACATAGTTTACTTTGCATTGAGCTCTCATAATTAATTACTTGGACTACCCAACACAACTCACACATCTTCCATAACTTGGGCTAGGTAATTTATTTAATTGGACTACCACAACACTATATACAATATTTGTCAACATAATTTAATTGGACTTATCTTAATTACCTCTTAGACTATAACATTTAGGCTTATTATTTAATTATCCACCTTCATGCAAGTATTCCCATATTGGACTAACTATTATTACTCAATAGTTAATTACTTGTTAAACAATATTATTAATTCTTTAATAATATTCTAAAGCTTTATTTATCATTATTATTTATTTAATAATGATTTAACTCTTAACTATTATTATTTAATAGTTAATTAAATGCTAAATAATATTATTAATTCTTTAATAATATTTTTGTGATACCCCAGAATTTTAAAATAAATTTAAATAAGGATTATGATGAACCAAGTAAAGGTTAATATTTAAAACCTATTGTTGAATGATAAAAGTATTAAGGAATAATTATGGAATGAAAGGAAGATTCACGAATATAAATTGAGAAGATAAAGATGAATGTGCAAAGTATAAATGATGTACAATAAAGATAATGAAATAAATTGATTAAGTATGATTACGTATGATTAAAGAAAGAAATTTTTTAGAGAATGGGAAAGTATCTTGATAAGTATATCAAGAAATAAGTTAAAGTCCTATAAATAAATTTTTAGAGAATTATGAAATATAATGTTGAGTTAAGAATTGAATATTTTGACTGTTATGACCACTATTGTATTATCCATATAAGTTATGGATATTAAAGAGGTAAAATGTGATTATTATGGAATTAATTGTTATTCATCAGACTAAAGATATAGCAAAATGCTATTAATAATATACGTATGAATATTACGGCAATTATGATTCCGGGGACGGAATCTTGTTAAGGGGGGAAGAATGTGAGGATCCGAATTTTCAGGATTCCTTTAATAATATCAAATGGGAATTTAATTGATAAAATTATCAAGGTTGTTAAATAAATTATTATTTATGTAATTTAAGGTGTATGAAGAGATTTAATTGATAAATTAAACCTTTATGGAGATGGTGATAATTGATGTTAATTTAAAATAATTGAAAAGCAAATAAATTGTTTAAAAATAATTTATGAAGAATAAGAAAAAATTATATGTAAGGTACAATATATTGTACAATGAAATTATTGTGGAAGTACGGAAATTATGATTTTAAATGAGGTTATGTGATAATGTAAAATGTATGAATTAAATATGTATATATTTATATATATACATTTGTATGTGTGTTATGTTTAATTGATAATTATAGATGTTATTAATTATGACAATTAAGGGATTAATAATTAAATTAATCCAAAATTAAATAAAATGAATGAGGATTAGTAAAATTGAAATGATGGATTATTGGTTTAATTAAGAGATTATGGAGAAAGTTGAGAAATTAATTGGGAAAGAAATGTAATTATATAAATTATATAATTTATATAAGAAAATTAAAGTGAAATATGAGAACAAATAATAATTATATAAATTATATAAGAATAATTATATAATTTATATAAGGTGATGAAATTGAATAAGGATGGGAAGAAATTTTATAAATTATATTTTGTGGAAAATGGAAATAATTAGAAAGGAATAGTGTAATTATATAAATTATATAATTTATATAAGAAATTATTGTGAATATTAAAGAAGTTGAATAATAAATAAGAAAAAGAAATGTTTTAAGTTATTAAAAATTAAATTTATGTATAATGGAATTATTATGACTTTTATGAAGAATAATATTTCAGAAATGTGAACATGTTAGTGTAACATGATGTCTAAGTAACGAAGTGAAAAATTATGGAAAATAATTTTTATATGTCCTATGAATTATTTTATGATTTTTGGAGGTATAAATTACTTCATATAATTACATGCATGACGTTATGCGTGTACAAAATTTGTCAAATAAAGTACCCGAAAGAGTATTAATATTAATGATAAATCATGTTATGAATTTTGGTGAATTAAAATAAATATTTTATATTTAGTATATAAAATATTTATTACATGTAATAATTACGTAATGTGGTAAATAATTAATTTTTTTGCATGCAAATTTTGGAACTTACGAGAAGGCTAAGGTCGGTGGACTTGGAAAAGTTTTAAGAGTAATTCATATGTTATATATATATATATATATATATATATATATACATGTAGTGGAGGAAAAAGGAAAGAGAGAAAGAAAAAGAAAATAAAACAATATCACTCTCTCTTGCTATATTCCTCCCATCCGAAGCCGCCACCCTCCACCCTCCACCCTCCACCACCGTAGCCTCCATAGCCACCAAGAGAGGAAGAAGAAGAAATCTTGGAGCCATTGAAGGAAGAATCTCAAGTTTTGAAGGTATAAAATTATTTGGTTTAAATTATTTTTAGTGTTTTGGTGGTAAAATAAATTGTTGAAAATTTAGTAATTAATTAAGAAAATTATTTTAAATAATTTTTAGGGGTATATATATGAATTATGTAATTTTTGGAATAATTATGTTGTGAATTTAGTGATAAAAATTGGATTATTTTTGGATAAGTTGGTTTACTGTCGCGGAAGAAAGGAAAAAAAAATTCTGGGAATGCCGCGCATTGCGCGGCGCTGTACCAACGAACAGGGGCCAGAAACGACGTCGTTTCTGGGACCGAAAGGGGGACCGCGCCTTGCGCGATAGAAAATTCCGGAAACAGGTACCAAACGACGTCGTTTGGTGAAGGCGAAGGCGGAGGTCGCGCGTTGCGCGGCTGACGCACGCGGCGGAATTACGAATATGTCCCCGGCCTTTTTAGTTTATCCCGGTTGTGTCCCTTGACCCGCGAAAATTACAGAAATGCCCTCAGCCTTTCTGGAAAATATCGAATATGTCCCTAGGTGTGCTGAAATGACGGAAATGCCCCAGGACTTTCCGAAAAATTCCGGATATGTCCCTTTAGCTGCGGAAATTACCAAATTGCCCCCAGAATTAGTTTTTAATGAAATAAATGTTTAAAAATTGTTTAAAAATTCCAGAAAATTATAGAAAAAATATTAAAAATATAGAAATGATGTTTGGACATAAAATTTAATATTTTTGTAAAAATATTAAATATTGGGGATTAATATTTAAATATTTTAAATATTAATCTAATGAGTTCAAAAGTTAGAAAAAGGTTAAATAAAATTTTCGGACAACCAATTATGCTAAATTTTACCCAATGAGCCGGGTTGTCCGTAGTGAAGGTATTAAATATTAAGTTATGCTAATATTTTAAGGAATGAGGTTATTATAGTTGGCCATATAAATTAATAATTGGCCTAGAGATGATATTAATTAATTAAATTAATATCATAAGAGGATAAATAATTATTATTTGATTATTTTATGATCATAGGTTGATCGAGTTAAGGGTTTGAGCTAACAATTTAAATAACTGGACGTCAGGCAAGTTCTTCAGTCCCTTTTATGTTAAGTGTTGGAATGTTATGATATGTAATTCTTGTTTTAACTGCATACAAATTATGTGTTATGTGATACGTGATTAATATGACCACAATGTGTATTTTGTGCAACGATATGAATATATATGAGATATATTGCTATAGTAGAAGCACAAGCACATGATGTATGACACACACCAAGCATGATAAGGTATGTGCTACGTGAAGTATAACTGTTGAACTTGCTGAGCCGTTGTGCTCATTACTTGCTTAATAAACATTTTTGCAGGAAAGAAATGAAATTCAAGAATATTGGATTATGTTAGAGATGAATTGCCTAGAAGGTAGAAAACGTGACTGTTATATTGTTAATATTATAATTCAATGAGAGAAATTTATTAAATTACTGTGATGAATTGTATGTATATGTAAGTTGAACATGGATATGATAAAAGTTCAATTATGAACTGTGATTGGTCAGGATAATTGTTACGGTAGAAATTATTATATGTTTGATTACGAATGATGATACAAGGAATATTTGTATGGATATGAATGGTAGTAAAATTTGAATGTCGAGCTTTATGATACAAGTGAAAGAAAGAAAAAGTTAAGGTTGCGATCCAGGGACTAGGATCCAGATGTAAGAATTTTAAATATCCAAATATTTTAATACAATGATTGAATAAAGAAAGAGAAAAAATTTATATGAGAATTTTGATAATTGATGATTTTGAAATTAAATAATGGATCAATTTAGGAGATGAAAGATTTATTAACGGACCGAAATTTGGACGTAATGAAAATAATGTTTATTAAATACAAGATTTAAGGGAATAAAGTGGGTCGAATTTCGGGGTCGTTACAGTTGGTATCAGAGCTAGAGGTTATAACCCTTAGGTAAGTGATACCTTAGGCTATAACCTAAGTAAGAGTAAAGACAGTTGAGTGTTCTGAAAACTCAAGCGTATAGTAAACTCGTGACTCATGATTATATGGTGGAGCCCCTTTAGCGAATGGGCAACTATGGCCTGACTAGGACAAGCTCCTCAATCATATGATTATGGTAAGTTCCTGAGTCCAAATACGTGATAAGTTTGATGAACATGGGGGGATTGAAATAGAAAGATGTAAGTTAAGAAATGCAGATTTCAGATATTGATTAAAGTAAAGGAAATATGAAAGAGATAAGATTATAAGGAAGAGATAAAGATGTTAAGAAAGATCTGAATGAAAGTAATGAATTGAGAAAAATTTATAAGTTCAATTAAGAACATAATTGAAAGAGAATAATTGAAATGATTCAAAGATGAATTTCAAAGAAAATCAGGGGACACCTGATTTAAGTAATAAAGACGACAAGGTAATCTAAAAAGTATAGGAAAGAGATCATAATAACATGATCAGGAACAGTGAGAGGATCGTACTGCGATACGATCACGAGATAAAGGAAGCGAGGAAGAAGTAGATTGTGAAGCAAGATCATGATGGGATCAAGTAAGAATGTGAAATAACAGAGAGGCCTGTTAATGGTCAACAAAGTATAGCTTGATGCTATAAAGAGATGTGGTACTATGAAATTGTACAAGAAGAATTCAGAGAATGATGAGACATGAATGACAGAAAGGTTATGATAAGAGGGTAGAAAACTTGGGTACGAAATTTCATTTGAGGACTCATGTGGTGACTGAGTTGCACAATCCTTTGTATGGGCGGGGGATTTGTGTTTACTTAGTTACTATGTGATAATCATTGAAATGTTAGAGTCGCGTTAAGAGTTTCTGATAGATAGATAATATTAAGTTTAGGCACGAGTTCTTAAAACTCATGCATATGGTAAGTCCATGACTCATATTGGTATGGTATGTTTAGAGCCCCTTAGCATATGGACAGTCTTTGATATGTTCTCAGACTACATATTGCTAGGACAAGCTTTAAAACTCATATTCTTGTGGTAAGTTCCTGGACTCATAATGTGTGGCAAGTTTGATGAACTATACGGGGGTATAGAAAAGCTGGAGTAGATAGAAATTTTAATGTGATAAATGAAAATAGTCCTAGCAATAAAGTTAATATTTAAGTAAAGAAACTGAAAGTGAATGTTAGGGAATCTAGGATATTCCTATTCTTCTAGCTTTGTTAGAATTCGAAAATTTTGGCCTCAAGTTGATTTGGCACGTGTGTACTTTGAAAAAAAAAATATAAATGAAAATTTTCAGCAATTTAAGAAGTGTCTATGCCACTTGTTTCGGCTAGACGAAAATATTTTTAACATCAAAATGTATTTCAAAAGAATCATCCACTCACCTTTTAGCCCGGTGCAGATGTGATGAATGACGAAATGCTCAACGTGTTGTTGAGACGGTGCGGTACTATTTCGTTATAAGATGATTCAACACCATAAAGTATGGTTTATGGTGTAGGAATTATGAACGACGGAATTCTCAACGGACTGTCAAAATGATGCGGTAACATGAAGTCATAAATGATTTTGATTTATAAAAGTATGTCAAAGCTATAAGTCATTGCCATTTGACTCGGCTAGACGTTTTGAAAAGTTTTGACGTGATGAATGTTTTAAAAATTTCTGCGGATTATAAATTATTAAAAGTAAGTCTATGCTAATTGATCTGGCTAGACAAGCATTGAAGAAATAGAAGTCTGAGTTATTGATTCAGCTAGACGAATTTTGAAATGCATTGAATTCATATTCTTTGAAAGTTACACCAAATTAAATTATTTTCGAATGAATTCTAAGGCTGAGATGACAAAGAGATTAGGAATATTGCAGGTGGATCGAAAGGTCACCTGGCATAAGAAAACACTAGAATTACAGATTGTTCTACTGGCGTGCCAAATTACGGATTAAATATATACCACTTTAATGGCAGACTGATCCACTATCAGGGTTTG
The DNA here is from genome assembly GCA_947179155.2 of Hedera helix. Lineage (NCBI taxonomy): Eukaryota > Viridiplantae > Streptophyta > Magnoliopsida > Apiales > Araliaceae > Hedera > Hedera helix. Next base: position 9,875,432 of record OX359286.1, read on the forward strand.
CAGTATGAAGTACTCGGGGAGCGAAGTACTGTAAATCGGGATAAATGTTCATTCAGCAAAGCATGAAAGTTTTCAAAATAAAATTATTTTGAATTCATCTACTTTTATGAAGATTGGATGGTAAGATGGGGTAGTATTTTCTAAATGTGAGCATTAATTAAGGTAATAATTGTGAAATAAAGAAATTATGAAATGTGATGAATTAGAAAATTGCAATGTGCAATGACTGTGAGAAAGGAATGAAAGAAAGATATATAGAATGAATGCAAGGGAATTATATATGTTGCAAATAAATGAGATATTAGTACATGGAAATTTCGAGGACGAAATTTTATGAAGGAGGGGTGAATGTGATACCCCAGAATTTTAAAATAAATTTAAATAAGGATTATGATGAACCAAGTAAAGGTTAATATTTAAAACCTATTGTTGAATGATAAAAGTATTAAGGAATAATTATGGAATGAAAGGAAGATTCACGAATATAAATTGAGAAGATAAAGATGAATGTGCAAAGTATAAATGATGTACAATAAAGATAATGAAATAAATTGATTAAGTAAGATTACGTATGATTAAAGAAAGAAATTTTTTAGAGAATGGGAAAGTATCTTGATAAGTATATCAAGAAATAAGTTAAAGTCCTATAAATAAATTTTTAGAGAATTATGAAATATAATGTTGAGTTAAGAATTGAATATTTTGACAATTATGACCACTATTGTATTATCCATATAAGTTATGGATATTAAAGAGGTAAAATGTGATTATTATGGAATTAATTGTTATTCATCAGACTAAAGATATAGCAAAATGCTATTAATAATATACGTATGAATATTACGGCAATTATGATTCCGAGGACGGAATCCTGTTAAGGGGGGAAGAATGTGAGGATCCGAATTTTCAGGATTGCTTTAATAATATCAAATGAGAATTTAATTGATAAAATTATCAAGGTTGTTAAATAAATTATTATTTATGTAATTTAAGGTGTATGGAGAGATTTAATTGATAAATTAAACCTTTATGGAGATGGTGATAATTGATGTTAATTTAAAATAATTGAAAAGTAAATAAATTGTTTAAAAATAATTTATGAAGAATAAGAAAAAATTATATGTAAGGTACAATATATTGTACAATGAAATTATTGTGGAAGTACGGAAATTATGATTTTAAATGAGGTTATGTGATAATGTAAAATGCATGAATTAAATATGTATATATTTATATATATATATATATATATTTGTATGTGTGTTATGTTTAATTGATAATTATAGATGTTATTAATTATGACAATTAAGGGATTAATAATTAAATTAATCCAAAATTAAATAAAAAGTGAATGAGGAATTAGTAAAATTGAAATGATGGATTATTGGTTTAATTAAGAGATTATGGAGAAAGTTGAGAAATTAATTGGGAAAGAAATGTAATTATATAAATTATATAAGAAAATTAAAGTGAAATATGAGAAAAATAATAATTATATAAATTATATAAGAATAATTATATCATTTATATAAGGTGATGAAATTGAATAAGGATGGGAAGAAATTTTATAAATTATATTTTGTGGAAAATGGAAATAATTAGAAAGGAATAGTGTAATTATATAAATTATATAATATTAAATTATATAATTTATATAAGCAATTATTGTGAATATTAAAGAAATTGAATAATAAATAAGAAAAAGAAATGTTTTAAGTTATTAAAAATTAAATTTATGTATAATGGAATTATTATGACTTTTATGAAGAATAATATTTCAGAAATGTGAACATGTTAGTGTAACATGATGTCTAAGTAACGAAGTGAAAAATTATGAAAAATAATTTTTATATGTCCTATGAATTATTTTATGATTTTTGGAGGTATAAATTACTTCATATAATTACATGCATGACGTTATGCGTGTACAAAATTTGTCAAATATTGTACCCGAAAGGGTATTAATATTAATTATAAATCATGTTATGAATTTTGGTGAATTAAAATAAATATTTTATATTTAGTGTGACGACCCTGAATCCGGGTCCCCCGAACCTCGAACTCGGTTCAACACGAGTACAACCTTTTTCTTATTGTTCATGAATTACAACAATATTATAATTGCTAAATAATCATTTATTTACAATTTTACAACATCTCTTTCTATTCCAGAATCGAAATCTTTATACATTCCTAGTATGTCTCAATATCATACATGATACGATATTCTATTACAATCAATTTGAGTATTTAATACTCATATAACATACCAACTAAGTCTTATGCTACATAATCATTTACCTGTCCAATTCGGACTGATATCTACAATAGATATTTAGATCTTCAATGGAAGTAATATATTTTCCTGTTCCTTGTTCTTTATCGAGAACTTCAGGTAACTAGCCTTATCTGAAAATGTTGGTTTAGGCAAGAGTGAGCACGACGGCTCAGCAAGTTCAACAGCTACACATAACACATTACATGCTTCACATAAAATTTACAATTTATACTAACATCATGTTTTTCATGCATTTCAGTTTATGACATACTGCTCATGCATATCATGCCTCGCATTTAATCTATGCTTCATGTCTAACCTCTATCATGACATATAGTTCAATGCAGAACAATTGTTTTAAATCAACTACCGCATATCAACAGTTCAAATCAACTTATTGCACAAAGACACATTAAAACATCTTTGCACATAACCACGTATGAGCACATCTCAGTTTAATAACAAACTTATAATTCATGCACATAATACAACACATTCTGAAAAACTTGCCTGAACTTGTATAACCAGCTTACGTTAATCTTTCACGTTCCTTGCACCACCTACACGGTATGTGAGATCAACGGTGCACAATATCAGTCAAAGTTTGACTCAATACTAAATCTTATTTTAAAGATATTTATTTCTTCTTATCATCCCCTTTATTTAATAAGGTTAATTTCATATTTTAGTCTCTCTTTGACTTGACTCAGTGTTTCATATTCAACACCATAAATCTTTTGTTCGAAACTATGCAATTATGACATTTATTAATGTCACTGCATTAAAACTTGGACCCTATATTTATTTAGGTCGATCCACCAATTAATCACTAATGGACCATACCCTTGGTTTAACTTAATCACATCATTTATCTCGATACTTATCATAATATTACCCACCTTGGATAATATTTTAAATTTTACTATCAATTAGTAATAACTTATAACGTTGTTTAATTGTTAAATAACACTTTAAATAATCATTACTATTATTAATTTATTTTTAATAATAGTTTACCTTAATCATTATGATTAATCTTTTAATAATAATTTAATTGCTTGCTAATATTATTACCCTTTAATAATATTTTAATTGACTTCTCATTATTATCAATCATTTTAATAATAATTTAATTGTTCATCAATATTATCAATCATTTAATAATATTTGAAATCCTCACGTATCATTAGTAATTATTTAATAATGATTCAACCCTTAACTATTATTACCCAATAGTTAATTACTTGTTAAACAATATTATTAATTCTTTAATAATATTCTAAATCTTTATTTATCATTATTATTTATTTAATAATGATTTAACTCTTAACTATTATTATTTAATAGTTAATTAAATGCTAAATAATATTATTAATCCTTTAATAATATTTTAAATTAATTACATATCATTATTAATTATTGAATAATGATTTAATTCTTAACTATTATCATTTAATAGTTTGTCAATAATATTATCAATATATTTTAATTACTTAATAATCTTCTTTCGATTAAGTAATAATTTATTCCACTTAATTACCATTTAATTATTATTTAATATGAATTAAATAATAATTAATTAACTAATTATCCGAACTCATTATTTAATATTAATTAAATAATAATTAATTAATTAATTAACCTTACTTATTATTTAATATTAATTAAATAATAAATAATTAGTTTATTAACCTTAATTATCCTTTAATTATTATTTAATATTAATTAAATAATAATTAATTACTTAATTAACCTTACTTATTATTTAATTCTAATTAAATAATAAATAATTAGCTTTCTAACTTTAATATTCTTTAATTATTATTTAATATTAATTTAAATAATAATTAATTATTTATTTAACTTTACTTATTATTTAAGTGCAATTAAATAATAAATAACTAACTTATTCATCTTAACATCCTTTAATTATTATTTAATATTCATTAAATCATAATTAATTAATTACATAACTTCATATATTATTTAATATTTATTAAATAATATTTAATTAGATTATTAGCCTATTTATACACTAATAAATAGCTAATATATAGTGAATCACTCCAATAATTTCAAATTTTATTTTATAACACTTAACTAGCATGCCAATAGGTCAAATATTATTTTTCTGAAATTAAAAGTAATTTTCCCATAATTATTAGCAATTTAGTAAGCTTTAATCCACCATTAATTCTAATAAATACCAAATTACAAAACAATTCGGATTTTAAATTTTGATAATTTTCTTTATAAAATTATAAGCATTTTCTCTTTTGGAACCAACCCAAGAACCGGCCTAAAAATGCCCGAACCGGCCCTACCTAGAAATCATGAAAACCCGAAAAAAATCGAACCGGCCGGTTTTTTTAAAAAAAATAGGCAGATTGCTTTTTGAGTTTTCCAAACTTGGGGTCTCCGACGGGAACTTGAATAAAATGAAATCCACAAGTCCGATTGAGGCCTATTTGGTATCGATGGATTCGTAACTTCCCGAACTACATTTTTCTGTCATCAAACATCAAATTTGGATTTGTTTTGTTTACGGAAATTGGCTCCAAACCGGATTGTTGTGCACAGCCCTAAAACAGTGGGTGTGTTTTGGTTGAAAAATCATAACTTGCTCATTTTAAATCGGATCGAAGTGATTCTACTTGGAGAATCTTCATATCCCATGCATCTAACACCAGAAATTTACGGATCATGAATCCGATATACGGATCATGCCCAGAAATTTCGGGAGTGGCTGCCATGATTTTGGTTACTTGGTTTTCGTCGGTAAAAACTTATTTGATGATTTTGATGAAATCTTTCCACATAAATACACCCAAAAATTCATATTAAACCCATGTAACCCTAGATATATCAATCTAGCATGTTTCTACCTTTTTACATTTTAAAAATTAGTTTTCTACCAAAGAAATTACATAGTACCCAAAGAACAATACCAAGCTAGAATGTTTTATACCTTTTGTTGATTATCCTCTTTGTTAGAACTTTGAAAAGGCTTGGATGATCAATCTTCTTACATAGATAGCTTCCTCTTGATGAAACCTCCATCTTTAAACCTTGCTCCAAGATCATCCAACCATCAATGCTTACAAGATCTAACTTTCTTTTTCTTTTTCTCTAGAGTTCTCTCTCTTTTCTCTATTGAAATTTTTGTAAAATGGCTAACCAACACAATGAATTGGTGAAGCACTATATTTATAGTACTTCCTTAATCTCCATTAGCTCCTACTAATCAACCAACACTTGGACATTTAAGGCTTAAACTCATGCTTACTATAGCTTGGATGGACAAGATGATTGACAAAGATGAATGACTCCTATCAAGGTTGCTTGGAAGCAACTTTTAGAGTGTAAAACAAGCAAAATAAAGCCACACTCAACATTTTCATGTGGGGCCCCCTCCAAAATTCGGGATTTGCCAATAAATTACACCAATTTGTCTTTATTTTTATATCCTATATCATTATATAAGTATCAATATATATATATATACCAATGTATATATATTGACCATAACTTTGACTACCATTTGGGCTCCACATTGGATCAATTTAATATTTCTATTGGGCTCGTCAATTAAATTTGTTTGGGCTCAATTTAATTACTACATTGGGCTAATATTAAATACCCTATGTTACATTTAATTAAACAAGCATTGGGCTTGGTTAATTATTACATAAATCCATGTTCAAATTAAATTATATGGACTACTAGGTTAAATTAATTTGACCTCGTTTAATACCTCAATTGGACTTATAATATAATCCAATTAGATTTGCTATAATTAATTCTACCACATTGGGTTACTTAATTAACCCATCCACGGTTAATTCTTAACCCCACATTTATTTATCTAGCAATTAACCAATGATTGGTTAATGCTATCTCTCTTGTCAACCAACTAGGGTTATTCAATTAACTAGACACTAGTTAATTCTCTACACTCAATTAATACTTGAAATGTTTCTCCCAACCATTGACCATCATTTGACTTTTAATGGTTTGGGCTACATAACTTACTTTTTATTGGTTCTCTTATTTAATTACCAATTTCATGCAAATATCTCCATATTGGGCTTACATCTATAACAACTTATTAATTAAGATAATTACTTAATTAATTAACTTCTTAATATTGTCCTTCTAGGCAATATTCCACTTCCCTACTTGTTACTCATAACCTTAATTCATAACTTATATAATTAATTCAATTAATTATATTACATGACTTTTCTTTTTAATCCATACTAAAACTAATTAATTTATTAGTTTTATTAAGTATTTAATTTACTTCACACATCATCTTGTTTGACTAACAAACTCAACTATAGGTGTAATGACCACGAATTTCATTAGTCATTGTAAATATACTTAATAAATATTTAGCAATGAATTTAAATTTTTTCCATTAATTAATTGTGCATTAGATAATTAAATAAATGTACTTATGTGCTTGTGTGTTTATTTAAAGGATTAAAGCAAAGTGTATAATTAATTTAAGCAAATCTAATTGGATTATATTTTAAATCCAAATAAGTTGATAAACTAGGTTAAAGATATTAACCTAGTAGCCCATGTAATTAATTTGATTACTAGCCCATGTAATTAATTAAACAAGCTCAATGCTTGATTTAATTAAATGTAACCTAGACTATTTAATATAAGCCAAATGTGTTATTTAAATTGAGCCCAAACAATTTAATTGAATGAGTCCAATAGAAGTTATTCCCAAGCCCAATGTAAAGTCCAATACAAGTCAAAACTTTGGTCAATATATACATATGTATGTATATATATATATAGATGTATATATGCACATTTTAGCATTAAAAATAAAGGAAAAATGGCTTGGAAAAGCCATTTTGCTGAGATTTTTGAGGGACCCACTTGGATGGCTTGATTTGCAATGTTGCTTCTAAATCACTCCTTGTCATAGTTGGTGAACAACCCTAGTCATTCCATGTGTCTATCAACTAGTCAATCAATGCAATAGTAATTATAATTAAGCACTAATTTCACCAACATGGGTGAATTAGCAAGCTAATGAAGAGTTAGTTGGTGGCTATATATATGATACTCCACACTTGAGCCAAGCTTGTTGGTTCATTTGCTAGAGCATAATAGAGAGAAAGTGAGAGCATTTTCTAGAGAAAAGGAAGATACACTAGGGTTTTGTGTGAGGAAAAGCTAGAGGAAGACCTTGGTGGATGTCCAATAGCTACACAACATACTTCGGTAGAAGGAGAAGAAGAGCAATCAAAACCCAAAGGTTTAAAAGTGCTCTAAACATCTTCTTCTTTCATTTTTGTAGTCTAGATAGCTTTTGATCGGTTAAAATCTATTTTTAACCGATCAAAACTCGTTTTGATGGTCTAGATGTATTTAACTATGTAATATATGTATATTCATAGATCTATGTGTTTATAACATGTTTTGGTATGTTAGAAATACATAAAAATGGTAGAAACGTTCATAACACAATTTTACCGGTAAACCCTAACTATGCATGCTAGGTTTATGGTTGTATTTTGAAATGTACAAATTGGAAAGTGGATTTTTATGGCTAGAAAGCTAGATCTATGAGTTTTAAAGATAAAACCTTTTTGAACTTTTCAAAAATAATGAATAACAAAGAAGTTATAGCTTTTATCGCAAAGGATGTTGATTTTAAAACCCTAAGTCGCATTGTGAGCCATTTTGAGTCTAGTTAAGTTTGGAATTTGGATTTGTGATATAAAGAGAAGTTGTAGAGGGGGAAATTCTGATGAGAATGGACTCAAGAATCACCCCAAAATGTTTTAAAATGAAGAAGTTATGGCTGTCGGAGCGTTGGAAGGTCGAGCAGTCAAACAGTTGACTTCCGGACAGACTGGCCGAGCGCACCTGCGCCCGAGTGCACTGCCAATCAGCTTTTGGGCAGTCCGGGTCGGGTCGGGTCGGGTCGGTCCGGGTCGGGTCGGGTCGGTCCGGGTCGAGTTTTCTTTGAAAAATTAAGTTGAAATAAGTGTAAAATGAATATATTTGGGTACTAAACAAATTCATATGGAGTCTATTTGTAAATCAATGCTACCTAAATGTTTAAATTAAATACTAAGGTTAACCCAATTTAAAAGTTAACTTTTGGTATTATTTAAAGAGTATTAAAATATTACTACATGGTTAATAATATTAATAAGTAATTAAATATTATGAAATGATTGATAATATTAGTAAGATATTAAAATATTATTAAACGAGTAATAACATTAATAAGTCAATAAAATATTATTAAATAAATAATAATATTAGTAAATGAATAAAATATTATTAAATGATTAATAATATTAGATAATAAATAAAATATTATTAAATGATTAATAATATTAGATAATGATTAAAATATTATTAGATGATTAATAATATTAATAGGATAATAAAATATTATTAAATGATTAATAATATTAGATATTAAATAAAATATTATTAAATAATTAATAATATTAGATAATGTTTAAAATATTATTAAATAATTAATAATATTATAAGGACAATAAAATGTTATTAATGGATTAATAATGTTAAGTGATTGATAGAATATTATTAAAAGATTAATAATATTAGAAGACTAATAATGTATTATTAAACGATTAATAATACTACAAGACTAATAAAATATTATTAAATTGTTAATAATATTATATAAGTGTATGAACTATATTAAATAATTAATATAGGTTCTTTGCGTTTGAAATATTATCAAGTAATTAATGATAATGTTTCCTATGTGTTTATATACCCATAATTATATAATTATGTGGTTCGTAAGAGTTATAAAGGTCATTATACTAATGTGTATATGATACTAATTTAAGATCAAACTGATTTAATTGTTAGGTCCGTTCAAGGATTATTAAATTAAGTTGGTTAACTGTAGACGACGCACGAGGCAAGTTTTCTAACTTTAACTTGTAATTCTTATTGCAAGTCTTCTACCCTTAACTTGTACTTATTGTTGCAATTATTATTCAACTTTAATTACTTTGAGCAATTCAATTATTGTTGAGCAAGTATCTACACTCGTAGATATTTGACAGACCTTTGAGTGAATTAATTATCGAAAATTACTTCACATCGTTATTGATTATTGTATTCACACATAGTGCTTTTGCAAACTGTTTAAGAACGTCTAAGCTAATTGTTTCGGCTAGACAAATGCATGCTAAATTCATTTAGTTGAATATTATAAAAGCTTATCCAAACCATTGGCTGGTGCGGATTCTTACAGTAAGACTGAGATAGAACAACCCTAGTTAAAGGGGATTTTTATTTGTCGGAGACCCGACAGCGCGCAAGAAAACTAAATGTGATGCATATACATAGGACATGAGAGGACTGATCCCCTCAAGTGTCCCGTTATTTTAACAAGGAGTCAGATATTGTATGTCTGTTCTACCTTAGTAGCAGTTCAGGGTCATTAAAGACCACTCAGCAGTAAAGAGTCAATTCCTTCTTTTATTGAACATTGATTCTTGTTATCTTTCACAATTGCTATTGTTGAAACCTTGAAGTTATTTCCCTTCATCATGATATATCGTATGATTGTTGTTTATAAACTTGCTGAGCCATTTAGTTGTTCATTCTTGCTATATCATGACTATATTTCAGCCATTCCCGAAAGCTCTAAATCGGACAAAGGCAAGGGGAAAGCGAATGCTTAGTTTTAGTAATTGCATGCTAGTTTATATTACTGTTATGTAATTACTGTTGTAAATCTTTTGTATTTCCCTTAAGATATGTAATGTTAAGATTAAGGTAATAGACCTTGGGAAGTGTAGCCTTTTGATTAAGGAACCTTTTGTATTATTCCGCGAAGTTTGAATACAATTTATGTATTTCATTATTGTTAAGTATTGTACAGTGAGAACCAAACCCGGGGTTAAAGAACCCGAATTTGGGGTCGTCACAGGTTGGTATCAGAGCTGTAGGTTAGAAACGCTAGGATTTGCGAAACCTAGGTTATAACCTTAGTACTAAACTCTTATCGAGTGCGTTAGGAGATGAATTGGGGAGATTCATCATGTTGTGTATTTTTGGAGATGGATTGAGAAAATCCATCGAGCCGAGATGTACATGATAAAATATCATTTCATTTCATCAATGAATATATTTTATTGTTGTACTAACATGTGTTATTTATGTTATTGTAGGATGACGGAGATAGGACAGTCGAGCACTGCTGTAGAGGAGGTGATTTTTACGGATATCCCTATGGATACCGCACAGCCACGGGTGGTTGCACCTGTCGAGGAGCCAGAGTCAGATCCCGAGGAGGGAGATAGAGAGGACGCTGTCTGGGGCGGAGTTATGGGGCAGTTCAGTGAGGAGGAGGCCGATACTAATGATGAGGAGGATGAGGAACCAGCTGAGTATGTTGATGGCATGGGCACTGTCGCCAGTGACATCATCGATACTCTCACTACGGCTAACGATGAGCTAGAGGAGGGGGTTCAGCACCTTGAGGAGCAGAACCAGATCCACCAGCAGACGGAGCAGCAGTACAGAGATACAGCTTATATGTTCTCTGGCGAGAATATAGAGCTGAAGGCGAGGATGGCCGAGATGGAGGCCAAGTTGGTAGCCGCTGAGCTGAAGATTCAGCAGACGCAGGCAGAGAGGGAGGCCATGAGGGGCCAAATGCAGCAGGCCATTGAGGCGAGGTTAGATATGGAGTTTCAGCGTGATGCAGCTCACGGACAGATGATGGAGCTGGAGGACGAGGTCAGAGAGAAGAGGGTGAGGATAGATAGGCTCAGTTACGTCTATAGCTCATCCTTTGGTAGATTCCAGAGTAGGGTGCACTATTACTCTGCCGAGGAGGGCCAGACCTTGCACACCATCAGTAGGGGTGTGGTCAGGGCTATTGGAGATGAGGAGTACGACGATGCGGTTCGTCGAGGGATGCGCCGTTAGTTGTATTTTCTTTATTTATGATGTATGTACATAGATGCAGTAGAAACCCAACTTTTGTTTTGATAGAGGGTTAGTATGTTGTAAATCCCAACTCTATGAAGTTGTGGGATATGTTAGATCCCGTCTTTTGTTTTAACTATCGGGGTTAGCAACATTTATAGCAGTATGCTTATGATGTAAAAGTGCTACGCACTGTGTTTTAGCATATGAATATAAATGCATTTCCGTTTATGTTTATATGTGTCAAGATGATTATTTGTGCTTTAGTTTAAAATACTTAAGCTACAAAACGAAAGTAAAAAGATTGAAACAACTTTAATTAATTAAATTTTTCTTTATACAGAAAATGCCGCCACAGAGAAGAAATCAACGACTACCCCCACCACCACCCGAAGAGTCAGTAAATGCCGGAGGGGTACTACCCAACCCTGTCCAAGAGTTCGTGGAAATGCTAATGGGAGCATTCCGCGGACGCAACGCAGAGGCTACTAGAGCAACAAACCCTGCCGCTCCACTAGCAACCTTTAAGGATTTCAAATTAATAGGACCACCCGAGTTCAAAGGGACCACGGATCCTATAGAAGCACAGACCTGGATAGAGGAGATGGAAAAAGTCTTCGAGGTCGCACGAGTTAGGGAGGAGCAAATGACCTCATTTGCTACCTTCATGATGAAAGGAGAGGTCAGCCACTGGTGGAAGGCCAATAAGAGTAGAGCAGGGGAGGGAACGATCGCGTGGGCGCGATTCAAGGAGGTATTTTTGGAAAACTATTTTCTAGAAAGTACAAAGGCTAGGATGGAAATCAAATTCCTAGAACTAAAGCAGGGTAACATGTCGGTATCCGAATATGCCGCCAAGTTCAATGAATTGGCAAGATTTGCTACACATCAGGTGGACACGGAGGCAAGACGCGCCAGACGATTCGAACAGGGGCTGAAACCATGGGTTTATAGTCGGGTAGCTGTTCTCCAGATCACAAATTTTGCAACACTGCTGGAGAAAGCTATCATAGCTGAGGGTGGAAATGAAGCTTTGAATAAGCATAACCAAGAACGAAACAAAAAGAAAAACGAAGGAGGAAATCGAGAGGGTAGCAGCGGGGGCAGTAACTCGAACAAACGCAAATGGAATAACAACAGCAGTTCGGGGACACCCCAGGGAAGTGAATCAAGAAAAGCCAGTAAATACAGTCAGTGCGGGAAGAACCACTCTGGGGAGTGCATGAAAGGAAAGAATGTCTGCTGTAACTGTGGGCAAGAGGGGCACATCGCTCCTAATTGTCCCACACCAAAAGGGAAGGGAGGTTGTTTCGCCTGCGGGGCCATGGACCATCAATTTAAAGATTGTCCGAAGAAGAAGAACACCGGAGGGAGTTCGGGCTTTAGGGGAAACAACAACAACAACAACAACAAACTGGCCATTGGAGGGCCGGTGCCACAGAATAAACCAACGGCACGGACTTTCAACATGACGGTGCAGGACGCCGTCGAATCAAAAGACGTGGTGTCAGGTATTATTCCGATCAATGATATAAATGCTTAGGTATTATTTGATTCGGGTGCTACCTGTTCATTTGTGTCTGATGAATTCGCTAGACGGTTAGAATTGCCTAGACAAAAACTAGAGAACCCACTGAACATAGAAGTTGCAAATAAAGAAGTGATTCCTGTAGAGTATGTACATAGAAACTGTTGTGCTGAAATCAGGGGTCAGAAGTTGAGTGTAGATTTAATTCCGATACGTTTGGGGGAGTTTGACGTTATACTTGGAATGGATTGGTTGTTTAACCATGGAGCTATAATTGATTGTCAAAGGAAGTGTATACACCTTAAGACACCAAATAGGTCTAAGGTCGTATTTTATGGCAGCAAGTCGTCTAGACAATCAACATGTCTGACGATGATGCAGGCCAAGAAACTGTTAAAGAAAGGTTGTGTAAGGTATTTAGCTCACATAGTGGACACACAAATGGTGAATCCCGAGATGGAGCAAATACCAGTAGTGAGGGAGCTCATGGACGTGTTTCCAAACGAACTGCCAGGTTTACCGCCAGATAGGGAGATAGAATTTGTAATTGATTTGGTACCGGGGACATCACCAATATCAAAGGCACCATATAGGATGGCTCCGGTAGAAATGAAGGAGTTAATGATCCAACTACAGGAGTTGTTGGATAATAAGTACATTCAGCCAAGTGTTTCTCCATGGGGAGCACCTGTGTTGTTTGTAAAGAAGAAGGATGGATCGATGAGGTTATGTATGGATTACAGAGAGCTGAATAAGGTGACAATTAAGAACAAGTACCCGTTGCCACGAATTGACGATCTTTTCGATCAATTGAAAGGGGCGAAGTACTTTTCAAAGATTGACTTGAGGACTGGTTATCATCAGTTGAAAGTCAGGAAGGACGATGTACCCAAGACGGCATTCAGAACTCGATATGGGCATTATGAGTTTCTGGTGATGTCGTTTGGACTGACGAATGCGCCAGCCGCATTCATGGACATGATGAACAGAATATTCAAGCAGTACTTGGATAAATTTGTTGTTGTGTTCATTGACGATATTCTGGTGTATTCTAAAACGGAGGAGGAGCATGCTGAACACCTAAGAGTGGTGTTGGAGATTTTACGGAAGGAGCAGTTGTATGCTAAGTTTTCAAAGTGTGAATTCTGGTTGGAGAGAGTTCAATTTTTGGGTCATGTCATTGACAAGGAGGGAGTTTCAGTAGATCCAGCGAAGGTTGAAGCGGTGATGAATTGGGAACAACCAAGGACGCCGACGGAGGTAAGAAGTTTCTTGGGGTTAGCGGGTTACTATCGGAGATTCATTCAAGATTTTTCAAAGATAGCAACACCGTTGACAAATTTAACGAGGAAGACGGTGAAATACGTATGGACGGAGAAGTGTGAGGAGAGTTTTTAGGAGCTAAAGAAGAGACTTAGTGAAGCACCTTTGTTGACTTTACCGGACGATACGGGAGGTTTTACGGTCTACAGTGATGCATCGCACAAGGGACTTGGCTGTGTGCTTATGCAAAACGGCAAGGTCGTTGCGTATGCGTCCAGACAGTTGAAGGATTACGAGAAGGGATACCCTACTCACGACTTGGAGCTGGCTGCGGTAGTGTTTGCCCTTAAAATCTGGAGACATTATTTATATGGAGAGAAATGTGAGATATTCACGGACCACAAGAGTCTGAAGTATATCTTCACACAGAAGGAGTTAAATATGAGGCAACGGAGATGGTTAGAATTGATCAAAGACTATGATTGTGAAATTCTATATCATCCCGGCAAGGCCAACGTAGTAGCAGATGCTCTAAGTAGAAAGAGCAAGGAGAAATTGTTCATCTTGACGGATCAGGAACAATTGGTTCAAGAAATGGCTCGAATGGAGTTGGAGGTAAGAAATCCAAATGAGTCAATGGAAGTAGAAGCAAGCCCAACCTTACTAGATAGGGTGAAAGAGGCTCAAGATAAAGATGAAGAGTGTGTCAGAATAAGGATGAGAATGACCGAAGGGGAAGAGGTCAAATTCAAGGAAGATAGCATGGGATTGCTAAGGTTTGAAAATCGGGTTTGGGTGCCGCTAGTGCCCGAACTACGAGAAGAAATTTTGCAAGAGGCCCACAGTACGAGATACTCGATACATCCGGGGAGTACGAAGATGTATCAAGATCTGCGTCAGCATTTTTGGTGGCCGAATTTAAAAAGGGAGGTCGCAGAATGTGTCAGCCGATGCCTAACTTGTCAAAGAGTAAAGGCCGAACATCAGAGACCAAGTGGATTATTACAGCCGTTAGAGATTCCTGAGTGGAAATGGGAACATATCACAATGGATTTTGTGGTAGGACTTCCAGCAACACAGAAGGGATTCGACGCAATTTGGGTGATTGTGGATCGACTAACAAAGTCAGCTCACTTTTTACCAATCAAGATTAAGTTCAGTTTGGATCAGTTGGCCAAACTGTACATCAAGGAGATAGTTTCGAGACATGGGGTGCCGGTATCGATTGTGTCAGACAGAGATCTGCGCTTCACGTCAAAATTTTGGAGAAGTCTTCAGGAGAGATTGGGGACACAGTTGAGAATGAGTACAGCATATCATCCGCAGACCGATGGGCAAAGTGAAAGAACAATACAGACATTGGAAGACATGCTCAGGGCCTGCGTGATGGATTTCAAGGGCAGTTGGGACAACCATCTGCCACTAGTTGAGTTTGCATACAACAACAGTTATCATGCAAGCATAGGCATGCCGCCTTACGAAGCATTGTACGGAAGGAAGTGCAGAACACCTCTATGTTGGGATGAGGTAGGAGAACGCCGATTGTTGGGGCCGGAATTGGTTCAACAAACGGTAGAGATTATCAAGGTAATAAGAGCTCGGCTAGTAGCAGCTCAGGACCGTCAGAAGAAATACGCCGATTTACATCGACAGAAGCGAGACTTCGAAGTTGGAAGTTTTGTGTTCATGAAGGTATCTCCCTGGAAGGGGAAGATCCGATTTGGAAAGAAAGAGAATCTGAGTCTGAGGTTCATAGGACCGTTCGAGATATTAAAGAGAGTGGGCGAAGTGGCGTACGAGGTAGCTTTACCTCCTGAACTTGAGCATATTCACAATGTGTTTCATGTGTCAGTGCTGCGACCATACAAGCCAGACCACAAACATGTCATATCCTATGAGCCAATACAAGTCGAGAAAGACTTATCATACGAGGAAATTCCTGTCCAGATACTAGATAGGAAAGAGGAGAAATTACGGAATAAGGTTATACATTCTGTCAAAGTCCTTTGGAGGAACCACAACGCTGAGGAAGCTACGTGGGAGCTTGAAGAAAAGATGAGGGCTAACTATCCGAATCTTTTTGAGTAGTTTAAATTTGTAATTCCGGGGACGGAATTCTTATAAGGGGGGGAGAATGTAATGACCACGAATTTCATTAGTCATTGTAAATATACTTAATAAATATTTAGCAATGAATTTAAATTTTTCCCATTAATTAATTGTGCATTAGATAATTAAATAAATGTACTTATGTGCTTGTGTGTTTATTTAAAGGATTAAAGCAAAGTGTATAATTAATTTAAGCAAATCTAATTGGATTATATTTTAAATCCAAATAAGTTGATAAACTAGGTTAAAGATATTAACCTAGTAGCCCATGTAATTAATTTGATTACTAGCCCATGTAATTAATTAAACAAGCCCAATGCTTGATTTAATTAAATGTAACCTAGACTATTTAATATAAGCCCAATGTGTTATTTAAATTGAGCCCAAACAATTTAATTGAATGAGCCCAATAGAAGTTATTCCCAAGCCCAATGTAAATTCCAATACAAGTCAAAACTTTGGTCAATATATACATATATATGTATATATATATATAGATGTATATATGCACATTTTAGCATTAAAAATAAAGGAAAAATGGCTTGGAAAAGCCATTTCGCTGAGATTTTTGAGGGACCCACTTGGATGGCTTGATTTGCAATGTTGCTTCTAAATCACTCCTTGTCATAGTTGGTGAACAACCCTAGTCATTCCATGTGTCTATCAACTAGTCAATCAATGCAATAGTAATTATAATTAAGCACTAATTTCACCAACATGGGTGAATTAGCAAGCTAATGAGGAGTTAGTTGGTGGCTATATATATGATACTCCACACTTGAGCCAAGCTTGTTGGTTCATTTGCTAGAGCATAATAGAGAGAAAGTGAGAGCATTTTCTAGAAAAAAGTAAGATACACTAGGGTTTTGTGTGAGGAAAAGCTAGAGGAAGACCTTGGTGGATGTCCAATAGCTACACAACATACTTCGGTAGAAGGAGAAGAAGAGCAATCAAAATCCAAAGGTTTAAAAGTGCTCTAAACATCTTCTTCTTTCATTTTTGTAGTCTAGATAGCTTTTGATCGGTTAAAATCTATTTTTAACCGATCAAAACTCGTTTTGATGGTCTAGATGTATTTAACTATGTAATATATGTATATTCATAGATCTATGTGTTTATAACATGTTTTGGTATGTTAGAAATACATAAAAATGGTAGAAAAGTTCATAACACAATTTTACCGGTAAACCCTAACTATGCATGCTAGGTTTATGGTTGTATTTTGAAATGTACAAATTGGAAAGTGGATTTTTATGGCTAGAAAGCTAGATCTATGAGTTTTAAAGATAAAACCTTTTTGAACTTTTCAAAAATAATGAATAACAAAGAAGTTATAGTTTTTACCGCAAAGGATGTTGATTTTAAAACCCTAAGTCGCATTGTGAGCCATTTTTAGTCTAGTTACGTTTGGCATTTGGATTTGGGATATAAAGAGAAGTTGTAGAGGGGGAAATTATGATGAGAATGGACTCAAGAATCACCCCAAAATGTTTTAAAATGAAGAAGTTATGGCTGTCGGAGCGTTGGAGGGTCGAGCAGTCAAACAGTTGACTTCCGGACAGACTGGCCGAGCGCACCTGCGCTCGGGACGGGCGCACCTGCGCCCGAGTGCACTGCCAATCAGCTTTTGGGCAGTCTGGGTCGGGTCGGGTCGGGTCGGTCCGGGTCGGGTCAGGTCGGTCCGGGTCGGGTCAGGTCGATCCGGGTCGAGTTTTCTTTGAAAAATTAAGTTGAAATAAGTGTAAAATGAATATATTTGGGTACTAAACAAATTCATATGGAGTCTATTTGTAAATCAATGCTACCTAAATGTTTAAATTAAATACTAAGGTTAACCCAATTTAAAAGTTAACTTTTGGTATTATTTAAAGAGTATTAAAATATTACTACATGGTTAATAATATTAATAAGTAATTAAATATTATGAAATGATTGATAATATTAGTAAGATATTAAAATATTATTAAATGAATAATAACATTAATAAGTCAATAAAATATTATTAAATAAATAATAATATTAGTAAATGAATAAAATATTATTAAATAATTAATAATATTAGATAATAAATAAAATATTATTAAATGATTAATAATATTAGATAATGATTAAAATATTATTAGATGATTAATAATATTAATAGGATAATAAAATATTATTAAATGATTAATAATATTAGATATTAAATAAAATATTATTAAATAATTAATAATATTAGATAATGTTTAAAATATTATTAAATAATTAATAATATTATAAGGACAATAAAATGTTATTAATGGATTAATAATGTTAAGTGATTGATAGAATATTATTAAAAGATTAATAATATTAGAAGACTAATAATGTATTATTAAACGATTAATAATACTACAAGACTAATAAAATATTATTAAATTGTTAATAATATTATATAAGTGTATGAACTATATTAAATAATTAATATAGGTTCTTTGCGTTTGAAATATTATCAAGTAATTAATGATAATGTTTCCTATGTGTTTATATACCCATAATTATATAATTATGTGGTTCGTAAGAGTTATAAAGGTCATTATACTAATGTGTATATGATACTAATTTAAGATCAAACTGATTTAATTGTTAGGTCCGTTCAAGGATTATTAAATTAAGTTGGTTAACCGTAGACGACGCACGAGGCAAGTTTTCTAACTTTAACTTGTAATTCTTATTGCAAGTCTTCTACCCTTAACTTGTACTTATTGTTGCAATTATTATTCAACTTTAATTACTTTGAGCAATTCAATTATTGTTGAGCAAGTATCTACACTCGTAGATATTTGACAGACCTTTGAGTGAATTAATTATCGAAAATTACTTCACATCGTTATTGATTATTGTATTCACACATAGTGCTTTTGCAAATTGTTTAAGAACGTCTAAGCTAATTGTTTCGGCTAGACAAATGCATGCTAAATTCATTTAGTTGAATATTATAAAAGCTTATCCAAACCATTGGCTGGTGCGGATTCTTACAGTAAGACTGAGATAGAACAACCCTAGTTAAAGGGGATTTTTACTTGTCGGAGACCCGACAGCGCGCAAGAAAACTAAATGTGATGCATATACATAGGACATGAGAGGACTGATCCCCTCAAGTGTCCCGTTATTTTAACAAGGAGTCAGATATTGTATGTCTGTTCTACCTTAGTAGCAGTTCAGGGTCATTAAAGACCACTCAGCAGTAAAGAGTCAATTCCTTCTTTTATTGAACATTGATTCTTGTTATCTTTCACAATTGCTATTGTTGAAACCTTGAAGTTATTTCCCTTCATAATGATATATCGTATGATTGTTGTTTATAAACTTGCTGAGCCATTTAGTTGCTCATTCTTGCTATATCATGACTATATTTTAGCCATTCCCGAAAGCTCTAAATCGGACAAAGGCAAGGGGAAAGCGAATGCTTAGTTTTAGTAATTGCATGCTAGTTTATATTACTGTTATGTAATTACTGTTGTAAATCTTTTGTATTTCCCTTAAGATATGTAATGTTAAGATTAAGGTAATAGACCTTGGGAAGTGTAGCCTTTTGATTAAGGAACCTTTTGTATTATTCCGCGAAGTTTGAATACAATTTATGTATTTCATTATTGTTAAGTATTGTACAGTGAGAACCAAACCCGGGGTTAAAGAACCCGGATTTGGGGTCGTCACAATAGGTGTATATATATAAATATTAATATATTCACCTTCACTTCTCAATTGTATTTCTTTCTTAAATAAATTATCTACCTGCATCATTAAAATATTCTCACATTTAATTTCTAACAAATAATTTATGTTAAAAAAAAAATGTTTACCCATTTTCTACACATCTTCCTTCTCACCTTCTAGGTTTAAACCCTAACCTTTAATAAAATCAATTAATATATTATTTAAAATCTTGAAATTATCTGGGATATTACATTTAGTATATAAAATATTTATTACATGTAATAATTACGTAATGTGGTAAATAATTAATTTTTTTGCATCCAAATTTTGGAACTTACGAGAAGGCTAAGGTCGGTGGACTTGGAAAAGTTTTAAGAGTAATTCATATGTTATATATATATATATATATATATATATATATATATATATATATATACATGTAGTGGAGGAAAAAGGAAAGAGAGAAAGAAAAAGAAAATAAAACAATATCACTCTCTCTTGCTATATTCCTCCCATCCGAAGCCGCCACCCTCCACCACCGTAGCCTCCATAGCCACCAAGAGAGGAAGAAGAAGAAATCTTGAAGCCATTGAAGGAAGAATCTCAAGTTTTGAAGGTATAAAATTATTTGGTTTAAATTATTTTTAGTGTTTTGGTGGTAAAATAAATTGTTGAAAATTTAGTAATTAATTAAGAAAATTATTTTAAATAATTTTTAGGGGTATATATATGAATTATGTAATTTTTGGAATAATTATGTTGTGAATTTAGTGATAAAAATTGGATTATTTTTGGATAAGTTGGTTTACTGTCGCAGAAGAAAGGAAAAAAAATTTCTGGGAATGCCGCGCATTGCGCGGCGCTGTACCAACGAACAGGGGCCAGAAACGACGTCGTTTCTGGGACCGAAAGGGGGATCGCGCCTTGCGCGATAGAAAATTCCGGAAACAGGTATCAAACGACGTCGTTTGGTGAAGGCGAAGGCGGAGGTCGCGCGTTGCGCGGCTGACGCACGCAGCGGAATTACGAATATGCCCCCGACCTTTTTAGTTTATCCCGGTTGTGTCCCTTGACGCGCGGAAATTACAGAAATGCCCTCAGCCTTTCTGGAAAATATCGAATATGTCCCTAGGTGTGCTGAAATGACGGAAATGCCCCTGGACTGTTCGAAAAATTCCGGATATGTCCCTTTAGCTGCGGAAATTACCAAATTGCCCCCAGAATTAGTTTTTAATGAAATAAATGTTTAAAAATTGTTTAAAATTCCAGAAAATTATAGAAAAAATATTAAAAATATAGAAATGATGTTTGGACATAAAATTTAATATTTTTGTAAAAATATTAAATATTGGGGATTAATATTTAAATATTTTAAATATTAATCTAATGAGTTCAAAAGTTAGAAAAAGGTTAAATAAAATTTTCGGACAACCAAATATGCTAAATTTTACCCAATGAGTCGGGTTGTCCGTAGTGAATGTATTAAATATTAAGTTATGCTAATATTTTAAGGAATGAGGTTATTATAGTTGGCCATATAAATTAATAATTGGCCTAGAGATGATATTAATTAATTAAATTAATATCATAAGAGGATAAATAATTATTATTTGATTATTTTATGATCATAGGTTGATCGAGTTAAGGGTTTGAGCTAACAATTTAAATAACTGGACGCCAGGCAAGTTCTTCAGTCCCTTTTATGTTAAGTGTTGGAATGTTATGATATGTAATTCTTGTTTTAACTGCATACAAATTATGTGTTATGTGATACGTGATTAATATGACCACAATGTGTATTTTGTGCAACGATATGAATATATATGAGATATATTGCTATAGTAGAAGCACAAGCACATGATGTATGACACACACCAAGCATGATAAGGTATGTGCTACGTGAAGTATAACTGTTGAACTTGCTGAGCCGTTGTGCTCATTACTTGCTTAATAAACATTTTTGCAGGAAAGAAATGAAATTCAAGAATATTGGATTATGTTAGAGATGAATTGCCTAGAAGGTAGAAAACGTGACTGTTATATTGTTAATATTATAATTCAATGTGAGAAATTTATTAAATTACTGTGATGAATTGTATGTATATGTAAGTTGAACATGGATATGATAAAAGTTCAATTATGAACTGTGATTGGTCAGGATAATTGTTACGGTAGAAATTATTATATGTTTGATTACGAATGATGATACAAGGAATATTTGTATGGATATGAATGGTAGTAAAATTTGAATGCCGAGCTTTATGATACAAGTGAAAGAAAGAAAAAGTTAAGGTTGCGATCCAGGGACTAGAATCCAGATGTAAGGATTTTAGATATCCAAATATTTTAATACAATGATTGAATAAAGAAAGAGAAAAAATTTATATGAGAATTTTGATAATTGATGATTTTGAAATTAAATAATGGATCAATTTAGGAGATGAAAGATTTATTAACGGACCGAAATTTGGACGTAATGAAAATAATGTTTATTAAATACAAGATTTAAGGGAATAAAATGGGTCGAATTTCGGGGTCGTTACAATTTTAAATTAATTACATATCATTATTAATTATTGAATAATGATTTAATTCTTAACTATTATCATTTAATAGTTAATCATTAATATTATCAATATATTTTAATTACTTAATAATCTTCTTCTGATTAAATAATAATTTATTTAACTTAATTACCATTTAATTATTATTTAATACGAATTAAATAATAATTAATTAATTAATTATCCGTGCTCATTATTTAATAAACAATTATACTATTAACTCTAACATCCTTTAATTACTATTTAATATATTAAATAGTAAGCAATTAACCATCTTTAATTATTATTTAATGTTAATTAAATAATTAATTAATTAATTAATTAATTATCTTTATTTATTATTTACTCTTAATTAAATAAAATAATAAATAATTATATTATCAACTTTACTTGACTGTAATCATTATTTAATGTTAATTAAATAATAATTACCTAACTCTCTTTATTTATTATTTAATCTTATTAAATAATAAATAATTAAAGTTTAAAATCTTTATCTTACTCTAATTATTATTTAATATTAATTAAAGAATAATTAGTTATTTACTTTCCTTTATTTACTATTTAATACCTGAGTAAATAATAAATAATTTATTTATTTTCTCCAAACATGTTGATATTATTATTAAATACTTAAAGAACATATTCAAGATTTAATAATAATTTATTTATAATTTTCTTGAAGTATTAGCTAGGTAGTCACAAATTAGTGTACCTTTACACCATAAATAATATGAAAAATACCAATTTTCGGAAATAATACTATCTCAATACATGTAACACTTCAAATAATCAGTAGGTTATTTGTTCATATTTTTCCAAAATTTAAAAATATTTTTTTATTATTTTTCATACATTTAGTAAGCTTTTATCATTCAATAATTATGAAAAATAGCTACTGACATTATAAAAAATACCATTAAATTCCAAAAAATAGTACACAAAATTTCAAGCAACTTTCTAGTTTGGGCCGTCGCCGGAGCCGGCTGGAAAATGGGTGAACCGGCTGCCGGAATGCTCCGTTCGATTCACCGGGGAAAAAAATCGACAGTAGGTTTTAGGATTTTTTTCAAATCTGCACAGTTTTGGGGTCCTTCACTAAAACCTTAATAACTAGAGTTCTATAACTCCGCTGGAACTCTACTTTATATCGATGGAATCGTGACTTCCCGAACTATAATTTTATATGCTCAAACACCCTTTTTGGAAAGATTCGGCCACTGAAAATGGCTGTAAAGTGGACTGTTCACGGAAAATTTCTGACAGTGGAGTGTTTTAGTAGAAAAATCATAAATAATTCATTTTAACTCGGATTTTAGTCATTCAAGTTTCAGAATTTACATAACTTCAAGATCTATCCAAAAAAATTGACGAATCAAAAATCCAATTTTCCAATCGTGAACAGTAATTCTGGGAAGCGGCTGTTCCGTTTTGGATTCATGTTTTTGTCAAACTTTTTCAACATAAAAGTATATAAATACCCATGCTAAACCCATTTAACCATAGATCTACTAATATAACATGGATTTAACCATTTAGAGTTTTGAAAAAAATGATTTTTCACCATGAAAATCACTTACAATAAAGGAAAGCATAACCTAGGGTTTTTATGAACTTTTATACCTTTTGGGCTTGTGTGCTCCTTTTTCTAGCCTTTCCAAAGAATAAGAACAAGCTTGAAGACATCTAAGGCCCTCCTAGTTTCCATGCACTCCTCCTTCAAGCCTCACTTGGTGTTTTAATTTTATAGTAGCTCAAGAACACCAAGTGTTCTTTCTCATTTTCCCTTCAACCTTCCCTCTTTTGCTATCTTGCTCCTTTCTCTCTAACTCTTTTGCTCTCTAGCAACTTGGAAGTAAATGAAATGACTAACTCTCTCTCAATTTCCTTTACTTAGCTAATGATATACATATATAATGTATATCTATCATATTTTAACAATATATGCACAAACAAGATCCATAAATTGGGGAATTTGACATTTGCATTGGGGGGAGTTTTCTTGGAGTAAAACATGGAGAGCTTGGAGCTTTGCACCCAATATTGGGACTCCCCCATAAAGTGTTGGCTATTCTCCCATCTTTTCCCCAAATTTTGATTTTTCTTTTATTTCAAAGGTGATTATATAAACACCAATATATATATATATATATATATATATATATATATATATATAACTAGCCATTACATGCATTCTATAGGGCTATATAATGGACTATGTATTAACTTTCATTGGGCTATATAATTAATTATGTTTTGGCTCCCAATTTACATCTATTTGGGCTACTATAAATAACCATTTGGGCTCTTATACAATTTAATTAGACTAATAATTATTGGGCATGACCAATTAAATTATTAAACTCTCAATTAACTTTAATTAATTAGTTTATTAAGCTAATTAATTTAATCAAGAACAATAACCCACAAATCCTTAATCAAATAAATAATTGATCTTGTTAAATATGTAATTAGGTTAGTCCACTATTCATTTACTTAATTTGGACTATAAATTTGGGACTTACAATATTATTCCCACTACACGTTAATTAATGATTACATTAATTAATTTACTCATTTTGCTACCAAAGCTATATTCAAATTTAACTGAATATTTAATTTTTTAATTTTTTTTCTCACTTATCGATTTCTCGATATTAATTAACTCAAGGTTAATCCACTAATTATCTAAACATTTTGTACTACTAAAATAATATATTAAATATCCTACATAAATTTTATTAACGACTAACGACTAATTATATTAATTAGTTTACTTGATTTATAATCACATGTTATGTTCAAAATAAATTAAACTTTTAAATCAATTTATTCGCGTATCGATTTCTTGAAGTATTTCTTTTTTTATAAAAAAAAAATATTTCAATATCAATAATTATCAAATTTATTATCTTCCTAGACTTCATAGGACATATTTTCTAAAAATATTGATCACACATTTTGAACCATATTGGTTCTTGCTAGCACATAGATTAAATAAAATTTTTAATTTAATCTAATTTTTCACAATTATAATCTCCACAACTAGGTTATCAAACTCTAACATTTATTAACTATTAGAAATCTTATTTCTAATTCTTTCAAATATCTGGGATATTACAAAATACCCCATTATAAGGATTGTTCTACTCAGTTTTACTATAAGAGTCTGCACCAACTACTAAATTGGATAACTTTTCAAAAATATTCAAAGTAATGAATTAATACATGTAAATGTCTACCCGAAGCAAATGGCATAGACCCTCTTTTTAAATAGTTCATAATCAAAACTAGTACATACAATGTCTAGCCGGAACAATTGACTTAGACCTATATCTTAACCAGTTCATATTTAGACAAGACATACGAATGCACATAAGTACTTATACTAATAAATAATAATAATTTAAAATAATTATCAATAATTAATTCAATTTGAACAATAAAACAATTGTAAGTTCTCAATAACTTGCGTAATGAAACGAGTTTGAGTTCAGAATAATTTGCGCAATAAGAATTAAGTTATGGTTCAGAAGAACTTGCAAAAATAAATAAAAGTTAAGGTTCAGAGAACTTGTCTGTTTCACTGACTGCTGCTATTTAACTTAAATTAACTTCATTTGGTTGACCTAACATTTAACACGTTGATCTATCAATCAGTATATCATATAACCTTATTATACAACACTTAGATCATCTAACACTTTATCATAACCTTTATCACTTAATAATATTATCAGCCATTGATAATATTTTAATTATATAATTATCACTTAGTCACATCATAATATTATCACATTTGATAATATATTAACTACAAATAAATATCATTAACATTTAAATAATATTTTAACCATTTACAAATATCATTAATTATTCTAATAATATTTTATTCAATCATCGATAATATTAATCATGTAATAATCCTCTTAATTTTTTAATTATTTCAAACACTTATTAACAATATTAATCATTTAATAATGTCTTACACTATTTCCATTAATATTATTTTTTAAATAATATCTTAATCCTTTATAAATATTATAAATAATTTAATAATATTTTATCATCTTAATAATATTATTAATCATTTAATAATATTTTAATCATTTGTTAACATTATTAATCATTTAATAATATTTTATTCTCTTACTAATATTATTAACCATTTAATAATATTTTATTCACTTATTAATATTATTAACCATTTAATAATATTTTCATCATTTATTAATATTATTAATCATTTAATAATATTTTAATTATTATTTAATATTATTAATTATTTAATATTATTTTATTCACTTATTAATATTATTAATCAATTTAATAATATTTTAATCACTTATTAATATTATTAATCATTTAATAATATTTTATTCTTTTACAAATATTATTAATTATTTAATAATATTTTAATCATTTATTAATATTATTAATCATTTAATAATATTTTATTTTTTTATAAATATTGTCGACGCCGGGATTTTCGTCGTTTCGTTTTTTAATTATTTAAAGCCCTTTCCAATTTTAGCCTTTTGAATTAAATGTGATTTTGAAAAGGGTCGGCTTAATGTCGACGGGTTTTGAAAGATCGATTTCTTTATGAGCCAATTGACCAGAGCCGCCAGTTGGTATATTGGAAATAGATGTACCAACTCATCCGAATTTTGTTTTCGTAATCGCTGGCTCATATGTGACTCTGAGTTAATTGGTCCGCGAACCGAGATTCATAGAGTTCGGGGGCTTGCTTAAGCGAGGGGAAGGTGTTAGGCACCCCCCCCCCGACTTCCGTGAAACACGGTTACCGCAATCTTGATGTTTTCCTATCCTTTTAAATCCTAAAATGTGTGTGTGCGCGCGTATGTGTGCGTGTATGCCTAAATGAATGTTTGTGGTGAATTTTGCTTGGATTTTATATAGCAAATGTGCTTTATCTGGAAAGCGTTTTAGACGTCCTTTGACCCAAATGACAAGGCTTTGTTTCATAATAAAGGTTGATTTTTTACTTTGAAAGCGATGAGGATTTTTATTAGGTGTCGTTTATAGAAAACAAGAACTTTTAAACTTTTGTCAAATAGGAATCGAGACTATACATTGCCTTCTAACAGTAAATTTAAATAAAATGAAGGCAACTTCTAGAACTCTTTAACCCTATGCACAAAGTTTAATGAAAACGTTTATTTATATTTACGAAATCATTTTGTATGATATTTCAAAATCCATTGGAGCCTTTTCATCAAACCGAAATCAAAGTTCGTCAAAACTCTTAATTTTTTTACCTCGTGCATCTAATGTCCTAATTTGATCCCTTTTAGAAAATCTTCATCGTTTGCCTTATTTTGGAAAACCGTTTTTTGTGTCGTAAATCAAAACAAGCATTCAAAACGTGTCGGGGCTATCCATGGGCATGTGAGCCGTCGAAATAGCCCCAAACACCTCCAATCACATTTTCACTATCACAGGGCCTTAAACCCGATTTTCGATCCGACATCGTTTTAAGGCCCAAAAATTACATATTTACAATACAAATGCATCGCCATCGCTACATACGTAAAAGCTAGAAAATAAACTAAAAGGATATCATCGGGAGGTTAGGAGGAGATTCCATCCGCAATAAATCATCTCTTACCGTCCCTAATCCATAGATCCAAAACACATATCGACTACATCGGATATAACTTCAACATACACAAAATCAAAATATGTAAATCGCAATGCACCAAATATTTCGGATCTAACAGTAGATCCACCCAACAAATGCACAAATATTAGATCTATAACAACTTAAACGATAAGATGAAATGAGAACTAGATCTAACTATATAAAACCTCAAATGCTATAAACTTGGATTTCTTCACATTTCAAATGATGAAAGACCCGCTTTGACACTTGGAAATCGAAATAGGACACAATATAATGTAAAGATTGAAAAAACGATGAAGATTTCTCACATTTTTTACCAAACCCGAAGGTTTCTCTCTTTAAAATCTCCCTTCTCTCTCTACATTTCCGCCATTTTCTTTCTTTTTTTCTCTCGGACGCAATAATGGCGATGTATAGCTGATCTGCAGGCAGCCGCAGGTGCATCCGTGGCTGCCTATTGTGGCCGTCTGAGCCGCCGCCTCGGCTGCCGTGCGCCCCCCTGTGCGCCCCCCTCGAGCCACGAAAAGCGCCACGTGTCGTTGGCCGCAGATGCATCCGCGGCTGTCTGGCTTCTTTTTCTCGATTTCCGTGTCACGCAGTCTTAACTCCTCATTTTTTGCTACATTATTTCAGAAGGCTGTTCCTTGGCGTATAAATTGCTCGTTGTACTTGGCTTCCAGGGGGCGCTGCCCCCTTCCACCCCCGCCAACTCACCGGCGAGCTGGGCAGCCGCTCGCTTACCTAGGAGCGAGACCCCCGAACATCATAAGCGTAGTGGTCATTTGTTGTCTTTTACGATCAAATCAGGTTCTTCTGGATCAACTGTTTGTCTTGCCTCAAGTAACCTGATGCTCGTTGTTCGTTGAAGCGGCTTTGACCGTAAGTCGTTGGGGTGGCTTCGTGTTGGGGTCCACCTTCCTTTTTCGTATGTCGGGTCAAGTGACGACTTTGCCCTCCTGCCACGGTTAGTAGAGAAGTGCAAAATTTGGGTGTCTACAAATATTATTAATTATTTAATAATATTTTAATTATTTATGAATATTATTAATTATTTAATAATATTTTATCTTCTTACTAATATTATTAATCACTTAATAATATTTTAATCATTTATTAATATTATTAACTATGTAATAATATTTTAAACATTTACTAATATTGTAATGAATATGATTTTTATGTTTTATTAAATGTTTATTGAGTTAAATAAATATTTATTATAATGAATTTATTTATTGTGTATGAATGTAATTTAATTAATTATGTGTGGAAAATGTTTTTAAAAGATGTGACTATATTTTTATATCATATAATAAGGAAGATATGAAATATGTACTGGTTGTTCAAGCCAAACGTGACCTTAGCATTTTAAAGCCCTGTAACTGCCAATGTGGGCATTGATGTATAACTGATGAAATTGAATTATGGTAAATGCCAATTCATGGTGGTAGTGGATGGGAAGTTACGGGAATAACTGATGGGAGTGAAACTCATATATGTATATATGGGTTATCAGTTTCCTTTAAAGGAGTTCATCTCTAAGTTTGTGAAAAGAGAGAATATTGAGAGAGAGTATCAAAATCAGAAAATAGAGAGAAGAAATCCACGACAATTAAAGAGAAAGAGAGTTCACTATAAGAATCAAGAAGGTGTTCAAACATCAACATTCTGCTAATCAAGGGTAAAACTCTTATTTTAAAGTTTTGGGTTGTGTTGCTATAATTTTCTGAAAAATGTTTTATGGTTCTGTAATTGAAGTCTTATGGCTGAATTTGAGGAAATGGTGTTTATAACAGTTAGCAAGCATGCATAGTATAATATATGTTGTTTAGAAATGATTTTCAGTAATCAAAATAGTCAAAGATCTGTTTTTGAAATAAAGAACATGAGTTCTGTTTTAAACTGGTTTTCTGTGAGTAGTCACTGTATATGCTTACCAAGTTGTTAACAAAATGACTAAAAGAATCAGTTTTTGTCAAACTATTGCAAAATGAATTGCTTTTCAAAATCAGAAGTTCATTAAGTAATGTATCACTGGTCTTTAACTGAAACAATGAAAAATATACAGTCTGGTATGTTGCAGAAGAGTGTTTACACTACGATCGTAGAGCATACTCGGCAAGCTATATGTGTTGCATGTCCAAGCCAGTCTCACTCATGCAGTTCGTCGAGTAACTCTCGGAGTCGTAGAGTACTTTCGGCAGCTCGTAGAGTGACTGTCTCAGAGTCGTAGAGTGCTCTCGACAGTTCGTCGCGTACTCGAGATCGTAGAGTGGATTCCACTCGACGATCGTCGATCAGACTTGACCAATCGTCGAGCAGTCCTGACCAACTTGAGAAATCGTAGAGCAGCATAGCATAATATGTTTTTGATAGTTCAGTTTGAATGTTTCAGTACATAGCATGTTTTTCTGTGATAATAGATTGTTAATTTATATGTGACATGTATATGTGATGTGTTGTTTAAAGAGCTGATTAGTGTGGTAATGATAAATAATAAATGTAGGATATTGGAAATCAAGTTTTAATTGTGTAGCTCACAAACAAGGCAAGTTTCCTATTCCTACTCAATTTTAATTCTAGCAGGTTGATAATTATTAAGCAAGTTTATATTCGTTAAACTTCAATTATTACATTGCTAGTTTCCTAAATCCAATCTTGTGTTATATTGCAAGTTTTGCGCTCGTTCTTTATTTGAGCATGGTCTTAAGTCTTATTTCATGTTAAGTAAGTTTCTAACCTTAGCTTATTGTTCAAGTAAGGTAGCAAAGTTTCCATAATGTCAATTATTGTGAACTTATCTTGAAATGATTCATCAATTGATTATCGTTGTTGTTGAACTTTGATATGGCTAGTTAAACCTTATTGATTCAACTAGTCCATAGTTGATGAGCGTTATAAATTCTAGAACTACCTTTGAAGCTTATCCAAACCAAACTTCCTTTGGTGCGGACTCTTATGTCAAACTGAGATGAACAACCCTATTATAGGGGATTTTATTACGCTTAGCGTTAAGATGTTTGTGCACATACATGGTACAAAGGGTTGATCCCCCTAAGTACGAGAAGGAAGGTCCATATAGTCTTACGACTGTTAAAGGTTGAAATTAGAAATACTTGTTAACCTGGGACAAAGTTCATGGTCTTGTGACCCTCAGATGAAATCAGGTTCTTATTGTTGATTCTCTAATCAAAAGTTGAATTCTAATATTCTTTATTCATTGAATAACTCTATAAGATTCCTATTGTTGTTATTATTATCTTGGTGGGCAATTGTTTGCTCACCCTTGCATAACCATTGCAGATAAATCAATAAAGATAGAAGAGCCGACCACTAGTAAGGGCAAGGGCAAGATGGACAAGTGTTGAAGACTTGTTAATATGTTTCTTTTATGATATTTAGAGTTTTGTAATAGTACTTGATGTTTTATTTGTTTATTTCCGCATTTGGTGTAATAAAGGTTAGACGACCTGGGAATTGTTCTTGAGACGTTGTAACCCTTTAATGGGAGATTGGTTTTTATCTATGTCATAAGTTTGGTTTATATCTTGTGATAATGGGTAGACAGTGTTTGGATCGTGAGCAACAAATTCCAAGGAGGGAATGAAGTACCCGAATTTGGGGGTGTCACAGGTTGGTATCAGAGCCGTAGGTTTAAGAACCTTAGGTGGGGAAACCTTAGGCTTAAACTCTCTAGGAGATAATGGTGGTGATAAACTCTTATCGAGTTCTATGTGATGAATTGAGGAAATTCATTTATGTGTTTATGTGTTACTTGTTTATGTGATTGCAAGTAGTATCGATTAGTAATTAAGATATTTTGGTTTGCAGGATGTCTGAGATGGGAGAGTCCAGTCAAGTTAGAGAAGAGGAGACCCGAGTGCCTATTGAGGAGGAGCTTAGAAATGTTGGTGTTGTCTGGGAACAGTTGGTTCAGAGGGAGCCGTCTCCGTTGATCACAGTTGCAGGTCCGGAGTATGAGCCTGAGACTGATCCAGAGGAGGAGTCTGAGGAGGATCCGGAGGAGGTGCCCTTTACCCCTACGGATGATGAGCGTTTTGATCATAACATAGATTGGCAAGATCGAGCCAGGGATTTAGAGGAGGTAGCAGACATCCGTCAGTCTGTTATAGAGCAGAAAAATGAGAAGATTCAAGATTTGGAGGTGCATCTTGGAGAGATGGAAGAGAAGCTTGTTTGTGTAAAGAATGACAAAGAGTAGTTGTTGGCAGAAGTAGAGAAATTGAAGAAAAGTTTAAGTGAGGAGTCAACAAAGCTTATAAGGGCGAAAGATGATTGGATGAAGGCTGGCCGACATGCAGAAGAGGTTGAAGACCAGGTTCGAGTAAAGAAGGCAAGAATCAACGAGGTGAGCTACGCTTTTCAGTCAGCGATTGATAGAGCCCAGGATCGAGTCTTTTATCATCCAGATCGTGTTAATGGTGTTCCATGGTATATGTTGGATCGTAGGACGATGTTCCATATCATGGAAGACGAGCGTGCGGAAGCCGTGCGATGTCTTAATATGCGTAGATAGGAAGAGTAGTAAATTATGTGTTTCTTTCATGAGTTAAATAAATTGTAATTCCCACATTTTGAGCTAGATAATGTAATCCTGAAACTTTTCCAGTACAGGAAAGTTGATGTAAATAGCAGTGATGCTATCTTTTCTATGTTTAGGAACTATGATGATTAATAAAGAAAGAGTTTTATTTGAACCAATATGTTACCTATGAATGTTTGAGTTGAGTTTAATCGACGAATAAATAAATAATGATTTAATAAGGGCAATATTTTTCAGAGAATGCCGCCAAGAAGAAGACAGCCACGACAACCAACCCCTGAGGGTTCTACAAATGAGAATAATGATGTTAATGCTAACCCTGTTCAGCAATTAGTGAACCTTTTAGCTAGAGCACTTGTGAATCAGCTGCAAGCTCAAGCTACTACGTTTAAGGACTTTAAAGCGGTAGGACCGCCAGAGTTTAAAGGTTCCATGAACCCAATTGAAGCTCAGACTTGGGTAATGGAGATGGAAAAGGTCTTTGATGTTGCTAGGGTTGGTGAAGATCAGAAGACTGCCTTCGCCACTTTCATGCTAAAATCTGAGGCCAGCTATTGGTGGCAGACGAATAAGATTCGAGGAGGTCAAGGTGTAATTACGCGGGACAGATTTAAGGAAATGTTCTTCGAGATGTATTTCCCAACAAGCACTCGAAACCAGTTGGAGATGCAATTTCTAGAGCTAAAGCAAGGAACTATGTCGGTACCTGAATACGCAGCAAATTTTAATGAGTTGGCGAGGTTTGCGCCATATCAAGTTAATACTGATGAGAGAAAGGCAAGGAGATTTGAGCAGGGATTGAAGCCTTGGTTGTTCAGTAAGGTTTCAATATTTCAGCTGAACACTTTTGCTGCAGTGTTAGAGAAGGCAATCATCGCAGAAGGTGGAAGCGATGCTTTAACAAAGTATAACCAGGAGCAGAAGAAGAAGAAGAAGAAAAAGGAAAATGAGAACAAGAATAGTGGTAGCAATAGTAGTGGTAACAGTCAGAAAAGGAAATGGAATGACAGTAATACTGGAGGAAATCAGCAAGGAAATCAGAAGAAGAAGATAGAGGCTTGTTCAAATTGTGGAAAGAGACATCTGGGTGTTTGCTTGAAGGGTAAGCGGGTATATTTTAATTGTGGTCAAGAAGGACACATTGCACCAAATTGTCCTAATCCGAAGAAGGGTGCTTGCTTCATTTGTGGGTCAACTGGGCATCTGGCTCGTGATTGTCCCAAGAAGCCAGCAGGAGGAGCTAGTGGAGGGAGAGGAAATAGCAGCGGTGGAAATTTGACCATCACTGAACTAGCACCAATCAATCGACCAACAGCCCGAACATTCAACATGACGGTGCAAGATGCTGTGCAATCAAAGGATGTGGTGTCAGGTATCATTCCGATCAATGATATTAATGCTTACATATTATTTGATTTGGGTGCTACTTGCTCATTTATATCCTATGATTTTGCTAAGAAACTAGAGTTTCCTCAGGAAGAGTTAAATTATCCTTTGAACATAGAAATTGCGAATAGGGAAGTGATTCCTGTTAGGTTTATACACAAGAATTGTCGGGTAAATATTAAGGATCATGTGATGGTAGTGGATTTGATTCCAATTCAACTTGGGGAATTTGACGTTATTTTGGGAATGGATTGGTTGTTTAATTATGGAGTAGTTATAGATTGTCAAAGGAAGCGTATAGACCTTGTGACTCCAGAAAAGTCAAATGTAGTATTTTATGGCAGTAAATCGCCTAGACAAGCGAGTTGTCTGACGATGATGCAAGCTAAGAAGCTATTGAGACAAGGTTGTGTGGGATATTTAGCCTATATTATCGATTTTCAAAAGAAGGTTAGTATGAAGTTGGAAGAGATACCAGTTGTTAGATATTTTGCGGATGTGTTTCCGGACGATTTACCGGGACTTCCACCTGAGCGAGAAATTGAGTTCATAATTGATTTAGTACCGGGAACTGCTCTTATATCAAAAGCTCCGTACCGAATGGCCCCAGTGGAAATGAAAGAGTTAATGGTGCAGTTGCAGGAGTTATTGGATATGAAGTATATCCAGCCGAGCGTATCACCGTGGAGAGCCAGTTTTATTTGTTAAGAAGAAGGATGGGTCAATGCGGTTATGCATTGATTATAGAGAGTTAAATAAGGTCACGATTAAGAATAAATATCCATTATCGAGGATCGATGATTTATTTGATCAGTTGAAAGGAGCTAAGTATTTTTCGAAGATAGATTTGAGAAGTGGGTATCATCAGTTGAAGGTGAGAAAGGAGGATATACCTAAGACAGCGTTCAGAACTCGGTATGGACGTTACGAGTTTCTGGTAATGTCATTTGGTTTAACGAATGCACCTGCGGCATTTATGGACTTAATGAATAGAATGTTTAAGCCATTTTTGGATAAGTTTGTAGTGGTATTCATAGATGATATTTTGGTGTATTCTAAAACTCAAGAAGAGCATGTAGAGCAGTTGAGACTAACATTGGAGTCGTTAAGAAGAGAGAAGTTGTACGCAAAATTTTCAAAATGCGAATTCTGGTTAGAGCGTGTGCAATTTCTTGGTCATGTGATTGACAAGGATGGAATTTCGGTAGATCCATCAAAGGTAGAAGCTGTAATAAATTGGGATCAGCCGAGAACACCGTCGGAAGTAAGGAGTTTCTTGGGATTGGCAGGATATTATAGACGTTTTATTGAAGATTTCTCTAAGATAGCAACTCCGCTAACGAATTTGACAAGGAAAGCAGTTAAGTTTGTTTGGACAGAGAAATGTGAAGAAAGTTTTCAGGAGTTGAAGAAGAGATTAAGTATGGCACCTGTGTTATCGTTGCCTGATGATACGGGAAATTTTGTGGTGTATAGTGACGCATCGCATAAAGGACTAGGCTGTGTGCTTATGCAAAATGGCAAAGTCATTGCATATGCCTCACGGCAGTTGAAAGATTATGAGAAAGGGTATCCGACCCACGATTTGGAATTGGTCGCGGTTGTGTTCGCTTTGAAAATCTGGAGGCATTATCTCTATGGAGAGAAGTGTGAAATATATACAGATCATAAGAGTCTGAAATATATTTTTACACAAAAGGATTTGAATATGAGGCAGAGACGATGGTTAGAGTTGATTAAAGACTATGATTGTGAAATCCTTTACCATCCGGGTAAAGCGAATGTAGTTGCTGATGCGTTGAGCCGGAAAGGTCGGGAATCGTTGGCAATGTTAACTGTTCAAGAGAAACTTATTTCGGATATGGCAAGATTGGAATTAGAGGTGAAGTATCCAGAGAAGTTAAATGAGAGACTGTTCCAGATGGAGGTCCGACCAACCTTATTGGATAAGGTGAAGGAAGCACAACTCAAGGATGAGGAGTGTGAAAAGATAAGAAAAAGAGTGTCTAAAGGCGAGGAAGTGAAATTCAAAATTGATGCTGATGGGTTGTTAAGATTTGAAGGAAGAATTTGGATTCCACAAGTAATAGAACTTAGAGAGGAAATTTTGAGCGAGGCTCATAGTTCAAGGTATTCAATTCATCCGAGAAGTACGAAAATGTACCAAGATCTTCGACAACATTTCTGGTGGCCGAATATGAAGAAAGAGGTTGCTGAATGTGTGGCTAGATGCCTCACATGTCAAAGAGTTAAAGCGGAACATCAGAGGCCAAGTGGGTTGCTACAACCATTGGAGATACCAGAATGGAAATGGGAACATATCACGATGGATTTTGTGGTGGGTCTTCCATCTACTCAAAGAGGGTACGATGCAGTTTGGGTCATTGTGGATCGACTGACAAAAACAGCCCATTTCTTGCCGATCAAGATTCGATTTAATTTGGAGCAATTGGCAAAATTGTATATTAAGGAGATTGTGTCAAGACACGGTGTTCCAGTGTCGATTGTGTCGGATCGGGATCCGCGTTTCACATTAAATTTCTGGAAAAGCTTGCAGGAGCGTATGGAAACGCAACTGAAGATGAGCACGGCATATCATCCTCAGACAGATGGCCAGAGCGAGAGAACAATCCAGACATTAGAAGATATGTTCCAAGCTTGCGTTATGGATTTTAAAGGAAGCTGGGATGATCATTTACCTTTAGTTGAGTTCGCCTACAACAATAGTTACCACGCGAGTATTGGCATGCCGCCTTACGAAGCATTATACGGAAGAAAATGCAGAACTCCACTTTGTTGGGATGAAGTAGGAGAACTACGACTACTAGGACCTGAATTGGTGCAACAAACTGCAGAGATCGTCAAAGTGATAAGAGCAAGATTGTTAGCTGCCCAAGACAGACAGAAGAAATATGCGAATCAGCATCGCCAGAATCGTGAATTTGAAATTGGAAGTTTAGTTTTCCTTAAGGTGTCTCCCTGGAAAGGAAAAATTCGATTTGGTAAGAAAGGAAAACTGAGTCCGAGGTTTATTGGACCCTTTGAAGTATTGCGAAGAGTGGGTGAAGTAGCTTACGAGGTAGTTTTATCTCCAGAGCTGAGTCACATTCATAATGTCTTTCATGTTTCTGTGTTACAACTGTATAAGCCCGATTATAAACATGTTATAGAGTATGAACCATTACAAGTCGAGCAAGATTTGACCTATGAAGAGGTTCTTGTTCAGATCGTTGATAAGAAAGAACAAGTCCTCAGGAATAAGATAATACCTTCTGTTAAGGTAATCTGGAAAAACTACAACGCTGAAGAAGATACGTGAGAACTTGAAGAGAAAATGATGCAGAATTATCCTGAGTTATTTGTTCAATCCTGACACCGATTCTGAGGGCAGAATCTTCCAAGGAGGGAAGAATGTAATAAATTAGTTTTAATGGTGTCGTGATTCTGGGGACAGAATCCTTTTAAGGAGGGAAGATTGTAACGAATATGATTTTTATGTTTTATTAAATGTTTATTGAGTTAAATAAATATTTATTATAATGAATTTATTTATTGTGTATGAATGTAATTTAATTAATTATGTGTGGAAAATGTTTTTAAAAGATGTGACTATATTTTTATATCATATAATAAGGAAGATATGAAATATGTACTGGTTGTTCAAGCCAAACGTGGTCCTAGCATTTTAAAGCCCTGTAACTGCCAATGTGGGCATTGATGTATAACTGATGAAATTGAATTATGGTAAATGCCAATTCATGGTGGTAGTGGATGGGAAGTTACGGGAATAACTGATGGGAGTGAAACTCATATATGTATATATGGGTTATCAGTTTCCTTTAAAGGAGTTCATCTCTAAGTTTGTGAAAAGAGAGAATATTGAGAGAGAGTATCAAAATCAGAAAATAGAGAGAAGAAATCCACGACAATTAAAGAGAAAGAGAGTTCACTATAAGAATCAAGAAGGTTTTCAAACATCAACATTCTGTTAATCAAGGGTAAAACTCTTATTTTAAAGTTTTGGGTTGTGTTGCTATAATTTTCTGAAAACTGTTTTATGGTTCTGTAATTGAAGTCTTATGGCTGAATTTGAGGAAAGGGTGTTTATAACAGTTAGCAAGCATGCATAGTATAATATATGTTGTTTAGAAATGATTTTCAGTAATCAAAATAGTCAAAGATCTGTTTTTGAAATAAAGAACCTGAGTTCTGTTTTAAACTGGTTTTCTGTGAGTAGTCACTGTATATGCTTACCAAGTTGTTAACAAAATGACTAAAAGAATCAGTTTTTGTCAAACTATTGCAAAATGAATTGCTTTTCAAAATCAAAAGTTCATTAAGTAATGTATCACTGGTCTTTAACTGAAACAATGAAAAATATACAGTCTGGTATGTTGCAGAAGAGTGTTTACACTACGATCGTAGAGCATACTCGGCAGGCTATATGTGTTGCATGTCCAAGCCAGTCTCACTCATGCAGTTCGTCGAGTAACTCTCGGAGTCGTAGAGTACTTTCGGCAGCTCGTAGAGTGACTGTCTCAGAGTCGTAGAGTGCTCTCGACAGTTCGTCGCGTACTCGAGATCGTAGAGTGGATTCCACTCGACGATCGTCGATCAGACTTGACCAATCGTCGAGCAGTCCTGACCAACTTGAGAAATCGTAGAGCAACATAGCAGAATATGTTTTTGATAGTTTAGTTTGAATGTTTCAGTCCATAACATGTTTTTCTATGATAATAGATTGTTAATTTATATGTGACATGTATATGTGATGTGTTGTTTAAAGAGCTGATTAGTGTGGTAATGATAAATAATAAATGTAGGATATTGGAAATCAAGTTTTAATTGTGTAGCTCACAAACAAGGCAATTTTCCTATTCCTACTCAATTTTAATTCGAGCAGGTTGATAATTATTAACCAAGTTTATATTCGTTAAACTTCAATTATTACA
Source organism: Hedera helix (assembly GCA_947179155.2). Taxonomy (NCBI): domain Eukaryota; kingdom Viridiplantae; phylum Streptophyta; class Magnoliopsida; order Apiales; family Araliaceae; genus Hedera; species Hedera helix. Next base: position 9,914,362 of record OX359286.1, read on the forward strand.
TTGCTAGTTTCCTAAATCCAATCTTGTGTTATATTGCAAGTTTTGCGCTCGTTCTTTATTTGAGCATGGTCTTAAGTCTTATTTCATGTTGAGTAAGTTTCTAACCTTAGCTTATTGTTCAAGTAAGGTAGCAAAGTTTCCATAATGTCAATTATTGTGAACTTATCTTGAAATGATTCATCAATTGATTATCGTTGTTGTTGAACTTTGATATGGCTAGTTAAACCTTATTGATTCAACTAGTCCATAGTTGATGAGCGTTCTAAATTCTAGAACTACCTTTGAAGCTTATCCAAACCAAACTTCCTTTGGTGCGGACTCTTATGTCAAACTGAGATGAACAACCCTATTATAGGGGATTTTATTACGCTTAGCGTTAAGATGTTTGTGCACATACATGGTACAAAGGCTGATCCCCCTAAGTACGAGAAGGAAGGTCCATATAGTCTTACGACTGTTAAAGGTTGAAATTAGAAATACTTGTTAACCTGGGACAAAGTTCATGGTCTTGTGACCCTCAGATGAAATCATGTTCTTATTGTTGATTCTCTAATCAAAAGTTGAATTCTAATATTCTTTATTCATTGAATAACTCTATAAGATTCCTATTGTTGTTATTATTATCTTGGTGGGCAATTGTTTGCTCACCCTTGCATAACCATTGCAGATAAATCAATAAAGATAGAAGAGCCGACCACTAGTAAGGGCAAGGGCAAGATGGACAAGTGTTGAAGACTTGTTAATATGTTTCTTTTATGATATTTAGAGTTTTGTAATAGTACTTGATGTTTTATTTGTTTATTTCCGCATTTGGTGTAATAAAGGTTAGACGACCTGGGAATTGTTCTTGAGACGTTGTAACCCTTTAATGGGAGATTGGTTTTTATCTATGTCATAAGTTTGGTTTATATCTTGTGATAATGGGTAGACAGTGTTTGGATCGTGAGCAACAAATTCCAAGGAGGGAATGAAGTACCCGAATTTGGGGGTGTCATAAATATTATTATTTAATTAATAATATTTTAGATATTTAATTTTTTGTCAAATATTATAATTATATTAAATTATATTTTCTGACCCATTTTATACTCAAAAGATCCGACCCAATCCGTTTGGACCGACCCGACTTGATCCGCTTGAATTAACTTGATTTGTTTTCAAAAATTCAGGACCACCGTTGCGGTGGTCAGTACCAGCGCCGCAAAAGTCCCCCGATAGAATGTTTCACTACTGCGGCGGTGAGATCTACCACTGCGGCGGTAGTTCATTTTTGTCAAAATACTAATTTTTTCAACTTGATTTCTTTGGTTCAATCTTTCATAAAATATGCAACACGTGATCAAATGATCTCAAATCTGTTTTGTTTTGCTCGTAACTTATTATTTTTCAAGTTTTCTAAAATCAAATAACTTTCAAAATCATTTTTGACAACAAAAATCAATATCAACCATTTAGGATTTTCAAATGATCCTTTTTTACCAAAAATCATATAACTTCTTCGTTTTAACTTAGTTTTCGACGATTCAAGTTTTGTTACGATTGAAACTAACCCATTTAGCATACAAGACACAAAAATTACATAAATAACTTATATATATATATATATATATATATATATATATATATATATATATATATATATATCATAAAACACATATAATCAACCTAGACATCTAACTAGGATTTTAAAACAAAGTGTACCTTTACAACTTTTTCTTCCATCATTTTTTTTCATATGACAAATGTTAGAACACATGTCTAGCATATTTAACCATAGACATTCATAACTAATCAAAATCTACCACCACATAGATTTCTCTCACAATCAAACATATCACAAGGCTTATATAAAGAAATAACAAGTTAGGGTTTTGAGAGACTTTTAAATTTTAATGTTCTTGAACTTGATGAAGTGTGTTAAGATTATGCTAAACCACTTTCTTGCCTCTTTCTCCTCTTCCCGAAATGCTCTTTAGCAAACCTTCTTGGTGATTTAGCTAACAAACTCTCCAACTCACAAACTTCCTTACTATTTTCTCTCTACACATTCTCTCTCTCTGGAACTTAAAAGAATAAGCAAATGGGCCAACTCTTGCTCAAGTATAAGCTCTCTATTTATAGAACTCCTCTAAACGTACTTAACATCTCCTAATCAACCAATGATAGTCAATTAGGAGTTTAATTCATGATTACTATACTATGAATTGACTAGGTGAAATGACTAGAGTTGTTGGAGAATTGGTGAAGTGGTTGAACTACTATGATATGGAGTAATTCTTAAGCAAAGGCAAAGTTACAATCCATCCCCAAATGGGGCCTACTTTGGCCGCCCAAATGGCCTTGTTTTACCCCCAATTTTTTTTTCTTTTATCTCCTAAATGATTACATATACATATATATACCAACATGTATATATATAACACCAACACTTGCTTTCATTAGGGCTCTACATTGGATCATTAAATTAAATTCAATGTGAACTTCTTACTTACTTTTATTTGGGCTTATACATTAATTTATTTTGGCCACTAGTTTACCTCATTTAACTTTCCCAACAACTAAGTCACTTGGGCTAGCTTATAATATATCACTTGGGCTCTTCTTATTAAAATACATGGACTAGTTTATAAGGTTTGTTAATATTAAGACTTGGACTACCCATATAATCATATTGGGTTGATTACATAATCCAATTAGACTTACCATTTAAAAGTCATTTAGACTACTTAATTGAGTTAGTTTATAAAAACGCTAACACTTAACATATCTTAGGTTTGTTTTGACAAAACCCTAACACACATACATACAAGTACAACAACTTGATTTAATAAACTATCACATAACCTTACGTTGGGCTTATGATATAACTAACCACATGACCTATACATATTACCACATTGAGTTAACTTTAATAATTCATTTATTTCTTCTTCCTCATTAATCATATAAGTAATTCACTTGTTAATTATTAAACTTCTCATTTGTCATTCAAGGTCAATATTCAAGATTTGTGACTTCATCACATAAGCTCTGCTTATGTTTCTTTTTATTCTTTAGTTAGTTACAATAAATTAAATTAACTAACTTATTAACTCTCATCGCATAACAGATACACATACATAACATATCATTACACATCATATTTTCTCATAAATATAATATATTATATATAAAAAAATTAGGTTCGTAATTTTCTCGGTCATTACAGTGACCAACAAAGTTGACTCGGAATAATTGAATTTGAGATCGCTTCTTACGTTATTATAACAAAATTGACTTGAAATAATTAGATTTACGATCGCCTCTTGCGTTGTTATATATTAGTATTAATTTGTTCAACCTTAAATAATTGCATGAGTACTAACTCTTACATAAAATATTATAAGACTCTCACTATATATTGCGAAAATTTTCTACAAATTACGAGTGCGACATATATCAATACATGTGATTGGATAAAAATATAAAGTTGGTCTACTTTGTTAAATATATCATTAAAATATTACTAACTATAAATATCCACATAATTCTTAACAAAAAAATTGACATATAAAGTCACAATACATATCATTTTTCATATTATAATGGGGTGAATAATATTATGATTATTTATTCATTTTTAGAGAATGTCATTGTATTTCACTTTATTTTAAAGTCTAATTTTTTCTTCAATAAGAAAAACAAGACTAATGAATAAAAATAAACACAAACTGTCCCTACTTCATGTCCCAATCCAAATAGCCAAAATAAGACTGTCCAAGTATTTTTTAAAAATGATTTTTTTACATGTACGGATTTATTCGACAAGAATTTATTTTAAAATAACTTATAAGTTAAAATTTAAAATGATTTATAAGTTATTTAAAATTGTGATTTATAAATAAAATTATTCGAGGTCAGTTTTACTTATAAGTTAAAAATTAAGTTTAAATAAGTCACGAAGTGTTTGGCTAAAATAAGCTCACCAACCCTGTCGGCATTAATAATAGTTTATTATATTAATAATTAAAAAAATTAATTGTGCTTTTGAGAAATATAGTTGTAGCTATTAAATAGTTAAATATTTATTCAAATAACCAATGATTGAATTATATATTCCAGGTTCTTTCAATCAATTATTATGCTAAATAGTAATAATTATTTTAATTTTATTTAAATTTATAATAGAATTTTATATTAATGTTTATATTGACAAATTTTATTTAAAATTTTAATTCGAATAAAATTATAAAACTTATATTTTAATAATTTTAAATTTACTTATGATAATTAGTTAATGATAATTAGTTAGGAATGAAATTAGGATAATTTTTCAACTATAATGTGAGACTTATTTTAAAAGTAGGCTGCCTTATTACTCGCAGTGAAGAATAAACAACATTTCTTCATCCATTCTCATTCCCTCATCTCGCAACCCATTATTCCCATGGCTATAGCTACAAATCCCTCGATTTCCACATTTCGACTTTAAAAATTTGATCACGTTGGACCTACCTTTTCAAATCAACGCCGCATCTCACTCACCCATCTCTAATTTGTTCGAATTCCGTACAGAGATAAGGTGCGTTTTGCTCTGTTTGTTGTTACTTTGAAACCCTAATTTGGTATTGATTTTCGTATATTTCTTTGTTAATTTGATGTTTATTTATACGGTACAGTTGTTTCGCTGGCTAAATTGAGGTTTCCTTTTGAATCATTTTATTTTTCCTTATTTATGCTAGTCTTCTTAGCAATTAGAGTGTTGATTTCATTTACATAGATTAGCTAATTGGTTTCTGATGTCATGCATTTTCTGTTAATTTATCTCCTACTTATTCACAAATTTGATTTTGAGGTCTAAGGAGGGTGTATTCAATTAGAATTTGTAAGCACTTATAAAGACTTTAAAAGTTTAGTTGTATTCAATCAAGACATTTAAAGAGTTTATAAAGGTTTAGTAGTATTCAATTACAACTTTTCTAATGTCTTTAAAAATTATGTGGTATTGAATTAAGATTTTTACAAAGTCTATAAAAGTATTTCGGTATTCAAAAAGTCATAGATTTTAAAGATTTCTATAAAATGGTGGTGTTTGATAGACTTTAAAACAAGATTTATTCATATTCAAAGTCTTTCAAAGTCTGGCCTCATACCTAAAGACTTCCAAATATTTGCCAAAAACTTTCAAATATTTGAGAAAGGGAGAAGATGAAAATAATATAAAATAAATACAAATAAAATTAATAAAAACACATAATAATAAATAATTTTTCTAAAATTATAAAAATACTTAAAAACTAACAAATAAAAATAATATAAAATAACATAAAATAATATAAATTAATTGAAACCTCACAAAATATATCAAAACCAAATTAAAATAAATATTAATACATTTAAGTACAAAATAATTACAAAAACTTAGCATTTAGTGAATAAAAATATAGCATAGTTCATCCTCATCAACTGTGTAAGCTTCCATGTTAGTGTTGATTTTAATATATTTCGGGTGTCATTTAATACTGGTGATTTGAAAATGCCTTCTATAAAACTTTTGATAAATAATGATATACTAAATAAACTGTCTAATAGAATTGTTCGTATTTTAGCAACTTTTTCTATGGAGAATTTTCATGAATAACCCCTCCTTTCATTTGGTTACGAATGTCATTTTATGTTGTTGAGTTAAAATTGTAATTACAATATTTAGGTACTAGCAGTAAAAAAACAATAGAAAATTTTAAAGTTCTATGTGGTTTATAAACTTTTTCCATTATAGGGCAGTGTGTAATTTTCTTTAAATCAGTTATCCCCTTAATTTTCTTATCCATTTGTGATCATTGGGTTATGTGATACTCTATTATGTCAAAGGTGTAAAGATGGGGATGCTTTCAGACCAAACCAATCTATCCAGTTCATCATTTCTATAGTTTTCTTCGAAGCATATTGTCCGACCTCTTCAACAAAATGCTTAATGATGTAAGCTACAAGAGATATTAAAAGTATATAAAAGTCTATCAAAGTCTTTAGTAAAAAGTCTATAAAAGTATGTCACTTATTTCATGAAGTCTTTAAAAGTCATTTTAAAAGTCTTTAAAGTCATTAAAAGTTAACGAACTCTACAAAAATCTGTCACTTAAAAAGAGTCTTTAAAAGTTTTTAAAAGTCTTAATTGAATACACCCTCCTTATTTTGAGGTTTCTTTTTTATTTTCCTTTTGTGTTTGTAAGTTTTTATTTGAGGGGAAGGGAAGGCAAGGAAAGTGAAAATAATTAAAATCTCTCCAAATCCCATGTTTGTGAGTTTTTTTATACTGTGTTTGTAGGTTTTTATTTGAGTGGAGGGGAAGGGAAGGGAAGATGATTAAAATCTCTCCAAATTTCATGTTTGTTAGTTTTTTTAGGGAGGAAGGGAAAGGATTTGAGGGTAAAATTGATTCAATTTTTGGTTTAAAATTTTCTCCTCAAAAGTGGGAGGATTTGGAGGCTGTTCAGGACCAACTTATAACCTGGTCAAATCAACTTATAAATTGTTTTTTGAGGTGTTCGGCCATGACTTATTTTGAACTTATTTTCTGACTTATAAGTCATTTTTGATAAGTACCAAATTCTGGCTTATTTAAAAATGACTTTTAATAAGCAGGTTTTACCAAATGTAATGACAATTTTGTCCTCTTCTATTTTTTCTAAATGACATCTTTATCCTCCATTTCTCTCTTAATTGAACTGAATCCCTCTAATGGAGGCCTTCCAACTCCTCTCTCAAGCTCGTCGCCATTGCTTAACAAAAAACTCATCATCTCATTTCTCTCTCATCCCCCGCCTCCGCTCTCATTCCTCTCCAAACCCCTCTTTCTTACACTTCCATAGATCCCGCGAGGGTTGCCCTGTTGCCGGCGGATGAAGCTTCCATATTAGTATTTGATTTTCTTAATAGTGCAGTTGATTCAAGATTTTCATTGCACTTATAGAGTTTAATGTAGACTACTAATTGTGAAAAATGTTTGCATGTGTTATTTTATTTTTAATTTATTGGTATCATTATTATTTTTTATTATTTAGTATTTCTAGTTTTGTTATTTTATTTTTAATTTATTGGTATACTATTTAAAAAATTACTATTCTCTTTAAAACAATTTAAACTTTTAAATTTCTAATTTTAAATTTTGTATTTTAATTTTAGTTTTATATTTTTATTTTAAATTGATTTTTTTTGGTTAGGGTTTCAACATTTTCAAGAACAATTATGATTAGAGGTTCAGCAGATCTACCTACATTAAAAAATTTGAGGTGATTGTTTTTTAGTTATAATATGATATTTGAATCAGTGTATCTTTTTATTAATGTCTTTTTAGTAATTTTTATATTTTATTTTAACTTATAAGTCATTATCAGCCGAACACCTTTATAACTTATTTGAACTTAATTTTTGACTTATAAGTCAAACTGATGCCAAACATTTTTACTTATAAGTCAGAACTTAAAATACTTATAAATCTACTTAAATTTTAATTTTAAGTCATTTTAAAATAAGTCGTTGCCGAATGGACATGGATGAGAAAATGAGATATTTTACATTACCAAAAATAACTTGTAAAATAAATAATATGACAATTTTGCCTTCACTATGTTAACTCTCAATTACATATTTTTCAGGTTTTAAAACTCTAATTTTACTTTCTACTCTCCGCTGAAATTTTTCTCTCTCTACACTCTGCCGAGTTCTTCTGCGGCTTCCGTCGCTGCTGTGGTTCTCTTGTTCGCTGTCAATTTTTCCGGTCTGCTTCTTTATGTTGAAATCTCTGGTAAGATCCCCAAATCATGTACCATAATTTTTTTAAATTGATAATACTCAGATTTATGTTAATCATGTTTTCTCCTATACATAAAATTCATCCGTTGATTCTCTTTGCTGTTTTTGGAAGTGAATTTCGTCCTTGTCTCTGCCTTTTTTTTGTATGAATTTGGGAATTTGTACTGAGGGAAAATTAAAGAGGCATGGCAAGTTTTGTCTGTTTAGCGCTATAGACTGAAAGGGGCATTAAATAGGGACACCTATATGAGATTGACCTCAGAATGCCCTACTGTCTGCAAACATATAGTTTGGTCCTGCAGTAGATTTTAACTTCTTTTCGTCTTTAGAAGATACCAAGTTTTTGAGAACCATTCTTTTTGCATACAATTGTTGTGGATGATCCTGCAGTAGATTTTAACTTCTTTTAATTGGGAGTACTTGTTAATTTCCCAGGCTGTAGATTTCACTTCAGTATACTTCAATCAAGTATCCGAGTTCCTACTTGATAAGGTTTACTTGTGAAATGAACTTTTGAATCTCTGTTTGTGAAATAGGAGGATGTCAATCTGTGTTTCAATGGTTTGGCAAGTATCTCTGTTGTATTTTTTTCCAGATGTTTGGCATGAATAGTAAAACTTTTGAAAAGGCATCTATCGCAAGTTTGAAGAGTTTTTGCTCTGCACATTATTTTTGTGAACTGGGTTAAGCTTTTAGCTGGAGTTCAGAAAGCAGAGTTAGCTGAATTCAAGTTTTATTGTAATTAGCCCTTGTGTTGATTGGAAGCTTAGGCAGAGTTGGTCACAGAGATATTTTTTGGTAGTGGATAATGTCAGTGTCAAAAAATATTTTTTAAAATGTGTATTTTTACCCATTGGCACAAAAGTGCCATTGGTAGTGGAAATGCTCTTGCTACTGTTCTGTATAGCTAAATCTGGCCCACCTTTCTGGCCTTCTCCAACTATAAAATCCCCTCCACTCCTCATTGCAGATAATGTGTTGACATTCTCTGCTGCTTTTGGGTGAATATTTTTTGACATTGGCAGAGTATCATTATAACGCAATGTAATGATACAAATGCATCATTTTTTGACATTGGCAGAGAATGCAATGTTAAAAATGGATCAATTCAGGACAGAAGTGTGATGCCTGACAGATTACTTAACCGGGAATTAGTTACACTATTCTGAATCTAGATCTCTTTAATAAGAGGTAAAACATATCTTTGAAGGTTATAGCATGTTTCCCATTTTCCTTGAAGTCGTAGTGGCAGAAATACATACTTTTAAATATTTGTTTTCTCGAGTAATCTTTTCTAGGAAATCAAAAGATTTGCAAATTTCTTGTGTTGTATATGTGCATATTCTTACCTACTTGTTATTTGTTCATTTTAAGTAATAGATGACTACTGAAGAAGAGGTGATGAAGATTCGTATGATGATAATAATTCATCATTTAAGTTACAACAATGATATATGGTCTTAATGCTTTGGTTGCTTGGTGAATATAAACGGAAGCTAAATAGTTGTAAGCATGGAGAAAAGCCTAGTAAGGCAATATGTGCATCAAGAAAAAGAGCAAGAGAAGAGCATTTGAGGGGAAGGGCCAGTAGGACAAATAATGTAAATCTAGGGATGGACTTGTTAGTTGGTAGATTATTCTAGAAATAGTAGGAATATGGGTGGTAGCTTACTTCATGGTGCACTTCAGCCTATTTGGTTCACACTAGCATCTCTATATAAGTGAGTAAAATGTGATGGTTATAGATATGATGAATCTTTGGTAACAATTCACGAGCCCTAGAAACGATCTTACCTCACCTGAATGAAATAAATTACAAAGGTGTTTGTCCATTCTTTAGCTCTCAATGTTTCCTCTTCTCGCAATGTCTATCCAAAACCCTAATTACCATTATTAAATAGTTGAGACATTGCTAAGTTTAATCTTAATAAATAACCTCAAGTCATTGGTACCAAATCCCATACCAGGGGGCAAGAAAGTACTTTTAAAGAATCTCCTTTATTGATTCGCTAATTCATTTAAACCCAAAATCATATCATGAGTTGTTAGTTTGAAATCAATCATCCCTAAGACGGAAGAAATGGTTTAAAACAAATAAATTAGCATTTAAACCATTTCTTCCATCTCATGGATGACAAATTAGTGTAATTAACAGGAATTCGGGCCTGGCTGGCCCTGACGTTACTCATCGGAGTAGTAGGAGTGAAATGAAGCGGACAGTTGTGGTGGTCAATGTCAAATCTCCAGTGGCTAGGGATCAGTTTTGTAAAGCATTGATTTGGGCCACTTTCTAAGTTTTTTTGAATAAAGAATTTCATCCCTAGTTTATAAAAAATGAAGAAAAAGAAATCTAAGTTAGTTTCTCAATTTTAATTCATTCCAAACCAAAACACAATAGAGGGAGAGAAAAGAGAGAAGAAAGTAATGCAAACAATAAAGATAGCAATATCTCCCAGCATGCTAGACGATGATGGTAATGGATGCTATGGTGTCTTGATGGTATTATCAAATGATGGAATACAATATTAGTATCTTGAAAAATGAGTATGAGTTATCTAAAAAGTTTGGAATACCTAGTATTTGCAGAAAGTGATGTGTTAATTATCGCCAAAAAGGGTAGCAATTGTACTTTTTTCCTCCTCTCATCACACCCAAACTATGAACCACTCTAATATTTCTCACACTTGATAAACCAAAATCTTACAAATTGAAAGAAGAATCATCATCCTTTAGTTTCCAATTTCACCTTACAAATTGAAAGAAAAATCATCATCCTTTAGTTTCCTATTTCACAAATTCAAAAGGGAAAAAGAAATAAAGAAAGAGAGAAAGGTGGTTACACTGAATTTCTTTAAAACATTAGATGCCTAAATGCATTTTACTGGACGATAATTAAAACATATGAGTACGTACGTAGTAATACTTATTTTAAAATTTTTAAACAACTTATTTTAAAATGAATTATTTTGAAATTCTTATAAGTAAAAGCATTTAATATCTGTAAGGACTTAATTTTAAAAAACTTATAAGTCATTTTAAGCTCCGACTTATAAATAAAAGAGAATTGATATTTTCACAAACAAAAGTGTTAGTTCAGCAAGTTCTCTCTCACATGAATAGTAAATGGATTTCACATTTTGTGAAAATATTAAATTTTGCTTGTGAAAATATCCATTCCTTAAATAAAAATCTTTGAACCTTGGGAGCATACCGAGCAAAGATCTATGGCTTCAGGGGAGTTTCTATTGATATAATATTGAATACGGAAAGAGAATAACACCTCTTTCTCTTAGACATCAATTTGAGTTATAAGTAATAACCTAATAAAAAAAAATTATGAGAGTATTTGACTGAAATTACTTATAAGTTAAAATATGTTATAAAGAATACTAAATAAGGAGGGCAAAAGAGTATATTTAAATTTGGCAAACTTATTTATTTTAAAAAGACTAATAAGTCATTTCTTGAAAAAAAAAAAATAATTCTCAAAATTTACTAATAAGTCAATTTATAAATAAAAATTTAAATTTACTAAATAAGGAGGGGAAAAAAGTATTTAAATTTGGATTTTTTTTTTAAATTTTAAAATGACTTATAAGTAATTTTTGAGAAGTAAACTCAAAAGTTACTAATAAGTCAATTTACAAATAAAAATATAAGTCTCATACAAAAACTCAAAACAATAAAAAGCTACTTATATTTGCCCGACTTATAAGTAGTACAGTTTACTAAACGAAGTACTGTATTGTTTGAATTTATATCGTCAAATGTTTAGCAGCATATGATTGTTAATTTCCAATTTTAGTAGCAGCAGTTGTTGATCAAATTCGATTCGATTGGTTAGAGTGAAATTGGATGGAGAAGCTTATAGAATTTGGAAGGAGAGCAATGTTCTACGTTAGGGTTCTTTCTGGATATGAAGAGCGACGAATCCGATCTTATAGACTCCAGGTTCAGCAACGTCTGGCTAAGGTATTCTACTTTTCCCCTCACAGAATCACTTCTTTATCTCAATTTCTCTATAACTTTCACATCTGCTCTCTATATATGTGTAACATGTAGATCTGATTTTCTGATTAAATGAGTTTGTATGAGTTATGGCACGCCTTTCTAGGTGAGATTTTTTTTGGGTTATTTTTTTATTTTTATTTTTTGTCACTAGTAAATTTTTTAATTGTTTATTAGGAAAAGGTTTGTTAAGTTTGTTTGGAAGGTTTTGGTGATTTAAATTAAGAGTACCACGTTTAGGTACGTAAGTACCAATACGTGTTCCGCTAAGTCAATGAGAGTTTTTGGTAACTCTGAGTTGAGTGTTTAACAAGAACTAGGCATGGTCTGGAAAGGTAGTTTGATACTTTGATCAGTTAATAGCATTACCGATTGTTGTCATTGGGAGATGAGAAGGTAGGTACTATGTTGTGATTGCATTAATGCATTCACCTTGGTCTTATCCATTTGTAAAACATCCTCATCTTGCGAACAATAAGATATTAGTTTCTTGTATAATGCAATCGATTTGGTATTTAAACTAAAAGAAGTGGTGACCATTGACTAATCAGTTATGTTTTCCAAAACCATTATATTTCACCTTGCATTACTTTTTGTGCATACATATGCTGACATTTCGATCTAACACAACGAGTCCTTGGTATTATAAATTCGAAGTTTTTTTGGTACTTATGAGAATGGGGTAGGAGGGTTCTCAGGCATAGGAGATGAATCTATTGCTTACTTTACTTCCTAAAAGTAGAAGTGACTGTAAACACAAATGATAACAGAATGTCGCTATCTGCTTCTCTTAGACCATATTTAGTGGTAGATTTTATAAATATATCCACTTGTCTGTCTGTTCATTGGGTTGCTGGAAGGTTTGGGAAGTTTTGTGTTGATAAGGGTATTATAATTTTTTTCATAAAATTGTGGTGAAAATACTCTTGTAACTCAATTACCAACATCTATGAAGCATTGACTCAGACACTGGACATGACACGGGACACGGGACACGGGACACGGGACACGGGACACGGGACACGGGACACGGGACACGGGATACGGCATTTTCCAAAAAAACAGGACACGATATTTTGGGGACACGTTCAATTTTTTAGATATATATTTTTAATAATATAAATGTATTTTTTACAATAAATAAATTTAATTGTTAATAGCGCATGGTAAAAACTTAAACAAAATTAAAGCATACCCATTTTAGGCAGCCCACATGGTCCATAACTCTATATACAAGTTTATAACATATGCAGCCTACACCATATGGTCCGACTTGAAGGAATTAGGTTTAAAAGGTACCAATTGCATATGGGCACCCTCAATTAACTTTTATCTTGCAATTTAAGTACTGATTTTTTTTATTTTTTTTTATCCTAGGTGAGTCCAAGGCGAGTTGGGACGTGTCCGAGTTTAAAAAAAAGAAAAAGAAATAAAGGGAAGCTCATGGACACGTGTCGGACGCGTGTTGGAGCAAATTCGTGTCCGACACGAATTCGTGGGCTTTCCAGGACGTGTCCGTGCTTCCTAGGCTGACATTACGTAGCTGCATTTTTATAGAAAGACATTTGGTTAGGTGTTCTTCTCATTTTGATGAGTATGCGATTCACTTCTTATTCTTTATTTCTTTGTCAGGCAGAAGAAAGGAAGGAAGCCCTAAAAAAAATCCCTGAGCAGGTTATTTTATCAGAGGTGCGGCGTATGGTAGAGGAGATGCAATCCTTAAATAAGAAGCTAGAAGAAACGGTATGTTTTAATTTGCTTTGTTAATGTTTGTGCATAATTATTTGTGTAAATTAAACTCGGACCCCCTCTATGTTCGATATGAACAACAGACAGTACCCCTGCCATTTGAAAAAATGACAGTCACCCCCTGAGGTGTGATTCTGTTAGCATAATTATTGAACGTACTATTGTGCCCTTATCATAAACAGGTATACAATACTTCCTTTATTTCAGGTAAAAAATTATTATTTAAATTATTTGATAGCTATTATTTAAATTATTATAAAATCATCCTTCCACTTTTTTCTTCCTTCACATTTTTTGAAAATACAACTGTGCTGCAAAGTCCTAAATACATTGCACCAACCACTGCCAACCTCCACCACCGATATTCCATCGTTTGATATTACCATCAAGACACTATAGCATCCATCACCATCATCATCTAGTATGCTGGGAGATCTTTGCTATCTTTATTGTCTGCACTACTTTCTTCTCTCTTTCTTCTCTCCCTCTATTGTGTTTTGGTTTGGAATGAATTAAAATTGAGAAATAAACTAAGATTTCTTTTTCTTCATTTTTTAGAAACCAGGGATGAAATTCTTTAGTCAAAAAAGCTTAGAAAGTGGCCCAAATCAATGCTTTACAAAACTGATCCCTTGCCATTGGAGATTTGATATTGACGACCACAACTGTCATTGCTTCATTTCACTCTTACTGCTCCGATGAGTAACGCCAGGGCCAGCCAAGCCCGAATTCCTGTTAATTACGCTAATTTGTCATCCCTGAGATAGAAGAAATGGTTTAAACGCTAATTTATTTGTAATCGTTTGGATGCCATTTTATGCTTAGAGGGTTTAAACCATTTCTTCCATCTTAGGGATGATAGATTTCAGACTAACAACTCATGACATGATTTTGGGTTTAAATGATTAGCGAATAAATAAAGGAGATTCTTTAAAAGTATCTTGAGGTTATTTATTAAGATTAAACCTAGCAATGTCTCAACTATTTAATAATGGTAATTAGGGTTTGGGATAGACATTGCGAGAAGAGGAAACATTGAGAGCTAAAGAATGGACAAACACCCTTGTAATTTATTTCATTTAGGTGAGGTAAGATAGTTTCTAGGGCTCGTGAACAGTTACCAAAGATTCATCGTATCTATAACCATCACATTCTACTCACTTATATAGAGACTGCTAGTGTGAACCAAATATGCTAAAGTGTACCATGAAGTAAGCTATCGCCCATGTGCCTATTATTTCTAGAATAATCTATCAACTAACAAGTAAGTCCCTAGATTTACATTATTTGTCCTACTGGCCCTTCCCCTCAAATGCTTCATGGATCTTAAATTTTTATTCCCTTAGCATTCCCTTCGGATCAAATTGAAAGTTTTTAAATTTGGTGCCAATTTTCCCTTCTTGCATTTCAGCTGAAGGACTTGAAATTCTCTCATATTGTAATTTATAAAATCCTGTACTGTATTGTAATCAATGACTATTGACCACAACTACTGCATCATCCAATTTTTGCTCAAGATCACATCCCCATGCTCAAGTGGGTTTTCCTGATTTCATGTAAGAATGATCTTCCTTTATTTTTCCAAGTATATCTAGGACACCATAAGCTGATGGTATTCTGATTTGTAGAACCTAATTTGTAAACTTGTAAATTGGAATCTAGCATTTTGGCGGCCTTGTCACTTAGAAAATTTACGGGGTAAGCCTGAGAAAGTAAATTTGAGCAATTTTGGTTCTTTAAAAAGGAAAAAGAGGAAAAAGTAGTAGAAGAAGAAGCTATTCTAAATTAGGAATTTACTCCTAAAGCAATTCTGTAAAGGAACTCTTTTGAAAGGACTAATAATCCTGACCTTGTCATATTGCAATAAATATCTTGCTGTTTGCTGGAATATTGTCACGTTCTTCCAAGATTCATGCAGATTTAAAATGTTGACAAACTTATCATTATGTATATATTAATTTATATTTATGTAGGGGAAAGATGGCTGTGGTCTCCACAGCCGTCTCCACGTGGTCCCTTTTTATTTTATGGGTAGTTTTGGCCATTCACTAATTTTACTAATGGTACTTGTGCCATTTTATCATTTTACTAACCAAAACGACGTTTTAGTGTGGTCACCACAGCCACACTTTTCTCATTTATTTATGCATCTTTCGTAAGAAGTTTGCATGTCTTCATATTATTATCACCCTAAGCGTTTCAATATCTCTCTAGCAATATCTGTGGTCATAAATTTAGTCATTTCAATATCTACCTAACAACATCTGTGGTGATAATCATTTGTTGAAGTTCTTCTCTGAAGTTGTGGTAAGCAGGATTACAGATTGTACTGCTTTAAAAAAGAAAAGAAAAGGAAATTACCAATAACAAAAAACTAAAAGATGGAATCTGTTAACCAGTATATCTAGCTACTTTCCAAGTTTATAAGTTTATCTTGAATTACACTTCAATTCTTCGAAGAAAAAAATAAAGAAGAATGTTTTAGTTCTGTCGCAATAAATTCAAATGCTTCACCTTGCCTTTTGTAGGATCTTTTGGTCGAAACCTGTAAGTGCCACTTTCATTTAGTCAACTTCTATCAGAAATATATTCGGTCTTCTTGGTCACTTGATAGTAGTTTAGAAGTAAGATTATTGATTTTGTCCAAAAAAAATTACTTTTTTTAATACTCCCTCCAGATAAAAGTCCTAGTTGACTTTTTGCAGATATTAAAAAAAGGGGATAAAATGACAAAATTGTTCATATTTAAATTCTCATTTAATTTTATAGTTTTCTGCACATAACTGGTGATACTCCATAAATATGTATAAATAATAGAAATATGACAATTAATACTAAAGATATTATAGGCAAATTATTGTAAAAATAGATTATTTAAGGTAAGTAAACATTTAACTTGGAACTACCTGAAATGGTAATAAGGACTTTTACGAAAGGAGTAAAAAAGAAACTTTGTCTCCTGTTTAGGGTCTTGATTCTAAGTAATTAGGATTCAGTGTTCATTTTCTCTATAAAAAATAAAAAAATCAAGACTTGGTGGTCGAAGACATGTTTGCCTGTGTGCAGGAGGCTGCCATTGATGACTATTTCAAGCCAATTGATAAGGAAGCTCAGATGATAATGAAAATGCTGCTTGATGGAGAGGAGAAGTCGATGAAGGAGATGATGCAGACAATGCAAAAACAGGCTTTGCTTGAGAAAGCAGAAGCAGAGAAAATAGCAAGTATGAAGAATGCAGAAGCGAAGCAACAAATCCCGGAAAAGTCATCCTCTACCACCCCGGTGCCGACGTAAGTTGATTTTATCAAGCATAAATAGCAGTAGATTCAGGACGCAACCCCTTCTTTTTTGTTTTTATTTTTTGCCTCGTTTTTTTCCCTGGAATCTTTGACAAGCTTTTATATAACTTTGGTGATGCCAATAACGGAAAATCCACTATGCCGAGCTTGAATAACATACATAACTTTTGCTTCTTCTTTTTTTCTGTTGCAATATCTCAGATTTTTCTGAATGAGATTTTATGCTTTGTTTTCACAACCCCAAGGCGTGGGTGAAATGGCAGAGGATTTGAGGAATAACATTCGATCCCCATACTTGGGGCCAAACTTACATACTATAAAAATATATTATGCTTTGTTCTGCTTTTAAGATCTTTCATATTTGGAAATTTAGGTTTGATCAAAATGAGTAAAAATCTAACCTGAGCCATGTTATGTTTATCTTTGGTGCACCTTTATTTAAAGAAAGGTTCATATTCTTTCAGTATTCAGTGTTATCTTTGAATTACTATTACTTTTTACTAGAATTAATGAATAATCCTTCAATCATGGTTAAGTGAATGACGTGAATATGTACATTTTTATGATTTATTATTTATTATCAGTTCACCCCATCTTAAAGATTTTTCTGGTTTCTTGGGTTTTGATTAATATTGGACTGATTGTAAACATTGGGATATAGTTAGAGGCGTTGCTGATAATGTAGTTAATGGCACCATGCTCAGTTTGACTATTCTTGATCAACACGTAAAGACGAGTAAGACTAGACTTTATGATGTTAACAATTTTGATCAAACACATCTTGGGAAGCTGACACTTCGTCTCTGGCTGGTCGTCTCACCCTTTCTAACACTACTCTTTCTTCTCTTACGTTTACTCTCTTTAGTTATTAACCATTCCGGTGGCGACTTGCTAGATAATTGACATGTTACTTGAAATTTCATCTGGGGGCACTTTGTCATGTCTAAAAACACTATCATATCCCATTGGATATGCTTATTAAGGCTAAGAAAGATGGAGGTTCGAGAATCCCTGCAACTAGGGGCGTAAACGAGCCGAGTTTTGCTTGTTCAAATTACAGCCCTACCTAGAACTCATTGGTACAGTCTGACTTTCTCTCTCATGAATGTGATCTGGGGAATCTGGACTATCCCCCAGGATTTCAATTTGGTGAAATTTTAGGTTTCTGTTAAAGGTATATAAATGAGTTATTGTTATACAAGTGCAATTCTCTTGCTATATAAAATGCAACTTATTCTTATAAGTTTGACAAATACTAAGTTGGGAACAAATTCCTGAAATCTGGATCCCGACCACAATTAGACCACAATTAGTCAGGCGACCCGCGACCTTACCATAAAATACAAAAACTTTATTAATTCAAACATTTGGCATACGGTCCACAAGCCATATTATAATTGTGTTACATGGAAAGTTGTGTTAAAATAAGCCAATGATGAGATTTGTTGGATAACTGGTACTGGTAGAAACATTTGGATGTGGCATGATTATGGTGCTTTTGTGTTTCTTTTATAGAACAGGTGGAGGAGCAGTAACTCTTGGTTGGAAACAACTTAAGGTCAGCGACATTATTAACCCTAGTACTATGGACTGAGATTTACATCTTATGGGCCATTGTGATGGCCAATACTTTTTCTAAATCCGTGCTCAGAGCTATCACTTCAAGAAGCCATCATAATCCAACTAGATCTTGGGATTGGGCTTGCCAATCTTCCTCCAAACATACATATTTATCTTTGGCAAATTTATCACTCCAGAGTTGGTATCCAAATTACTACAATTTTAGCTATGATTAAAGCTTGTTATAGCCTAAAGATGATAATCTAGTGATAAATGACTCTTTTTTTTTATATTGTAGAATGTCATATGTTTGAATCTATCATTAGCAAGATATTAGGATAAGATTAAAGGTAAATTTCTCTTAAGAGTCTTCCTAGTACCCTCAATGCCCCTTTCCCCAAGCTCCCCCCTTGGCCCATAATCATTCATGTTACTGGATTGTTAGCAGTCTCAACTTTCGTCACCCTCTCTTGCTCACTTGGTTAGAGTAAAGTACTGGGACAGCGGATAAATAGAAGTAAACAATTCTGGAGTGAAATATTCTTTCTATCCGACGAAAGCACAATAGAATTTGAATAATCATTACTGGTACAGGATCGTTAGCACTCAACTTTCATTATCCTCTCTTGCTCACTTGATTAGAGCAGAGTGAAATATTCTTTTTATCTGACGGAAGCACAATATTATTTCTTAGTAAGGCTAAGAAAGACGGGAGGTTCGAGAATCCCTGCAACTAGAACTCATTGTCATATTGGATAAATAGAAGTCAACAATTTTGGAGTGAAATATTCTTTCTATCCCGAGGGAAGCACAATAGAATCTTTGGGCCGTGTCCCTTAGCCTTAAGATGAAATGTATGCTTAAAATTAAATTGTAATAATAAAAGTTCTCAAATAATGAAAAAAAAGAAAAACAAACAAACACAGTTGTTGATATGTTGGGTAAACGGGCTTTTATTTCTGTTTGCTATGATTTTCCTCACTCTTTTATTTACACTAGTCCCTTGAGGGTACACTTGCGTATATTAATTATTTTGAAGAATTAATATTGATAAAATAGAAAGAAAAAAAAACAATGAGAGACTTGGAATAATGAAGAGAAATTGTTTTTTTATTTTTTATTTTCACAAGTCTTTTCCAAATCAGCCATCCAAAAAGAAGCCTTATTAGGAGTAGTATGCAACTGCATTGATTCCACTTTCTTTTTTAAAGGATTGTAATCCTAGCATATTCTTTGGTCCCTATAATATTGAAACGAACACGTATCTCATCAATTGCTATCATGATCAACGCCCACCATTCCCTCTTGTTTGTTTTGGGAATCTCATTAATTTCTTTGGTTTTTTTTAATAGTATTTTTACTGAGAAAACAAAGAGAAAATAAAAAAGAAAGTACACTGTTAACTACTAAGTTGCACTTATTCAACTATCAACTATATAAATTATATAATTTAAAAGCACAAATTTGGTTTGGTTTGATTTGGTTTTACCATTTTTTGGTTCAGCTTTTTAATTTATATCATCATAAGTAATATTTAAATTTGTATAAATTGTATCAACTAAATACTATCCAAATTTAAACATTTTTATCTCTAAAAGGAATAGAAAAAAGATTTTTTTTTTCTTTCCTATTCAAATTAATACAAGTGTTATACAACTTCAAATAATTACAATATGTTATCCATTAATAACTACTACATTTGTTCTTTTTAATAGTTTTATTTAGTTTATATATCTAAATACATTATTATTTATGCCACCCATGCTTTGCACGGGGTTGGTGAGCTTGTATAATTAAAAATACATATTTTGTTTGATTTCACAAATTTTTAGTTTAGTTTTCCTATTCATGTTAGCATAAGTACTATCCAAATTTAAAAATATTTCTATCTCTAATACGAATAGAAAGTAGAAATATATTTTTCTTTCTTATTTAAATTAATATAAGTATTACCCAAATTTATAAAGTATTCAAAAGAAACTCAACCACTTTCTAATAGAAAATGTAACTTCGAAAAGAATTTTTATTTTTTGTTCTACTAATTTAATTACAATTTTTTAGTCCAATTTTATGCAATTAATTAAGATAGCATAACATATTATACTATATATTACTTAAATTTATTAAAACTTGAAATTATACTAAATCACACGATTAATTGGACTAATAATATATCAAAAAATTTTTTTAACATAATAACTGTAAACATTAGTTGAAAAATTATAGTGAATTCAAAATATCTAGTTGTCATAACTAAATTAAAACTTATTACAGATCGAGTTTAATACTTCTATTTGTATTAGAATTCCAAGCAAATTTGGTTAATATAAACACTAATATAGAATTTCATTACAAACTTAAATAAAATTAAAATAATTATTTTTTCATAATTTAACTAAATAAATATGCACTTCATTCAAATGTTTAGCTTAATAATTGATCTAAGTAACCTATATATATAATTAAATATTTATTATTTAAATAAATATTTAATAATATAATAACTGCAATTATCTTTTCAAAATCTAACTAATATTTATCTAATTAATAATATAGTAAACTACTATTTATACTGCATATGCTTCTCATGGGGTTGATGAGCCTATCAACTATATAATTAAAAGTACAAACTTAGTTTGGCTTCACCAATTTTTGGTTAAGCTTTCCTAATTCATATTAGCTTAAGTACTATCCAAACTTGTATTAATTAAATACTATCTAAATTTTAAAATATTCTTATCACTAAAAGGAATAGAAAAAAAGAAAAAAAAAAATTCTTTCCTATTCAAATTAATACAAGTATTATACAAATTTGAATTATTACTATATGTTATCCATTAATAACTACTACATGTGTTCTTTTTAATAGTTTTATTTAGTTTATATATCTTATTACATTTGTTTAGGATAATTTTATTACTATAATTTTATTAAAATATTAAGATGTCAAAAAAACCCTTTTAACATATCACTCAATTTAATTATATTAATATTAGTCGTGAAATTTATTATTAAATTAATGTACTAACTAATATAATTCATTAAAACTTGAACTATTATCAAATCACATGATTAATTGTAATAATAATATATGTGAATTTGAAACATAATAATTGTAAATTACTAAGCTGAATATTTGAATGGATTATTATAGATTTATTTAGTTATGATTATGAGAAAATAATTATTTTAATTTTATTTAAGTTTGTAATGGAATTCTATATTAGCATTTATATTGACAAAATATGCTTGAAATTTTAATGTGAATATAATCATGAAACTCAAGTTTTAATAAATTTTAATTTAGTTATGACAATTAATTAGGAATGAACGGCCTTAGTTAGAGCGAGACGAATAGGCATTTCCCCTGCTATGCTTTCCCCTTAGGGGGAGGTTCCTTAAGAGGAGTCTTGTGCATACAAGGGGATAACTACCTTTTGTATAAGAGAAATAGAGAGCCCTAATTCAGAAGGAACTACTCACTCCTATTTCGTTCGGATAAATGAAATATAACCATGGTATATCTTTTTGATCAGATGTTGAATCGATCATCAAAAGAAGAATTATGCCAAAAATTAGGATACATTCTGAAAAAAATCAAACTTCCATTGAAAAAAAGCAAATGAAATGCTTTCATAAAAATTCTCGCAGAATCGAGAATGAAGTTTTCATTTTGTACATGTCGTACATGCTAGATCATAAATTAGTAACTACATTCAATTTCTAAAAAAAATTCCCAATTGTTTCGAGCTTTCCATTTTTGGAATAAAATATTTTCGGAATCTCCATGAATAAGATCAAACCTTATTCCATGGTATTTACATGAAGTTCCTCTTTCTTATTCTTAAGAAAGTCCTCAAGAGGGCTTAGTTGATCCATAATTTTTCTTTAATCTTTCGTCTTCTTTTCATTTGTTTCGAAAAATATATCAATTAATTCCAATTATTTCTTTTTGTCTTGATTCTTTTCCGATCAAGATGTATAGATTTTGTTCATGGATTATCGATAATGTGTAAAAGCTCTATTTGTCTCTGCCATTCTATGAGTCTCTTCCTTTTTGCGTATGGCATCGCCACTCCATTTGTTAGCATCCACTAATTTAGAACTTAATTTGAAAGTCATATTTTGATCCCGGGCGTTTTCGACATGCCACTAATAGCCAACGAATGACAAGTGTTTTTCCTTGTGTGGATCATATTTCAATGGAAACTTAATGAGTTGATCCACCTACATGTCTTGCTTTTATTGCTATATCGGGAGTTACTCCACCTATTGCTTGACGTAAAATAAATAATGGATTTGTTTTTGTCTTTTGTTGAATCTTTTTCACGACTCGATAGAGAATTTGATAAGCTAATGATTTTTTTTGTGTGTTTCAGAATACGGTTAACCAACATGTTAACTAATCAATTACGATAAATTGCACCAGATTTTGTAATTTTTTTATAGTACCTCAACGTGACATGAGTGTGAAAGGGGTTCAAGAATCCGTTTTCTTTTTATAAGGGCTAAAATCACTTATTTTGTCTTTTTTTACTCCAAGTGGATCTCGAAACTCAAAAGATATGAAAGATCTCCCTCTAAGCTGTACATACGACTTTAATTGAAAATGAATTTTTGCAGAATTCTATATGTATCTATGATATCAAGTATATAATTATGTTTACTCACTTTAAATTGAGCATCATTTTCCCTCCCTTTCTTGCTAGGATTGAAGATCCTATATTTTACATATCCACACGACTGAGTCATTGGGAAATAGTGTAAAAAGAAGTGTTTCGAATCATTGTTATTTGACACAAACATGTTCGAAAAAAGTCGAGGTATTTCGAATTGTTTGTTGATACGAACAAAGTCAGGGAAAACGTCTGGAATTATTTCAATATTGAACCTTTAGACATATAATAGTTTTGAATCGAATCTCTTTAAAAAGAAGATATTTTGTGTTATGGTAGCCTGCTCCATCCCCATACGAAACTTTCGTTATTGGGTTAGCCATACACTTCACATGTTTTTTCGTGATTCACATGGCATAATCAAATGATACAAGTCTTGGATAAGAATCTATAATGCACTAGAACGCCCTTGTTGACGATCTTTAACTTCGACAATATCTAGGGTTTCTCGACCAATGTGATATCTTACATTGGGTAAATCCTTAACTCTTCCCCCTTTTATTAAGAGTACAAAATGTTCTTGTGAATTATGGTTAATATCGGTTTTATAAGTAGTGATTTCAAATCCAGAGGTTAATCGTACTCTGACAACTTTACGTAAGGTAGAGTTTGATTTTTTTTGGGGTGATAATGGAAAAGTTGGCAGATAAGTCACCCTCACCGCCACTCTATAGAAAACGTATATGAGATTTTCACCTCATACAACTCCTCGTTCAATTCTTTCGAAGTCATTGGATCCTTTTCTGTATTCAAGAATCCCCTTCCCATTTTGAATCATTCTCGAAGAGTAACTAGGACCAATTAAGTCACATTTTCATGTTCCAATTGAACACTTTCCATTTCTGATTATTCTCAAAATCAAGGGAGAAGATTATTCTCTTTACCAAACATATGCGTATCCAATCACGATCTTATAATAAGAGCAATAGATCTTTCTCGATAAATCCCTTTGCCCCTCATTCTTCGAGAATGAGAAAGATTGTTTTCAAGTTTGAATTTGTTCATTTATGATTTGGGTTCTTCTATATGTTCTTAGTTTACTCATTTCCTTTTTATTGAATATTTTCCATCTCTTTTTTTATATTATTCCTTAAGTCCCATAGGTTTGATCCTGTAAAAATTTGACCCATTTTCTCATTGAGTGAATGGTACAAAATAAATCTGATTGATTTTTTGATCAAAAATACTATGTGAAGTCTTCGGTTTTTCCTTTTCCTATATTCCATAGGTACAGAGTTTGAAACAATAAAAAACCTTTTCTTCTGTATGAATCGATATTATTCCATTCTCATTCCTTCCCGATACCTCCCAAGGAAGAAAATCTCAAATTGGATCCCAAATTAACGTCTTAGTATGAGCTTATCCATGCAGTTATGTCCTATTTATATAGGAATCCTTTTTCTGAAAGACCACAACTTTCGTGCTTTGGTGGGTTTTCGAGATCCTTTCAATGACCTATATTATGTTGAAGGGATATCTATATAATCTGATCAATTGCATAAAGTCCACGATAGCAACGAAGCAGGGAAAAGTATATAGAAAAGACAGTTCTTTTCATTATATTAGTATTTTCTATTAAATAGAATGACGAAGAGAAGCGACTTAGTAGGGAAGGAATGGGAAATCATCAAGGATGACTTCTTTATTGGCGAAACGAAGTGCTAAATAGCGCCAACGATTCTCTGAACTGGTATGGATTTTCACCCTTTTCTCATTTTCCTTACTGGGAAGGCAATCTTCTCTTATGGCCCTCACTTCCCGTTCAACCTAGAAATCGAGAACCCAACCCCCCTTCTGATCTATTCATTTATGTAAGCAGGAAGGATCCAAAGTTAAGCCCCGACCTATTTGAGGCCGGGTGGCCTCGTCCCATAAGCACCCAACCTTCCTTTTACTATTTCTTCGGTTTGCCTCCACGAACGTACCACCTAGGAGCCCTACTCATATTCTAAAGGCGAAATGTTTTCAATACTAGTTGTTACTTGACACCGACATTTTTTTAAAATTCTTGAATAGCATGACTTGGGGCTAAGATAACTTAAGTGGGAGAGCAGTGTTATGGGTGAGCTCATTGCACAGTTCAGAGAGCACTTGTGTATAAGTGAATGTGTACAAAAATGTTGTCGTAAAGTTTCGTTGTTCGTTCCGTCATTGACCCTATCTATGTTAGGTTTATGATTTGGTAATTTAGTGTTATGGGATGATGAAACGTGATGGCCTTGCCTTGCTAAATAATGCTTGTGGCATCAAGTTTTAGTAGTCGAAACGAAGAACGATGAAACTTTGTTCTTCGTGTTCTTCGATTCGTTCTTCGTGTTCTTGAGAAAAAGTCATGAAATCTTATATAAGTAGGTTTATGATTTTGTTATTTTTATGTTATGAAGTGATACGAAGTGTTAGAACATGTTATCTTAGCAAATTAATGCTTGAGGTATCATGTTTTACCAATCGGATCAAAGAAAGTTAAGTCTAATATACTAGCAGAATATTTTTGGTAATTTCCGAAAATTTAATTTCTGAATCTGCCTTATACACCTAAATGAAAGTTGTAGATCATGAAATTCTAAGAAATTTAGACTCAATAATCACTCAAAAATGTTTTCGTATGACAAAGTTATGACTGTCACTGTAAAAGAGGTCAGAAATATGAACCAGTTTTAGATCAGTCCCATTACTGGAAAATATGTGTAAATCAGTAAGGAATCTCGAACTTTTGTATGAATGAAAGTTGTAGATACGGAAGTTACGAACGCGTGATATTTTGAACGACTCAAAAATGTTTTAAAACGAAGAAGTTGTGACCGTTTGATCGAGCCGGGGTCTAGCAGCCATACATGCTGCCTATATTTTTAAAAGTGGCTTAAAAATGAGTTTTTGAGTTAGCCAATTTTCCAAATGATTCCACCAATGAAAATAGTCTAATTAAGTTATTATAAAACTTATTCAAAAGGAAAAATTGATAAACTAACATTCGGGGTCGCGTAACCCTTTTTGTAGGCGTTTAACGATTTCCCGGGAAAACCCTAACATGGTTTTAAGGCAAGTCTTCTAACTCTTGTTATGTGCTACTTGTGTAGTATTGTTAAAATGATAAATGAGATGTGAATGTCATGTTATTATGTAATAGATGATATGTGAAGTCTTTAACTGATGTTTAAAAGCCTTCTAACTGTTATGCGTTATGTTTATGATTTATGAACATGATTTATACACTTTGTGTGTCAATGTGATATAAATTGTTAGAACGTGAGTTATATGTGATATTAAATGGAGAATTATGTTCAGTCAATGCATGTTAAAGTTTATAGGAAAGCATAAACTGCGTATGTGCTGCATGTTAGACTTGCTGAGCCGTCGTGCTCATTCTTGCGAATAAAACCTTATTTGCAGATTAAAGATGAACGTTAAGAAGATTATGAACGTAAAGATCAAGCGTAGATTAGGTTTTCATGTTTATTACTTGTATTTGTATAAGTCATAATGACTGTTGTAATACGAACAAACAAACATGTAATCGAATATTGAATGAATGATATAAATTATTATCATCAGAATGTTGTTATGTCTTTATTTTGATATAACCTAGAATTGTTAAGACTTAACATAGTATTGATAATGATCTACTTATCTAGATGAGGATCGGTAAATAACTTGTGAGTGTTGTACATCCGAGACAGGACTAAGCGATGTTGACTGGTCAAATCCATCGTTAAGGTTCCTCGGACCCAGGTATAACTCGTTATTACTATTCTGAATACCATATAAGTAGGATTATTGATATGAAGAGATATCACTATAAATAAATATGTTTCGAATGAGGGTTTTAACTAGTTAGGTAATGTTCTGTACGGAAAGAGAATTTTGCACCGGACAAAGATACAACCATTTGTCACGGATAAAGAATGCAAACATTTATCACGGGTGAAGATACAAACATTCACCGCGAGATTCTCTGTTCCCAAGAGCCATCCTAATGATTTAATACCGTGGATGTTGGAACATGTAAAGTTATAGAATATTTAAATCTTAAGGTTAAAATTAGACCGTTATATATGGTTTTATCCATTTATACGGATGAAATACAAGTTGATACTTGTATACTTATGAGACTGAGATCAAGTTAAGATCCAGGGACAAAGTTAAGAGAAATTTTTAATGTATAGTCTAAAATAAGACTAATTCAACCAATATGATTATGGGATCATTGGTTAAGTCGATAGATGTACGAAATTAACGCACAAGGTCCGCCGCATCGAAAGCGCGGGGGATTTTGGGGGGCGTTACTCTTTTTGTGATTATTGTTAATCATATGCAAGTCGTTTATCATATTTTGCACTTCATGTTTTGTTTGTTTGGCCAGCGATTAATTTGGTAACCTATATGAAACTGGAAAGTGGATTATAGTGTTTAGACCTCAATATTATAACATGCATCTGGATTATTCTTCTTAGGATTGAATAGCGTGATTTGTGTATATGATAAGAATACTGTAACAACCCCAAAATTTACATAAACTTATCTCTAATTTCGATTCGTTAATAAATATTTAATCACCTTATGTAATCTGTTAATTGACTTGACATCATCAATAACCAAATTTTTCGGTATAATTTTTTTTCCATCATTCTATTAAAATATTCTGGCATTTAAAATCTTTACATCTCGATCTTAGTCCCTGGATCGCAACCTTTACTTTTTACTTTTACTGTCAATCTCAGTTATTATCTGGTTTGACTCATCACCCTAATTGTAAACGTATGATAGTTTAAAATTTATAATTTAATATTACTTCGGACTTCAGTTGTTATCTACTTAGAATTTTTGGCATAATTCAATCAATACCATAATTATACACCTATATAATCAAAATGCTTAAGTAACCCTTTAACAGTCCGATCAGGACTCATAACTCCGTTGATATATTAATAATTACCATAAGCCTTAATAATTTCAACCACAACGAATCATTATATCAAAAATTTAAAATAATTACATTATAACCTTAGTCGATGTTGTAACATAACTCTATTATATTTCGATACTCTAGGATTCTCATTTTCACCTGCAAAATGTTAATATTAGGCAAGGATGAGCACAACGGCTCAGCAAGTTCAACAGTTTACACATTTCATGCTTCATGTAGCATATAACAATTAACATGTTATGTGTGTGTCATGCTTAACGTGCTATGTAACTATTTCTACAAATCATCTTATATATACCGTATTCATTACGATTTAACGGCTATTCAGATCAAACATTGAACATCTTTAGAGGTACTCACATAACTGCATCAAGTGCACACATTGATCAAATTATCAAGTAATCACATAACACGTAATTTCATATGCATTTGATCAATTTAATCATACATCAACAAATAAGCAAATAACAACAAGTACTGAAGAACTTGCTTCGG
Organism: Hedera helix; assembly: GCA_947179155.2. Taxonomy (NCBI): domain Eukaryota; kingdom Viridiplantae; phylum Streptophyta; class Magnoliopsida; order Apiales; family Araliaceae; genus Hedera; species Hedera helix. The sequence goes on from OX359286.1 coordinate 9,942,864, forward strand.
TCCGTAGTTCACCGATTAGTATAACTCGATCAAAACTGTCGTCGTACAACTTATATTTAATATATTAATTAAATATAGTCAATTATAAATCCAACACGTTAGTTTAGTTTAATAACATAATCGTATATGTCACTTAACATGTCAGACATAACTAGGCATGTCCGTTCGCTCATACTTATTTTCTGGTAATCTATCTCAATTTTACATTAATGGATTAATATTTAAAAGAGTTAAATATTAACCCAACCTCACACTAGTCCAATCATCATCTTAAAGTCTCTAGAATATCATTCAAGACTTTTCGACCAATTTTCAAAATTTCTGGATTATCCAACAAATTTCTGTAATTATTTATATATATATAAACTATTATTTAATAGCTTTTAAAATATAAATAATTACTCAACATACTTTCGTGTCCCCCAAACACCATCAATATTTATCTTATATTATTATAAAATTTTCCACCAAGTTTCGTAACTTTTCAACACTCATAGAATTTTTCATGAATTTTCACTTATTTTTACATTAATTTTAAATAGCCATAAAATACAATCAATGCCCATCCTCCACAATAATTTACCAAAATTTTTAGAAAAAAATCAGAAATAATATTACAATATTTCTGTCCAGAAATGATTTCAGTACCAAAAATATTTTTAATAATTAAATTTTAATTTTTAATGCACTGAAACTTTCGAAATTCATAGAAATTAGCTCGTTTATTAGAAAATTACGAACCTTAAGTACATTCCACATGAAATTAATTCTCTACAACTTTTCTTTAGATCACATTTTCCAATTCTATACGGAACTAGACTGAAAACAGCAAAAATAGGCGGGGTGCAAACTAGATTCAACCTTTTTACATGCATTGTTCTTATTTTACTCATAACTTCTTCGTTACAAGTCCGATTTTGATCAAATTTATATCAAATTAAAGCTTATAAAGTCTAATTTAAATCTTATTGAGGCATTTACTTTATCCAATGTACCAAACAACACAGATCTAAGCATTTACACAACCTTTCCAGAAAATAAAACTTTCTGGACAATCACACAATTTTAATTGTTTCAAAAATTCTATACTCAATAAAATGGTTAAATCTTTTGGTCACTTCTATATAACTTCCATATATACAACTTTGTAGTTTACACCAACTTCAAATTCAAAACACATGATTTTATATGATTTTTGCAAGCACAGAATTTGTTGCAGCCGTAAAAAATTTCTGGGCAGACTATTTTTCGCCCGACCCAGCCTGATTCTAACAGTCAATACACACAAACCACAAGGAATATCTCTGATCTAAAATTTTTTGTGTGTATCTTACTTCCGTAGCTTTAATTTGACATATTATCCACTCTCTAACTCCAAATATTCAATTTTATATGATTTTCCCCAATCGCAGCCACAAAACACATTTTTTTTCGCGAATTATGTTCTTCATATATTTCTTTTTAATTTTAATCCGTGAATCATTTGATTGATTCATGATAATTCATGGTTAGACCATTAAACACAAGCTAAATCATGATCTAATACCATTTACCTCAATAAAATTTAACATCTACCCAATAGAATCAAAGATTACACAAAGGGTCAAGTATTTTACCTTCCAAGCTTTTCTTCTCTTACATTTCATCCTTCTTCTTCTCTCTTCTTTCTTAGCCGTGAGTTCTCTCTTTCTCTTTATCTCTAATTTGTTGATTTATTTCCTTCATCTAATGGGTTTAATCCAATAATTTAAATGAGAAAACAAGATAGGATAAAAGATAAGAGATAAGAGATAAAGGATTGTGATTGGTTGGATTAGATTTCCTTAGATAATATAATAATTGAGTGGCCCATAATAATTCTCACCACTTAAAAATTTGAGCACTCCAGCTGGTGCCACTCCAAAAATCTGGAATTTAATTTTCTTTTTTGAGTCACACTTTTAATTATCTGACTCGCTCATTGACTGTTTAACTCAAAAATCACATTTTTCAATATTATAGTTAATTCCTACTAATTTGGACGTTCCCGACGTCATGGTAACATCTGTTTCTTCAAATTCACTTCCGAACTTCAAATTTGACCTTTTTCCCTATAAAGTCAAACGGTCAACTTTGACCAAAAAGTCAACCATAACACATATCGTGTTAACAACCAATACTTTCTAAATTTGACGTTCTCGTCGCAACGGTGAAGTCCGTTTCTCAAAATTCTTCTTCAATCTCAAATTTTGACTTTTCACATTTACAAGTCAAATGGTTGGCTTTGACCAAAAGTCAACCCCGACACCAAATTGTGTTTACTCTCTCTCTCTCTCTCTCTCTCTCCTTGTCAAATTTGACGTTTTGAACTCAACGGTGCAATTCGCGTCTCCAAATTCTCTTTCGAACTCCAAATCTGAGTTTTAACTTAATTTTCTTTCAATTCATTTAGTCATACTTTAACTATTTGACCACTTTGGTCATTTCTTGGCATTTTGATTTATTACATTGTCTTCACACATGTAATTATACTCATGATATCAGGTATACTTCTACCACGTTCTCTTCACACCGTTATACTATAAAATCACAACCACACAGAGTTCGTTCTTAATCTTAGACTGCCACCTTAATAACTTGGGCATACATACAAGTCTTAAAATTATCAAATGCTTAGGCTTGTTCACTATATTCATATGACTTGTCATATATATCAATTTGACTCGCCATAACCTTAATCCATTTTGGACTTTTACTAAATTTTCAACACTTGGTCACTAGGTTGGGTTTAAACTTAATTGCCACCACAATGCCCAACTTGTCTCTTCCCAATTTACTAACTTGTGCTATCTTAATTTACCATTCAATGTTTAACTCTCATAAGCTTGCTTAATTAATATATTAAGTTTCACACTATTCTTGATGATTGATTCCATTAATCATTTATCACACTCGGCTAAAATATAATTAGCGCACCTCCAAGTATATATGTATCTATACATATACACCTTAACTTAAACTTATAAATATCTCAATAATTGAAATTTATTTTTCTAATAAATTTTCACATACCTCATATAAAAATTTCTTACAATATCTCTTTTAGTCAAATACATTTATCGAACCTCAAAGAGATTATATTACCTTATTGTTAATATACCTCCAAGTATACTTAATAATCAAATTGTAGGTTTTAAATTTTAAAAACCTACATTTACTCACATTTAAATCCTAATACATAGATTAGGGTAAAATGTTTATTGAATTTATACACCTTTTACTGCTACAAATCTAGGTTTTAAACTTTAACATTCATTTCATCATCAAAATCTTATTTAAAAGTCTTGTCAAATATCCAGGATATTACAAATACACCTATATGTCACATTTAACTATTAGGAGAATCCAAATTTAATGAATCTTTCTAATTTATACAAAGAAATATAGTAATTTATTTAGAATGAATATTTTTATTTGACTATCAAAAGAGGCTTATAAATTTATAAATATTTTTGAATTTTCGGTTAACGATTTGTTGTGGTTATTTATTTAAAAGGAGAGTGAAGAGATTTAGATGATGCGTTGGGAAAAATTGTAGTCTTAAGTTTTTATTCTGATATTAATCTTTATTTAGCAATTTAATTTTTAGTCCAATTAATTTTATTTTATAATCTTAATTCATTTGTTTAAATAAGGTTGATTTGATACAATTTTGGTAATTGGTGATTATTAGTGATAATTCCACGTGGGATCGACATCATTCTTATCATTATATTACTTATTGGTCGTGTATGCTTGAACGTATTTAGTAATTGCGAAATTAGACAACAAATTTTTGGTGTCATTGTTAGGGAATAATTTTTCTAATAATTTTTCCAATATTAATTTCAATCAAGTTAATCTTAATTTAAACACGTTTTTCTACTTTAACTTTTGCATTTAATCTTGATTTTGTATGCAAAGAAGATCTCAAGGTATAGAACCAGTTCCTTACAAACTTGAAATTGAGAGAACTTTTTAAAGATTGTGAAGGGAAAGAATTCGAGATATACACAATCAAGATATCATGGCTAAAAAAGAACAGAAATCTTTGAGGGATTATGCTATGTTTCTCGCTACAAAAATCCAATCAAGCATTCAAAGGTCCACTATTCAAGCTAACAATTTTGAAATAAAATTGGGTATTATTCAGATGATCCAAAATTATATGCAATTTGATGGGTTTCCTAATGACGACTCAAATGATCATTTGGTGAGTTTTCTAAAAATCTATGACACGTTCAAGTATAATGGAGTTACCGATGATGCTATCAAACATTGATTATTTCCTTTCACACGTCGTGACAAGGTAAAGAGTTGGCTGAATTCACTTCCATCAGGATCTATCACTTCATAGACTGATTTGGCTCAGAAATTCCTGGCAAAGTTATTTTCGCCAGCCAAAACTACAAGGATAAGGAACGACATCACATCTTTTACACAACATGATTCCGAGACTCTTTATGAAGCTTAGGAACGATTTAAAAATCTATTCCGAAAATGTCCACATCATAGCATACCTAAGTGGCTACAAGTTTAGATATTCTACAACTGATTGCTTAGTTCAACTAGAACAAATATTAATGTTGCTGCAGGTGGAACATTACTAGGGAAGAATTTTGACAATGCTTATGAGTTGTTGGAGACCATGGCTGCTAATAATTACAAGTGACCTTCTGCGAGGATGACACAACCAAAGGCACCAGGGATATATGAACTTGATGTAGTTACTTCATTGGTTGCACGGGTTACTACACTTACAAAGAAGATTGACGCTCTAAGGGTTCAGTTTATTAAGAGATGATAGGATCTCTACTCTACTTAACTGTCCGTAGACTAGATATCATGTTTGCTACTTGTATATGTGCTAGATTTCAAACTAACCCTAAGGAATTGCATTTAATAGCTGTTAAAAAGATTTCCAGATATCTTAAAGGCATTTCACATTTGGGATTGTGGCATCCCAAGGAGTCACCCTTTGATCAAATAGGGTATTCAGATGTTGATTTTGTAGGATGCAAAATAAACAGGAAAAACACTAGTGGTACATGTCAAATATTTGAAAATAGACTAGTCTCATGGTTCAACAAGAAGAAAAACTTAGTGTCAACTTTAAATGCAGAAGCCAAGTATATTATTGCTGGTAGCTGTTGTGCTCAAATTCTCTAGATGAAGAATCAGCTAGCTGACTATGGGTTTGAATTTAAGTCAATTACTATATTTTGTGATAATACCAGTGTTATTGCTATCACTCATAATCATGTCATGCATTCTTTTCTAAGACTAAACATATTGTAGACACCCAAATTTTGCACTTTTGTACTAACCCTGACAGGAGGGCAGAATCGTCATTTGACTCGACGAGCGAAAAGGAAGGTGGACCCCAACACAAAGCCACCCCAACGACTTACGGTTAAATCCACCACAGCAGACAACGAGCATCAGGCAAGGCAAACAGCTGATCCAGAAGAACCTGATTGGATCACCAAAGATGACAAATGGCCACTACGCTTATGATGTTCGAGGGTCTCGCTCCCCGGTGAGCGAGCGGCTGCCCAACTCGCCGGTGAGCTGGCGGGGGTGGAAGGGGGCAGTGCCCCCTGGAAGCCAAGCACAACGAGTGATTTATGTATCAAGAAACAGCCTTCCAAAATGATACCGCAGAAATTGGCGAATTAAGACCGCGTGACACGGAAATCGAGAAAAGTAAGCCGGACAGCCGCGGATGCAACCGCGGCCACCGACAAAGGGGGCAGGTTCGCGGCTCGAGGGCGGCACACGGCAGCCGAGGCGACGGCTCAGACGGCCACAGCAGGCCCAGCCGCAGATGCATCTGCGGCCAGCCGCAGTTGCACCTGCGGCTGCCTCTGATCAGCTATACAATGCCATTTCCGCGTCCGAGAGAAGGAAAGAAGAAAAAAGAGGAAGAAGATAGAGTTTAGAGAGAGAGAGTTCGCGGGAGGAGAGAGATATAGCTTGTTCTTGGTTAGTTTTGAGTGAAAAATTCATCATTTCTTGCTAATTAGTTGAGTGTTATTATGGTGTGGTCCGATTCATGAAATAAGAAGCTTAAATCGGCATTTTGCAAGGTGAAATGGGTTTTCTTTTGATATTTTCTTGTTTGTATTAATGTGATAATGTTGTGTTTTGGGTTTGTGTAGCATATTATGTTGTTGTATTGATGATGATCCGTGGGTTAGGGGTCGTTAGCGAGGGTTCCATTGGAACGTAACTTCCTCCTAATGCCCCGATGACATCCGTACGGTGATATATCATTCGTTGAGTTCATAGATAGTTGTGGTATTGTCATTGAGAGTTGGGATGCATAGGATACCGTAATGAGTTAGTATTGTTAGATTTGTATTAGTGTTGGTTGTGCAACGATTTGGGGTGAATGTGAGCCTAAGGAGGAGATCCTCGTGGTCAAAATCCCGATGATGGACATTTTTGGTATATGTAATCATTGGATGGGATTTATGGTTATGTAAATGTAATATTGGGCCTTAAAGCGATACCGAATCGGGATCGGGTTCAGGCCCCGTAATAATAAAGATATGTGATTGTGGGTGTTTGGGGTTGTCTAGATGGCTCACATGCCCATGGATAGCCCCGACACGTTTTGAATGCTTATTTTGATTTATGGCACAAAAAACGATTTTCAAAAATAAAGCAAACGATGAAGATCTTCTAAAAAGAATCAAATTAGGGTATTAGACACACGAGGTTTAAAAAGTAAAGAGTTTTGGGCGAAACTTTGATCCTTGTTTGACGAAAAGGCTATATTTGGTTTTGAAATATCATAAAAGATGTTTTCGGAATAAATAAATAAACGTTTTCATTAAACTTTGTGCATAGGGTTAAAGAGTTCTAGAAGTTGCCTCCATTTTATTTGTATTTACTGTTAGAAGGCAATGTATAGTCTCGATTCCTATTTGACAAAAGTTTAAAAACTATTGTTTTCTAAAATGACATCTAATAAAAACCTCATCGTTTTCGAAATTAAAATCAATCTTTCTTATAATAAGCGAAGCCTCGCCATTTGGGTCAAAAGACGTCTAAAACGCTTTCCCGACAAAACACATTTTGACATATAAAATCAAAGCAACTTTATGCAAAAAGACACCACAAACCTCCATTTAGGCACACATACACACACGCGCGCACACACACATTTTAAGATTTAAAAGGATAGGAAGACATCGAGATTGCGGTAACCGTATTTCACGGAAGTCGGGGGGTGCCTAACACCTTCCCCTCGCTTAAGCAAGCCCCCGAACTCTATGAATCTCGGTTTGCGGACCAATTGAATCGGAGTCACATATGAGCCATTATGATTACGAAAACAAAATTCGGATGAGTTGGTACATCCATTTCAACAATACCAACTGGCGACTCTGGTCAATTGACTCATAAAAATTCAACATTTCAAAACCCCGTCGACACTAAGCCGACCCTTTTCAAAAGTCACATCTTAATCTAAAGGCTAAAATTGGAAAGGACCTTTAATTATAAAAAACGAAACGATCGAAATCCCGACGTCGACACATATAGATATCAGATACCATTTTATAAGAGATCACGTTCAAAATGGACATATATCTTTGCATTTTATCTCTACTAAAAATCAATTAGCTATTGTTTTAGGTTATCTCCTTACAATCATCTTTTATTTTCATATAATTATGATTTAGTATATGTTTCATTAAAATGCATATTCTTATTACCAATGATATCAAATCATGAAAAAAATTATTGTTATTATAATATATAATTATAACAATTTGAATTTAATTAAGATTTTATCATTATAAATATATAAATAGATTAATTATTTTGGTCAAAATTCTACTACTTTAATTATTTAAACATATTAGATATTATTTTAGATTTTTTTTACTTCAAATTTAATTATTTTCTATTAATAGATATTTATATTTAAGTTTATATTATTAGTTAAATAATATAGTTTAAGAAAGAATAAATTTTTTTTTAAGATCATCTCAAACAAATATTAATCAATTACTATTAAATTGTTATTATTAAAATATTAATATACCAAGCTCATGGTAAGACGGTGAGAAGCGAACATTTACCAATGGAGAATTGGTGCTTAAGGCGGCCTCATATGTGAGCAGAGGCGGAGGCAGTAGAGGGCCGGGCAGGCTATAGCCTGGCCCAAAAAAAATTTAAAAAATTAAATCCCTCTCATCCCAGCCCAGTCCATCCATCCCAGCCCAACCCAAGTCAAATGTTAATATGCTAAATTTGTGGCGTGGCAAAAATAATTGCACAAACTTTCAAAATGCAATAAATGGCAAAGCATCGAGTCAACATAGTGCCTACATCTATTACCTCTTTTTCTTTCCTTTATCCTTAGATGATCAGTAACAATTCCTTAAAGTAAAAAAGAGTGAGAAAAGAGGAATAATGCCTTAAAAACTAAACCCAATAAATATATTCACTAGCTTTGCCCTTTTCGGATCACCCATTTCAAAGGTAAGTCAGCTTCTGTTTGCTTTTCAAGATATCCTACTAATTGTCTTTTCTGATGTGTGTATTATGCTGGATTTTCATCTGGGTGTCTTTGTTTTGTTGGGTATTAAGGACCTCAGCTGCTACTAACACTGAATTGCGGCGAAGAATCTCTCAACACAATGAACTGTTCAAGTAACTCTCTTCTCTGTCTAAAAACGAGTTTATATTTATACATATATATACATATGTATCTGCATAAGTACTATTATTCACTGACCTCTGTTTATCTTTGTTTACTGTACATACAGTTTTCGGCGACGTGCTGAAGGAACCGGTCGTTTCGAAGAATTCTGGACTTGCATTCGAGAAGAGATTAATTGAGTGACACATATTGGCGTGTGTTTGTTATCCTTACTACTTAATTATAGGGTTTAAACAAAATGTCAGAAAAGAAAAAATTAAATAAAAATTTAATCTTTACACGAAATGCTCACATAAATATAAATTTACCTCGAATTATCACTGGACTCAAAATAATCTAATTATTTAGTTTGGTTAATATGAATTTTTTCTCCTTGTTAACCTTAGATTTTTTGGCAACCATTTAAGATGGGGTTTTGACTCATTGTTGGTTGATTGGGTCTGTTGTCGATTTTTATCAAGGCGGGTTTTAAGATTTTTTAGTGGGTTTTGGATTTTGGTTTGTGGGTATTGAATAAATCTTACCTGTTTGATTCCTGTGGCTGTGGTGGGGATGTGGGTAAGTGGAAATTAGGGAACATGAAAAAAGAATATATACTTCAATGCAAAGACAGTATTGTGGTCTTTTATGATCCATATCATTAAACATGAAACATTAACTAAGTACTAACACAAGCATTCTTTATTTTGTTAAATTTCTTACATGTGACCTGTCTGAATATCATGTTACAGCAGCTTCCCTTGGATTTCCAAATTATTTATTAAGGAAAGTGTCGTCCACTAATACAAGTAAATATCTTAAAATACGATTTCACAATTCACAAAGAACTCCCCCGTGATGAACCTCGTGATCTCAGGTACCCTTTTTCTCTGCTCATTGCATTTAATTTTAAGTATGTATAAGTTAGGTTCGTTTCCTGTTTTGCTTTAAAATTGGTCAAAATGGGCTTTAATTTTATATGGGAATTTGAAGTTGTATTGTATGTATAATGTGTTACTGTGTATATATTTGTTGGGCTGAAAGATATAGTTGTTTTAGGCAAAAGCTTCTGACTATAACAAAGGCCAATATTTAGACACGGAACACAGTTATTTAACTTTTCTCACCAAAGTTTGTTTTGGTTTATAAATATTTTTAGGCTAAATGTCAAACCCTCGTCAAGAATCAAATCCACATAAAAAAATATTTTCGTTCTTTAAACCAACAAGTTCTGAGAAATTGAAGAATGACACTCCTTTAGCTTCCACACGGACCATACATATTGGGACTATACCTACAACTTCGGATGATAGTACTTTCATTCGGGATCCTGCTTTGCGTATTCAAATATGGGAACAACCTTTAAATAAACGGGATGAGCTTCGGCGAAAGTTTATTAAGGCGGGGCCATATAAACCCATTCTCCAAGAGTATAAAGCCACCCATAACGGGAAACAATTGCGTCGATTTCAAAGTTCTTGGTTTATTAAATTTTCTTGGCTTGAGTATTCTCCGGAAAAAAATAGTGCATTTTGTTTCCCGTGCTTTCTTTTTGAAACTAATCCTCCATGTCGTCCTGCATTTACTATTGAGGGTTTCAATGCTTGGAAAAGGGTTAATGGTCCCAAATGTGCTTTTTTACAACACGTGGGAGGTCCCGTCTCAACACACTTGAGTAACGTGCAAGCACAATTTGATTTAATGAATAGTTCTTGACATATTGAGAGGTTGTTAAATGCCCAGTCTAAAGATATGGTGTTCAAGAATCAGTTGCGTCTCAAGACAACAATTGGTTGTATCCGATGGCTAGCATTTCAAGCATGTTCTTTTAGAGGTTATGATGAATCCCCAAAATCAATAAATCGTGGCAATTTTCTTGAACTTGTCAAGTTTTCATCAATGTTAAATCAAAAGGTTGCTGAAGTTATCTTAGAAAATGCTCCTAAAAATGCTAAGTATACTTCACCAATGATTCAAAAGGAGGTTTTGCATATTCTTGGTGATGCAGTGAGGCGTAAGATTCGTAAAGAAATTGGGAGGGCTCTGTTTTGCATTTTGGTTGATGAAGCACAAGATGCATCGAATAAAGAACAAATGGCCATTGTCTTAAGATTTGTTGACGAGGGTGGTTTGCTTCGGGAACGATTCTTTGGAATTGTGAGTGTTAAAGATACCGCTGCCTTAACTCTTAAAGAAGCAATATCGAAGGTCCTTGACTTTTATGATCTCCAAATTCATGACATGAGAGGTCAAGGATATGATGGTGCTAGTAACATGCGTGGGGCTTGGAATGGATTGCAAGCATTATTTATGAAAGAGTGTCTTTATGCTTATTACGTTCACTGTTTCGCCCATCAATTACAACTCGCATTAGTTGCGGCGTCTAAAGATGTGCATGAGATATGGTTATTTTATTCAAAACTAAATTCTATTGTCAATCTTGTCACTTCTTCTCCCAAGCACCATGGTGAGTTACAATTGGCTCAAGAAATTGAATTTGCTAATCAAATAGGAATGGGTGAAGTTGAGACTGGTAGAGGGGCCACTCAAATCAAGACTTTGCAACGAGCAGGTGCTACTCGTTGGAGCTCTCATTTTCGTTCTGTGAGTAGTTTAATAGATCTATTTGCTCTATCTCGTGCAATTATTGAAAACCTTATAATGAATGGGCAAAAGCAGTCTATACGTGAAGAAGTAATGGGTGTGTATGAGGCAATGGGAGAATTTAAATTTGTATTTATCTTACATTTGTTGAATGAGATAATGGGAATCACGGATTTACTTTGTCAAGCAATGCAACAAAAATCTCAAGACATCGTAAATGCTATGAATCTTGTATCAACTACAAAATGTCTCTTGCAGAAACTAAGAGAAAATGGTTGGTGTTCCTTCTTTTTGAGGGTGGAATCATTTTGCAAAGAGAATGATATTGATATGTTTGATATGAGTGCCTCTTATAAGATGGGTACAAGTCGTTCTTGTCAGCAACGTGATAAAATCACTGTCGGCCATTATTATCAGTTTGATTTATTCAACGCTACAATAGATTTTCAGTTAATGGAGTTAAATCATAGATTTTCTGAAGGGACAATGGAGCTCCTTATTCTCAGTTCAGCTTTGAATCCTAGGGATGCTTTCAAATCATTTAAAATTGACAATATTTGCAATCTTGCACAGAAATTCTATCCTGAAGATTTCTCTAAGGATGAGATACGAAATTTGCAAAGCCAGTTGCAACATTATGAGCTTGATGTCCCCTATCATCAGATTTTTCAAAAGATGTCTACCATTTCTGAATTATGCAAAGGATTAGCGGAAACAAATAAGAACAAAATTTATCATTTGATTGATCGATTGATTCGTCTGGTCTTAACTCTTCCGGTTTCTACGACAACGATAGAACGAGCATTTTCAACTATGAAGCATGACAAAACAATGTTGCGTAACAAGATGGAGGATGACTTTCTTGAAGATTGCATGATTCTTAACATTGAAAGGGAACTTGCTGAAGATATCAATTTAGATTTGATAGTAGCTGATTTTGATTCTCTTAAGAATCGTAGGGTACCACTTTGTTAGGTTAATATATATATATAATTTTTGTACAAATCTATGTCATACTTGACTACATATATGACATTTCACAAAGTCATATATTTTGTATACTTTTGAATATATACTTAAAATGTCATATTATGGATATAAAATTAATGTTTTTTGTTGTGTTTATTTTTATAGTCCACTCAATTTTGGCAATATAATATTTTTAGTCCGTCCCAATATAATATCATCTTTTAATCTATACCATCTTTTAATCTATACCATTCAATTTACTTTGATCTAGGCTTCCAAATAGTATTTTATTCTTATTTACTTTTCTAGTGTTGAGTGTGTTCTGAAAAGACATGCCCTGCCATCTACTCCAAGTTAAGAAGGGATAAAATACACGTTTGGGTGGATTTTGCTTGAAATCTCTTAAGATTTTTTTTCTTTCTTTTGAATGCTTAAAGGCTGAAAGTCCATAGGGCTTCTTTTGAACATACTTGAGTACTTTTGAACATGTTCAAACAAGGAAAAAAATCAAAAAAAAAAATATCTTAAAAATTTAACAAGTGCATTTGAATAAGATGGGAACACATAGATGTATATATTAAACCTTGAGCCAAAAAGGAGCCATGCTCAAGGACCATAAGTCTATTAGCCATGATAATCCATAAGTTAAGTCTATTGGCCTACTATCAAGGCCCAAAAGAAATAGATAAACCAAAAGGACAAAGTAGCAAGCCTGAAATATGGGGCATTATGTACAAACAGCCGAGACAATAATGAAATAGTTTAAAGAGAAATTATCCTAGGAAATTCACAAGTCTTTCGTATAAACCATCCATCCCTCCATAAAATGCTAAGGTCACTTGGAGAGAATCCGCCTTGATATCACGCTTCTACTTGAGGGCATCCAAGGAGACCTTTTTGGTCACCAATGAATCCTTGACAACAAGCAACTTTGATCGGAGAGCCACCACCATTTCTTCCTCAGCAGCAAAATATGCCTCTGCATGGGATAGCTCCTGGCGATCATTCCCCAAATAATATATATCTGGATCGGAGGTGGTCAAGGTTCAACCCTGTCCAATAGTGGTTGGATCCATCACAGTTCATAGTGCAGAAACTCCAAGTCCTTAACCAACACTTTTATCTTTTGGAGATGTCATGGAGGAAGAGAAAGAGCCGAATTAGAGGATAGCAGCCTGATGATTTGACAAATAGTGTTGCGCCCTACTATTTAGACAACCACATATTGGGATTGTTACATATGCCAGGGTGCCTGCTAAAGAGTTCTCCCACCAACCTAATCTCCTCATCATTCATTAAGATTTTCGTGTATCTCCTGTCTTGGGAAACCATGGCTTGGGCAAGAAGATTTGAACTGGACCCAGCTAGGGAATGGACTAGACCTTGGGTAAGAATGATGGTGTTTAAATCAATTTTATTTCATCAATCGGAAGGATGTCAGATAAATCCATAAAGAATGAGGCGTCGTGGCCTTAGGGAGGGGCAGTAGTATATAGAGATTAAGGGACACATGCAAACAAAGGAGAGGCCACATTAAGTTTGAAGGTAGAGGTGTGACGAAATAAATGCATACATGAACCCCTAGGGACAATTTTGTAGAAGAAATTGGCATAGCATTAGCGTCAACAACCTCCTCTTCACATTCATTAGAGCTCTCCAGGGAAGTACTTGAAGAACTCAAGCCTTCAGGAGGCTTTCCACCCATGAATAAGTCGTCCTCATTACCTATTCTGCCCTTCAGCCTTATAAGAATCTAGGGAGGGAGGCCTAGTTATCATCTTTTTAGCCTTCCTCTGACCAGCCTGCTTGGCAGCACACGTGGATAACATGGCAAAGGTCACCAACTAGTTATGAAACACAACCAAGTATTTAAACTATAAGCACAGAAATTCAGTTACATTCTTAATTAGTCTTCTTCTACAGAGCTTTGGCGAGGCAAGAGTCAGATTCTCTTGGAAAATGAGGTCAATGGAAGCCGCAACGACATTGTAATGTTCCAAACTTTTGAGAGTCTTGTTGTGACACCCCAGGATTTTACAGAATTTTTAAAATAAGGATTTTGGCAAACTAAGTAAAGGTTATCAATTGAAAAACCTAGTTATGAATGTCAGAGGTATTAAAGAGAAATTTAATATAATGTATTATATGATCAATGTGTTATATATAATTTATGTGGTAGGATGCATAAGTGTATATGTATATGTAGTGTGATAGAGAAAAGAAGGAACAGTTATACCAAATTGATATATTAAGGATGAAAGGAGTAATATCGATAATGATCATGAAATATTTTGAGGTTAGTAAGGAATTGATAATTAAGAATTGAATTAAGATAATCGTTATATGATGCGTAAATACAGAAGGAAATAACCCCGAGAATGTGCAGAAAGGAAGTTATATGCAAGAATGGTTCAAGTTAGTAATTATGTGGTTATATAAGTAAGTGAAAGGACGTAAAGTTTGTAAAATGATTATATATGAGCAAATAAGGTTAAGCGATGATGGATTTTAGTAATTCGGTTGATGTTCGCTTTTTGAGGAAGCAGTTTATGGAAAAGGTGAGTAAATTGACTATTTGAAATGTCGGAAATTAGAATTGATTTATTGTGGAATCAAAAAGGTTTATAGAAATTGGAATTTAAGAAATATGTGATTAATGAAATTCAACTTTTGAAGTGTGACAAGTGATATGGGACAAGCTAATTATGAAGTATTTAATGATGGATTAAAATTCAAGTATGATGAAACAAGTTGGAGCAAAATGGACTTGGATTGGTGCAAATTTAGCAAGTTATGAATTAATTAAGAATTTAATTCTCTAAATTTTGGCATTAATGACCATGTTGCCCCTAGCAAATTATGAAATGACAAGCGTGTCCTAGAAAGGTTTATTGACTAAAATGTCCTTAGCTAAGCATGTGAAATGACATAAGTGCCCTTTAACCATGCTTGAGTTAAAACTAACCAAGGTGGGTAGTTATTGGAAAAGTAAATATGAGATATATATGTATATTACAAGTATGCAAGTTCACTTTACTCATTTCATTCGAAGGTTTCAGCAAAGTGAGCTAAAGAGAAAAAACAAGAGAGAAAGATGAGGAAGTGAGCTAGGGTTGTCAAGAACCTTGGGAAAATTGCTGGAAGGGTTACAAGTGAAGCATGTCTAGTTACCAAAAGTGAAGAATCAAGCCTTGAGAAGGTGTATATCAAGAAAAGGAAGAGCTCTATGAAGGTATAACAATGTTTAAGTCTTAAAATTTGATGTTTATGAGATTAAAGGCTAGTTTATGAGTAGCCATGCATGTGTTCATGGATAGAAGTAAGATTATGAAAGCTTATGAGTTATATGTGAGTTATTTCATGAAACCCTAAGCTTAATTTGCTAGGATAAAGGCAATATGCTATTCATGCATGTGTTTTGAAGTTATAAATCATGAATTTTGGAGAATCATGTAGTATATGTTTGGGGTTTTGATGAAGACCTAGTTAAAAAGGATAATCATGTGTGAGGTATAAGAAATTTCATGTTAGATAGCATATAAGAAGCTTTGATGATAAAGAAGCATGTTTTGTTAAGGAAAGTATGAAATTAAGCTATGATTTGTAGATGATATGTTATATGTTGATAAATTTGACGAAAACCTAATTAGAAGGGTTGATCATGTTTGATTCAAGTAAATTATTGTGCTATATAGAGGTTGAAAAATTATATTTTGTATAAGGAAGTTAAATATTAGGCTATACTTTTTGTGTAAACCAAATCGTAATCTGTAAAGTGTTTTAGAAGGTGTGTATAGAAGTTACGTGATTATCTAAAGTTGTTGGATGTGTATGTGATTATGCGTGTGAAGCATAGAGTCCAAAGATTGAAGTTTTGTTTAAGGATGAAATTAACTAAGTTGGCAAAAATGTCACAACTGTGTGAATTTTGGCCATTTTGTGTAATTGGTGATCAAATGAGACCAAATAGCTAAGTTGTATGTAAATACGTGTGTTTGAGTTGAATTGGAAGTCATTTGGCGTCTATGGCGACAATTGAGGATTTTACATGTTTAAAAACGTTCGATGACGCCTAAAACGAGTTATTTTGGAAAAATGAATTCAAATGAAAAGTTATAAACGTTTTAAAGGCTCATGCAAGTCAATTGTATGCCATATGTGTTATGTGTTAAGTTACAATCAAGTTTTGTATTAAGGGGCCAAGAATAGCCTAAGATTTGAAAATGGGAAATTCATGAAAAGTTTGGAAGTTTTGATGAAAATCCAACCAAGGTGTATTTTTGGCAATTTTGATAAATTAAAGGTAAAATGAAGTTAAACGATTTAGTTTTATAATATTACATGTGTTTAGAGTGATTTGGTAATCAACGAATGGAATTTTGAATGAAAACGAGTTTCGAACGATCAAAATCGATCGTTTCGACCCTAAACGGACTTTTACGGACAATTCTCGCCTCGTGCAAAATTTTATGGCTTTAAAAGTTGGGACATGTCATTTATGACCAAAGTGAACTATGTCAAGTGTTAGAATTGAGTTTTAAAGCTTATGGCCAAAAATCACAAAGTTGGTAAAAAGTTGGTTTTGAAGTTGAAAAATTTTCTAAACCTGGAAACGTGTTGAATAGCCCTCCTAAGGGCTAGTGTATCTCTATTTTTAAGAAGCCAAATGAGGTAATTAGTATTTTTTTTAAATACTAGGTAGTAAGGTCTAGATGTGGTCCAAATTTCAGCTCAATTGGAATTAAGATGAAGGAATTAAAAATCGGCAAAGGTAGTGCAAAAATCAGATTTCCAGAATTTGAACATTTGGCCGGGGCTAGATGTTTTGTACTAAACATCTAGCCGGGGCGCCATGTTACTATTCACAACTGAGAACATTTCGCGGCCAGCGAGTTCTGGTGACGCTGGGGCGCAATGTCTGTGCATTTGAATTTTTTTTAAGCTTCCAAAAAGCTATATTTTGATATGGAATGATAGAAATGAGTTATATAAACCCTAAAAGTGATAATAATGGTTAAATTAAAGGGTGTTAAGTTATAATGAAATGATAAATGGCATAATATAACATGCCTAAAGCTAAGCCAAAACATGTTATAAGTTATGAAAAAGGTCGGAAGCAAGTTAGGGTGTATTATAAACCTACATAAGGTGTAATACATCAAATGTGAAATGGTTAAAGACGGATGATCATGTATTTATGGAATTAGTTTGATAAGTTATACAAGTTTATGATCTTATAATGACATATAAGCTATATGTTAACAGACAGAGTTCGAAATGAGCAAGTCGATAAGACGGATAACGAAGGATGATTGAGGAAGTACAGGTTAAGTAAAATAAAAGCGTACAGGCAAATTCTTCACACTTAAGTATAATAGATGTTCGATATGAACTACGTGATAGTGAGTTGAAATGTGCCCTATGAGCAACTATGTGTTTAATTGCTAAATGAATTACGTGACATTTAGCATTGTATGTTAAGATAAAGGATGTATGACGTATATTATAAATTGTGAGCATAAAAGGTGTTAACTGAATTACTTGCTGAGCTTTATGCTCATTCTTGCTATGAACTAACATCTCAGGTAAAATACGAGAAAGCCGGAGGATTCCGGTGCAGCTCAGGTAAAAGATCATTGATGGAATAGATAAGCATGAAGAATTTGATATATGTGAAATGTTCATGTAAAATAACAAATGTTTGTGAGTTCATAAGAAACGTATGATTTGAAAATTCATAATAATGAATGTGTATGTATGTAATACAGTTGTGAGCATTAAAGGTTATAGTTTGATGTATTATTGGTCAGTCGAGTGTGACATGTTATAAACTCGTATGTATGATATGGATGTGTGAATACTGATATATATATATATATATATATATATATATATATATATATATATATATATATATATATATATATGAACAAAAACAAGTACAGAACAGGACGCAAATAGGGCCATGTATAGGAAGTTCATGGCGAAATTTTGTTGATAGGATATGTTGGAATCATGATACTATATGATCATAAGATGAAATAAACTCGGTTACAATTAATATGAGTTGACCTAAATGCTAAAGAATAGTAAAGTGAACGTTGTGATCCTGAGACAGGTAAGGAAAATAAGTTAATTAAGTTTTAAAAAAAAATATGGATCGAATTTATGGTTAACAATTTGGTTTTAAAGGTCAAAGGTTAAGATTTAACGCACGGGATCCTGGTTAAATGTGGTTTAAGGTTAATAATTATTTGATCCAGACATAATTGGACTTAATTAAGGAGTAATGGGATCTCGGGGCGTCACACTTGTAGTCCAACTTTATATGAATATTAAATATTGTATTTATGCTTCAATAATGTGTTATGTGATTTTTCTATGTGTATGATTCTGTGTTTTGAATAAAGTAACCAACCTTAAATGCTTGATAAAATCTTAAAAAGCCATTTTTAGGGTCGAAACCTAGTTAAGGTTAAAACTTAAATGCTAAGTGTTAAAACCTAAAAATTAGTTATGCCCGTGAAATCCGTCGTATATCTTTTTGGGACTTTTTGTATTTCATAAAATAGTGTTTATATGAGTCATATAACTGTTAGGGTTTCGACACAGTGAAAGCAGCGGAATTTAAAAAAACTTCTGAAACCCTAAAACAGGATCCATGCGAAAACAGATTAATCAGAGATTCAGAATTTGTTTTACTGATTATGTAAGCTTGAATGGGTAAGCTTGAATGGAGACGCTAGTGACTTTTGAAGCAGTCTCGAATCCTCAACGCAATCCAACGACTGCGTCTCTACGATATCCACATGAACGCTCCGCGAATCGTCCCACGATCTGCAGCAAAATGAACCGCGGTACTAGCCACCAAAATCAAGATTTTCGATTTATTTTTCTCTCTAGCCTCTTTCTGAAAGCGGCTAGGATTTTAGTTTTTGTTCCTTACGTGATTAAGACTACTAATATATCATATATATAGTAGTTAATAGGAATAAACCAAAACCTAATTTAATTAGAAAAATAAAATCCGAATTTATATATATTATATCTTAATTAAGTCTAACTTAATTAATATACATATATATAAATTATCCTATTAACTTAAATTCGTAATTTTAAATACTATCAATCATATTGACATATTGACATATTTAAATATTTACAATTTAAATTAATTCCTTTTTAAATACGTTCTAAATGTGTGACCCTATAGGTTATTATTATGCTGGCAATAATTTAAAAATTATATTATAAAATTATAAACAGTGAGCGGCATCTAGTAATGCATCACTGCTACCCAAATAATAATAAGATCGGTGATTCGATGCAACCTTTTCGTGACCAATGTTTCAATGCAATTTAATCCTTTTTGTAAGACCCCGAATTTTATGAAATATAAAATTTAATTTCTCTTTATATATATTTTTTCATGAAACAATAAGTGGTTAAATTGATAAAGTTAAAAGTTAAGGATGTTATGTGTAAATTATATTATGTCGGACAATATTCGTTTGGTCGGGAAATATTCGTTCTGTCGGGGAATATTCGTACGACGGAGCCGTACGAACCAATCATTCGTGGACCCCACAACGAATAATTGTCGGATATAGAAAATGACATAAACAATTTTTAATAGTCAATGGTAATATCACTTTTAATTGTTAAAATACCCAGTGGTAAAAGAATAGTAACATACGGTATTGCACAGTAGCACACGGTATTGCACAGTAGCACACGGTATTGCACAATAGCACACAATATTGCACAGTATTTCGTATTATTAAACTGATAAAGTGGTTATCGTACATTTGACTTTATTGTCACATGCACAATAATTCATAATATTAAACTGATAATTGTCACAGTAGCATATGCACAGTAATTCACATTATTGAATCAATAATTGTCATTACACAGTAACGTATTATTTCTTTTATATACTTTTTGCATTATTGTTATCTTTATTATGATGTTAATTAAACTGTTGTATTTCATTATTAATTAATTTGATATTTAACTCAGAGAGCCAACTACACTTTATTTATAACAATTAGTCATAATAATGAATAAGTGTGAATTATTGTTGAATAATTGAATTGATAAAGTTATTTGTTTATAATATAAAGTTATATGATATAAAATGAATGGTATAGATTAAAATTTGAAATGGATGGTGAAGATTAAAGATAATCTTTAAATGAATAGTTTAGATTAAGGAAATCCTAAAAGATGAAATGAATGGTATAGATTAAAGATAAAATAAAATTTAAAATGGATGGTGTAGATTAAAGATGAATTTTAAATGAATGGTTTAAATTAAAGAAATTTTAAAAGATGAAATGAGTGGTAAGGATTAAACATTATCTTGAAATGAACAGTTTGGATTAAATTAGGAAATCTTGGTTATGATAAGATTTTTGGCTATAAATAGAGGCCTTAACTTAAGGATTTTTCATAAACTTCCTTGTTCTTTCTTTCACTCTCTAAATACTTCTTGTGTAAGTTCTCTCTAAGTGTGCTTAAGTCATCTTGAGTATTTGTGAAGATCTATAATTGTACGTGTACTGTTCAAGTTAATCAACCTCATTTAAATCAATATCCTGTCACGTGTTAAGGTAAGGAATATCATCTTGTTTCATATTCTATTATTTAAACTTACCACAGTAAGGGATTATCATTCTTTGATTCTCGAAAATAATATCGTTTCTTTCTTACTCATAAGATGTGTCATTTATTTCCATGTATTAAATTATGGGAATAACCTTACGGCGCGGATTACCGCCTGTTGGTGAATAACCTTTCGTATTCATTCCTTATTAATCTCTGAGAATAACCTTACGGCGCGGATTACCGCCTGTTTGGTGAATAACTCTTTGTATTCAAATTTTATTAAATTGTGGGAATAACCTTACTGCGCGGACTACCGCCTGTTGGTGAATAACCCTTTGTATTTATTTCTTATTTGTCTTTTGTGGAAATAATTTGTCTACACGAATTATCACATGACACTTTTATTCCATATTCGTTTGTAATATCATTTTCTTTCATATTCGTAAGTGATATTATTTTCCTTTATACTCATAAGGAATACTATCTTTTTTATCTTTCATTATTCAAACTTACTATGGTAAGAGATATTAATTTCCTTCACCTTTTGTTAATTAAACCTGCTACGGTAAGGGATATTATTTTCTTTCATACACCTAAATCGAAACTTATTATGGAATTATTGCTTCTATAATTCCTGAAAATATTATATGTTCCATAATAGTTGCACTTCATCATTTCAATTGAATCTTCCTATTTACGTGAACCTTTCTATTGAACTGTAACCGTTATTCTGAACTGTGGATCTTGAATATCATTTTTGAATGTCACTCCACATCATGTTGACAATTTGGACATTATTTGAATCTGCACAAAGTAAACTTCTGATACTTATTGTTTATCATGTTTCTTCTGTTCATCATTTATATCATTCTAATCATCCAAAATCAAGGTGTTGTGAATATATGTGGCTGAGAGCACAGATGCGATATAATTGTTGAACATATGATAGGTTAAAGGCGATATAATAGGTTAAAGGCGATACATCTGTTCGGTGTCTTTATGGCACATGGTGAATGTTCTCTTTGGCCCGTAGTGCAAAGATGAGCTGTTGTTTGGTATGATTATGACCAAAGGATGAATCTGGTATAATCATGACCGTTGGTGTTATATTGAATATCTTTGGCCCGTAGTGCAAAGATGAACTGTTATTTGGTATAATTATGACCAAATGATGAATCTAGTATAATCATGATCGTTGGTGTTATATTGAATATCTTTGGTCCGTAGTGCAAAGATGAACTGTTGTTTGGTATGATTATGACCAAAGGCTGAATCTGGTATAATCATGATCGTTGGTGTTATATTGATTGTATTTGGCCCGTAGTGCAAAGATGAACTATTGGTCTGTATGATTATGACCAGGAACTGTGAATTTGTATTATCTTGACTAATGGTATTTCAGATGATAAAAGTTGATGATGTTTTTCCTAAAATAATAAGCGAGTGGACACTATAGTCTGCATTATTCTTCTAATAAATTGCTCATTCTGCTGTTATTATTGATCTGAACGTTGTTCAAGAATTTAACTGCAGTTTTTGATATAAACCTTGTAGTCTATTGTATTCTATCAAGAACTCAACTGTTGAAGGCTAACGATAATTTACTCGTCGTTATCTTAGTCATGATATTCTTTACTGGGCTATTTCAGCTCACCCTTTCTTTTTGTTCCATTGTTTTTCAACAGGAGATGAGAACGTAGCTGGGTCGAGCCGGGAGATGGTCTTTTGACAACTCAAGTTTGGGTTGTGTGGGCCTAGATTTGGGGGCGTCACACTTTTAACCTTGACATCCTAGATTAAACTCGATTAATGGAAAGTGTCATACTCTTCATAATTTAATCTGAGTTTTCTTGATCAATTTTCTTGATCAATAAGTAGACTATATGAAACAAATCACTATTTGAGCATGGTCATGCATTTCATAGTCCTACTCAATCAAGAGACCTATGGATATCACCCCTAATATATCGTATCACTATTCTAAGGACTTTTATTATGCTAACATTTATATAACACAGTAAATGAAATCATAATAAAATAATTCATTTATTCATTTATTCAATCAAATATAATATCAAAAATATTAAGCAATTACATCAAATAATTAGCCTCTCTACGGCATCAACTCTAATAAGAATCTAGGGAGCCAATAAAAGTTTTTCGAGAAAAATATAAAAAACACAATTCACGAGAAAATGTTTTTTGTCTTTTTGACAATTTTATTCGTCGTTTTGACATTTTATATTTCACGACATAGTAACTATACGTGGTTTAGAGACTAATGAACCAATAATATTTTTCCATGAATAAGAAAAAAAACACTATTCATTCAAATACAGTTATCCGAATTTTAAAAATTTACATTCCTGAATAGCGTTTTTATTGACAGTAGATACATTTTGACCAATAAAATATTTACTCAAACTACTTTCAAGATATTATTATTTAAGAATACGGGACGAATACGAAAAGAATACGAAGAATAATACAAGTATACTGTAATGTATAATACGAGAATTATACGAAAAATTATACGAGATTAATACAAGGTATAATACAAGTAGAATACAAATATTATGCGATGTATTATACACAAGAAATATGTAAAAATACTAATGTATTATACTATGTAATTAATTAGTTGGAATCAAACTAGTTTATAACTACAAATTCAAGTGAAATATTTTCGACCTTTAAGTATGATTAATTATTGACCAATCAAAGTCAAGCTAGACAAAACCAAGTTGGAGTAACCAAACTAGAAAAACTAGCACGATTACAGAAACCATAAATCGAAATAAACTAATCAGAACCAAGGAAACCGAACTAGTAATCCATGAGACCTTAATTCGACCAATCATAGAAAATGTGATGTCATGGTGATATCGCCTGGCAGGAGATATTTTGAGGGACTAAGGTGCTATTAATTAGGTCCTAAAGAGTAATAAGTCAAGCCCTTAATGTTCAATTATTGAAACTTCAAAAGTCTATAAATAGCAAGCTTTACCATTCATTTTCTCTTACTAATTCAAGAGCACTTTCAAAGGAAACACTCTATACATATATTTTGAGAGTTATAGTGAGCGAAAAATACTTTTCGAGTAACGAAGTTCTGATGAATTGGAAGAAAAGTAAACAAACTACAAGAGGTATATTCTCGTAGTTATTTTTATTTACTTTTATCTATTAGTTAGTAAATATATATTTTTACAAGTAGTTATAATACTCAAATTATTTAAAATATATAGTAAAAAAGGTATAAACAATTATAATGCTGAAATTTTCTTAAAGTATTTGTTCAAATACTCTTTTAATAAGCAGTTATAATGCTCGATTTTTTTTAAACTATTTAGTAAAATATTCATTTTACTTGCAGTTATACTGTCCAAATTATTTTATAAATAATCAAAGAAGTCTTATATATAAGCGGTAATGTCCAAATTAAAACTTAAAAAACTTTATTCTTTTAAGTTTAACTAGTTTATATAAACTAATAATTGTGTAGGATTTACAACGAACTAGTCCTTAATAATTATCTGTAAAAGACATACGAGACAAGTCTTCTACCCTAAACTTTCAATTTTAAGTTCGTGTATGCTATTTATACACTTGGTACAATAATATGTTTATTGTTTAAATTCTCATTTATTCTTTCTTTGAATTAATGAAATTATTATTGAACGGAGTTAAGCTATCTGATTTTGCTTAAACTCAAATATTGAGCTATTCCTTGTGGAATAAATTATTGTTAAATTATTTTGGTAAGATATATGTGTGTTAATAACTGAGATGAACAAATCTATATGGTGAAAAGGTTTTGTTATAGTCAACACCTTATCTTTATTTGAAACTTTTTACAACCAGTCGGGCCTTATAGGTCCTCTACTTTGTCGTCTGCTCTAGTCTTTCTCTTAAAGACTCATTTGCACCAAATGGGCTTAATGCCCTCAGGTGGAGTAACCAAAGTCCATACTTAGTTCTCATACATGGAGTCTATCTTGGATTTCATGGCTGCTAGCCATTTCTTTGAGTCTTTATTATTCATAGCCTCTTCGTAAGTTAATGGATCATAATCATCTATGATGCATACCTCATCATCATCTTCTATAATAAACCCATACCTTTCAGCTATCTTTGGTACTCTTTCAAACTTTTGGATAGGTGGTGATATAGTAGGTTATGTTACTTGGTTAGGAACCTCAATTTGACTCGTAGCGTTTTGCGATTCTTGAACTTCTTCCAGATTTATCTTACTTCCATTAACCCCTTCAAGGATAAACTGTTTTTTTCAAGAAGGTAACATGTTTCGCAACAAACACCTTTTGATCAGTAAGAAGATAGAAATAATATCCTGCAGATTCTTTAGGATATTCCACAAATTTATACTTATCAAATCTTGTCTCTATCTTATTATGACATCCCATATTTTTACAAAGATTTTAAATAAGAATTTAATTATTTAAGTAAAGTTAGAAGATTAAAACCTGTGCTAGAATGCTACGATGTATTAATATGTGATTAAATATAATTATGATTTAATCAACGTGCTAAAGAGACCTATGTGGTTGAATGAAAGTAAAACGTATTAAAGGTTAAGGACGAAAAATAATTAATGTAGGACGCTATGATGTGTCAGCGGGTAATAACGTGAATGTATGAATATGTGTATATGTATGTATTTGAATTGAGAAGGAAAGAGGAGTTTAAAGCTGAAGAATAAAGAATTAAAGGGACGATATGTGAATATTTGGAGTTTATTAAGAAATTGATATAATTTATTTAAATAAGGTATGTATTTATGCGAATCATAAATATGGAAGGTAATATCCCGAGAATGTGTAGAAAGAATGTAGTATGCAGGTATGGTGCAAATTTGGCACCGGGGTGTTATGTAAATATGTAAAGGGGCGTAAAGTTGTAATGGATGTATTACAAGCTTAAAAAAGACAAAGGACGATGAATTTTGGTAATCCGATCGAAGTTCGCTTCTTGAGGAAGCGGTTTATGAAAAAGATGAGCAATTCGATTATATTGAGATATTGGAAAGTGAAATTGATTGAGTGAGAACCGAAAGGGTTAATAGATAATTGAGAGTGCAATGTTATGCAAATTTACAATTATTAAGGATAATTATTATTAATTAGTGAAATTTAATTGTCAAGTATGACATGTGATATGGGACAAGCCAAGTATGGATTAATTTGATGTGGAATAAAGTTCAAGTATAATGAAACAAGTTTGGATCAAATGAACTTGAATTGGTGCAAAATTGAGCAAATTATGAATTAAAGAGAATAAATCCTCTAGATTTTTAGGCTAAAGACCATGTTGCCCTTGGCAAGTAATGGAATGACAATTGTGTCCTAGAAGGGTGTAATGACTAAAATAACCCTAGCTAGTCAAGTGAAATGACATAAATACCTTTAACCATACTAGAGTTAAACTAACCATCCATGATTAGTTGTTGGAGATTTATATATGCATATATGTATGTATTAAGCTAGCAAGGTTCATTTCTTTGTCAAGTTTCCAGTAATTTTGAAAGCCAAGAGAGAAAAGAGAGAAAAAGGGGTAGGGTATGAAGAAAATTCAAGAGAGTTGCTGAAAAAGAGTTCAAGAATAGCAAAGATAGCCATCAAAGTAGTGAATCAAGCTCTAGCAAGCTTTGTTGTAAAGAGAAGAAGAGCCACAAGAAAGGTATAATGATGTTTAAGTTTTAAAACTCAAGTATTATGTGCTTAAGTTCAAGTTCAAGTATAGCCATGCATGAATCCTTGAAGTATAAGGGTTGATTGTGAAGTTTTTGTGAGTTTATGTGTGTTATGTTTGAAATTTGATGGAACCCTAGGCTTGAAAGTTGTGTTATAAAGTTGATGGACTATTCATGTATGTCTTTGAAGCTAGAACTCGTGATTTAAGGGAGAATGTGTGTTAAATGTTGTTGGTTTTGATGAAAACCTAGATGAAGAGGATGAACATGTTTAAAGTATGTGAAATTTCATGTTAAATAGCATTCAAGATGCATTGAAGGTTCAAGAGTATGACTTGTTATGGAAATATACAATATTAGGCTATATTTCTTGTGTAAACCAAATTATAATCTGTAAAGTGCGTTAGAAGGTACGTATAGAAGTTATACGAATTTACAAAGTTGTTAAATGTTTATGTATTAAGGTATATGTGCGTGAGTTCAAAGATTCAAAGAGGGTTCAAGAGTTACATTTTATTAAGTTAGCAAAAGTGCCACCACTATGGGATTTTTGGCCATTTTGTATAAATAAAGGTCAAATGAGACCAAATAGCTAATTTGTATGTAAATACATGTGTTTGAGTTGATTTGGGAGTCGTTTGTCATTTATGGCAACAATTATGGATTTTAAACGTTTTAAAATGTTCACCGACACCTAAAAAGAGTTATTTGAAAAAAAACGAATTCATTTAAAAAGTTTTAAACGTTTTGAAGGCTCATGTAAGTCAGATATGTGTTGTGTGTGTTAAATGAGGAGTTAGAATCAAGTTTTGTAAAAGGGGGCCAATAATAGCATAAGTTTTGGAAATGAAAAGTTCATGAAATTTGATGGAAATGCAACTAAGAGGTAATTTTTGGCAATTGTGAAGAATTAAAGGTGACATGAATTCAAATGGCCTAGTTTTATGTTATTACACGTGTTTAGGTTGATTTGAGAATCAATGGATGAAAATTAGAATGAAAATGAGTTTCGAACGATCGAAATCAATCGTTTCGACCCTAAACGAATTTTTATGGACAAAACCCGCCTCGGGTATAGTTTTATAGTTTGAAAGGCCTAGACACATCTTATATGATGTATGTGAGCTATGTCAAATGTTGGAATTGAGTTTTGAAGCTTATGGCCAAAAATCACAAAGTTTGGAAAAATTGAGTTTTAAAGTTGAAAATTTTTCTAAGTGTTGAACAACCCTCCTACGGGCTAGTGTTGCAATGATTTTGAGTAGCCAAATGTACCTAGTAAAATTTTTGTAAAATACTAGGCAGTAAGACCTAGCTATGATCCAAATTTGAGCTTAATTGGATGTAAGACGAAGGAGTTAAAATCAGCAAAGGTAGTGCAAAAATCAAAAATGTTGATTCTGAACATTGCGCCTAGGCGCAATGTTTTGTACTAAACATTGCGTCGGGGCTAAGTGTACTGTTCATGGCCGAGAACATTTCACGGCCAGTGAGCTCTGATGGCGCCGAGACGAGACCAAATAGCTAATTTGTATGTAAATACATGTGTTTGAGTTGATTTGGGAGTCGTTTGGTGTTTATGGCGACAATTGTGGATTTTAAACGTTTTAAAACGTTCGCCGACACCTAAAAAGAGTTATTTGAAAAAAAGGAATTCATTTAAAAAGTTTTAAACGTTTTGAAGGCTCATGTAAGTCAGATATGTGTTATGTACGTTAAATGAGGTGTTAGAATCAAGTTTTGTAAAAGGGGGCCAATAATAGCATAAGTTTTGGAAATGAAAAGTTCATGAAATTTGATGGAAATGCAACTAAGAGGTGATTTTTGGCAATTATGAAAAATTAAAGGTGAAATGAATTCAAATGGCCTAGTTTTATGTTATTACACGTGTTTAGGTTGATTTGAGAATCAATGGATGAGAATTAGAATGAAAATGAGTTTCGAACGATCGAAATCGATCGTTTCGACCCTAAATAGATTTTTATGGACAAAACCCTCCTCGGGTATAATTTTATGGTTTGAAAGGCCTAGACACATCTTATATGATGTATGTGAGCTATGTCAAGTGTTGGAATTGAGTTTTGAATTTTATGGCCAAAAATCACAAAGTTCGGAACAATTGAGTTTTAAAGTTGAAAATTTTTCTAAGTGTTGAACAGCCCTCCTACGGGCTAGTTTTGCAATGATTTTGAGTAGCCAAATGTACCAAGTAAAATTTTTGTAAAATACTAGGTAGTCAGACCTAGCTATGATCCAAATTTGAGCTTAATTGGATGTAAGACGAAGGAGTTAAAAATCAGCAAAGGTAGTGCAAAAATCAAAAATGTTGATTCTGAACATTGCACCTAGGCGCAATGTTTTGTACTAAACATTGCGCCGGGGCTAAGTGTACTGTTCATGACCGAGAACATTTCGCGGCCAATGAGCTCTGATGGCGCCGGGACGAGATCAAATAGCTAATTTGTATGTAAATACATGTGTTTGAGTTGATTTGGGAGTCGTTTGGCATTTATGGCGACAATTGTGGATTTTAAACGTTTTAAAACGTTCGCTGACACCTAAAAAGAGTTATTTGAAGAAAACAAATTCATTTAAAAAGTTTTAAACGTTTTGAAGGCTCATGCAAGTCAGATATGTGTTATGTGTGTTAAATGAGGTGTTAGAATCAAGTTTTGTAAAAAGGGGCCAATAATAGCATAAGTTTTGGAAATGAAAAGTTCATGAAATTTGATGGAAATGCAACTAAGAGGTGATTTTTGGCAATTGTGAAGAATTAAAGGTGAAATGAATTCAAATGACCTAGTTTTATGTTATTACACGTGTTTAGATTGATTTGAGAATCAATGGATGAAAATTAGAATGAAAATGAGTTTCGAACGATCGAAATCGATCGTTTCGACCCTAAACGAATTTTTATGGACAAAACCCGCCTCGGGTATAATTTTACGGCTAAAAAAGACACATCTTATATGATGTATGTGAGCTATGTCAAGTGTTGGAATTGAGTTTTGAAGCTTATGGCCAAAAATCACAAAGTTCGAAAAAATTGAGTTTTAAAGTTGAAAATTTTTCTAAGTGTTGAACAGCCCTCCTACGGGCTAGTTTTGAAATGATTTTGAGTAGCCAAATGTACCAAGTAAAATTTTTGTAAAATACTAGGTAGTAAGACCTAGCTATGATCCAAATTTGAGCTTAATTGGATGTAAGACGAAGGAGTTAAAAATCAGCAAAAGTAGTGCAAAAATCAAAAATATTGATTCTGAACATTTGCGCCTAGGCACAATGTTTTTTACTAAACATTGCGCCGGGGCTAAGTGTACTGTTCATGGCCGAGAACATTTCGCGGCCAGTGAGCTCTGATGGCGCCGGGACGAGATTTCCGTGCATTTGAAAAAAAATTAAACTTCCAAAAAGCTATATTTTGATGTGGAATGAAAGAAATAAGTTGTATAAATCCTAGAATTGATAATAATGGTCAATGTAAAGGGTGTTAAGGTATAATGAGATGATGAATGGTATAATATATCATGTCTAAAGCTAAGTCAAATCATGTTAAGGGTTATGAAAAAGGTTGGAAACGAGCTAAGATGTATTATTAACCTATATAAGGTATAATACACCAAACGTGATATGATTAGAGACGAATGGTCGAGTATTTATGAATTAAGTTTGACTCAGATTTATAAAGTTTTATGATCCTATATTGATTTTTATAGATTGTATGTTTACAGATAAGGTTCGAACAAGCAAACCGAGGCAAGGAAGGATAAAAAGGCCAAGCGAAGCAGTACAAGTTAAGTAAATAAATGCAGACCAGACAAGTTTTTCAGACTTAAGTATGCTAATTGTTCTACGTGAACTATGTGACAGTCGAAATGTGCACTTCGTGCAACTGTGTGTATTTAACTGTTAAGTGGAATATGTGCTATTAAGCATAGCATGCTAAAGTAGAGTATGCATAATGCATAAATATAAAGTGTAAGCATGAAAAGTGTTATCTAATTGACTTGCTAAGCTTTATGCTCATTCTTGCTATGAACTAACATTTCAGGTAAAGTATGAGAAGGCCGGGGGTTCTGGTGCAACTAAGGTAAAAGAATGTTAAATGCATAAATAAGCATGAAGGATATTTGTAATTTGTGTAACGTGCAAATGAGCCAGATAAATGTAAATTTGTAAGGGTAATAAGGGATGTATGGTTTACAAATCCATAGTGATAAATGTATGTATGTATGTATTATTTAGAGAAAATAGGTAAAGAAATAGTGTATTGTATTATTTTTAGTTGAGTTCTATATGTATTGAAACTCGCTTATATGGAAAAAAAATGTATGTAAATAGGAACAGATATAAGCAAGCAGGTGTACGCATGATATACGTGATGGGTGATTGTATTTGCGGAATAAGTTATGTTAAATCATAATATATTATATGATTGTGAATGGTAATAGACTAGGTCACAAATAATAAATGTTTAACCTAAGTGCTAATAAATGTTAATTGATCATTGTGATCCTGAGACAGGTAAAGAATGTAAGATAAAATAAATAAATAAATAAATAAATATGGACCGCATTATAGTCAACTAAATGGTTTCAAAGATTAAAGGTTAAGTTTTAACGCACGAGATCGCTATTAATATGTTTTATGATTATAGAATATGATTTTAAGGTTAATGATTATGAAATCCAGATATGAATATAAGTGATTAAGGAATGACGGGATCTCGGTGCGTTACACTTATCATGCTCAAACCTTTTATCATAAGTTGGACAACCCCAAATCCTAACATATTTAAGATTTAGTTTCCTCCCTGTCCATACTTCATATGGGGTATTTGGGACAAATTTTGAAGGTACCTTGTTAAGTAGGTGTGTAGCCATTTTTTAGGCATAACCCCAGAAAGAAACTAAAAGATCGGTAAAACTTATCATAGAACGAACCATGTCCAACAAGATTCAATTTTTCCTTTCAGATACATCATTTAATTGTGAAGTTGCTGGTGGAGTACATTGTGAGATTATACTATTTTCTTTGAGATAATCAAGAAAATCATTGCTTAAATATTCACCTCCTCGATTCAATTAAAAAAATTTAAAACTTTTATTAGTTTATTTCTCTACTTCACTTTTGAAATCTTTGAACTTTTCAAATAATTCAGATTTATATTTCATCAAATACACATATCCAAATTTTGAATGATAATCAGTGAAAGTGATAAAATATAAATATCCTCCTCGTGCACGTGTTGTCATAGGTCCACATACATCTGTGTGTACCAATTCTAATAATTCTATAACTCTTTATCCTTTTTCACTAAAAGGAAACTTAGTCATTTTACTCATGAGACAAGATTCACAAGTTGGATATGATTCATAATCAGATAGCTCTAAAAGCCCATCTTTCTATAACTTGTTTAATCTTGTTTTATTAATATGACTAAATCTATAGTGTCACATAAAAGTATAACTTACATTATCTCTTTTTCTTTTCTTAGTTTGTTCAATTTGTAATATTTTTCTTGTAAGTCAAGTAAGTAAAGTCCATTGTGCAATTTGTCAATACCATATAAAACAATATCATTATAAATAGAACAACTATTATTCTTAATTATAATGTAAAAATCATCATTATCCAACACAGGAATAGAAATAATATTTCTAATGAATGCTGGAACATAATAACAATTATTTAAATAAATGGATTCGCCCGTAGGTAGTGCTAAACAATAAGTTCCTATGGTTAATGCATCAATCTTTGCTCCATTCCCCATGCGCAGGATGACTTCATCTTTGTTAGCTTTCTACTTCTGTTTAGTCCCTGCATAGTATTACATATGTGAGAACCATAACCGATATCTAATACCCAAATAGAACTTTGACTTATAGAAAGATTTATTCCAATCATGAACAAAACTTGATCTGTGGTTAAAGCTTCTCCAAGCTTCTTCTGATTTAAACTTGCAATATACTCTTTGTAGTTTCTTTTCCAATGACCCGACTTGTTGCAATGAAATCACATTCCTTTGCTATCTGAATCTGCCTTCTTATTATCCTTTACTTTTGTCTTGCCCTTAGCCTTCTTAGATTTCTTCTTTTGAGAAGTTCCTTTGGGTCTCTTCTTTTTCTTGAAAGAATCATCTACCAACAAGACTTGGTTCTGTTGAGATAAAAAGTGACCCTACGCAGTTTTCAATATGTTCAGTAACTCAGACAAGCTGACGTCCAGTTTATTTATGTGAAAATTCATAATAAATTGTGAGAAAGTTTCTGGGATTGACTACAAGATCAGATCTTGACTCAACTCCCTATCCATTACAAACCCTAATTGTTCAAGTTTTTCAATCAGATTGATCATCTTTAGGACATGAGTCTCAACGGTAGTGCCCTCGGTCATTCGAGATCGGAAGAGCTCCTTAGACATCTGATATCTAGTAATCCTACTTTGCTCACCATAAAGTTTTTTAAGGTGCAACAGTATAGTAGGAGCATTCATCTTTTCGTGTTGACGCTGAAGCTCGTTAGTCATGGATGCGAGCATGATGCATTGAGCCACAACTGCATCAACTTGTCACTTCTTAAAAGTAGCAAATTCTTCTTCAGAGTTATTTTCTGCAACAGTTGCAGGGACAGATGAATTTAAGACATAAAAAAGCTTTTCAGCAATGAGAACAATTCTCAAATTACTTAACCAATCCGTGTAATTTGCTTCGGTTAGTTTATTAGCATCAAGTATGCTACGCAGTGATAGAGAGTTTGACATTTGTAAAATTTTGCATGTGAAAAATAGACAACATTTTAGCATATATCTATTTTATTAATTACCAAAATAAATTAGGTATTTATTTAAATTGGTATTTTTCACTATTTTTATCAAACTATATTACCCTCTACATATATAGTTCGACAAATCTAATTAAAGATTTGCTATTGAGAATAAAGATATTATTTCAAATGTATATAACCTTGTGCGACACAATAAATTATATATAAATATATAGGTAGACAACATTTTGTCAATTTTATCAACATGTAACTCCTTTTATTTTTGCCTCTTGAATTGTTAAAGATCATGTGCGACACACCCAAATCAAAATTATTCAAGTTAAGTCTGACATAGCATTTTCATATAAGTGAAGAGAAAAATATCGCCCTTGTACAACACAACAAAATAGTAATGTTCAATTCCTTATAAACATCTACTATGTAAGAAAACATTTCAAATAATTAATACAAGCCTTGTACGACACAACAAACTCATATTGATTATTTGATACTCTATTATTTTATCATGCTAGAAGGCGACGTTCGATATTTCAAATATCTTTGAACGTTACAACTTAATTTTTTTATTAGTGGAATAAATAAATTAGAACCACTCTAATTTTATTTAATTGAATTAAACTCCTTTAAATCATTTTATAAATAATATTTATTTTACATCATGAGGGATTTGTTAATATTAATTGTCTCGTCTTTCTTAGAGCGCATGCACATATATATACAAATACACGTCATATATATATATATAGCATTCACATATAAAATACTATATTTTTCTTGATTTGATTACGGATTTTTATTCTAGTTCGGTTTACTAAAGCTATCAAGTGAATTAAAAGGTCAAACCTAGGGTGAAAGAATAAATACATTGAATATAATTATTACATTCAATAACCCGAGCTCCTTTACAAACGGGTCTTCCTGCACTCTTTGCTTCTTTGCTCCAATTCTTCAAAATAATTCTAACTAATCCTATTACTCAACTATTTACAGTAAATAGAAATCTTGATCAGCAGTCAAGGGGAAGTACATAGGGAGGGAGATAGAATTATATATAATAAAAATTAAAAAAACGAGGTACGCAGACCCCATTTATAAAACTCATTCATTCATGCATCCACATCAAATAATACATTGGTCAATAGTCCATAATCAATTTCATTTATTATTATATATATCAACATATATATTAATAAATAATATTCATCTCATAAAATTTAAAACTATTTCGTATATGCATTAATATCATTTAATGGGCAATTAATGTTGTATGAAATCTAATTTCAGGATTAAAATAAACCTTTTATTTTATTATTGAAAAACTGCACAAAAATCGCTCAAAACTTGTCCAACCCGAGAGGTCGACTGCTGCAGTGGTGAGGGACACCGTTAGGCGGTCGGTGCTGCGGCGATGGAGGG
Source organism: Hedera helix (assembly GCA_947179155.2). Classification (NCBI taxonomy): domain Eukaryota; kingdom Viridiplantae; phylum Streptophyta; class Magnoliopsida; order Apiales; family Araliaceae; genus Hedera; species Hedera helix. Next base: position 9,977,632 of record OX359286.1, read on the forward strand.
TTCTGTCCAGTTCGCGATTTCAGTTGAAAAACGCGATTTTTCTATTTTCTGTTCCAAAACATGAATTTTTCAAAAAAAATTCAAAACCCATGATTTTATATAACAAATTATGCTCAATAAATTATTCTAAACACATACTCATACATATATGAAATCTAAAGTTTAGCTCTTATACCACTGTTGGTTTGTAATAATCCATGAACTTGCTATCAAATTACATATAAACAGCGAAAGCATGGTAAAACTGATTTTAAAAATTTACTACAAACCATAATTCAAGATCAACCTTTATGCATAACTATTAATTAACAAAGATGAGATAGAGAATTATACCCTTGTAGATTCTAACTTTTCACATTTACGTGTTCAGCTCCAATTCCTTCGTGTTCTCCTTAAATTCCACCGATTAGATTCCTTTAATCAACGTTAGCCACCCAAGTGTATGACATCTATAGGTGATCCACCAATGAAGAATAAGGATTCAAAAAGTGGGTGATGACAAACTCTTATTTTCTCTCTCTTCTAATTTCTTAGATCTAGAGAACTTATGAGTACTCTCCTAAAAACTTATGAAAGTGTGTATGTCACCTTAATCCATAATAAGACTTCTCTTATTTATAAATTTAGTTAACCCTCCAACGATTTTAGGAATAGAATTTTTAATTAAACTCCTAATCTAATTAGGAACTTAATTAATATAATATAATAATTATAAATATTAAACCATTTAGGAACTTAATTACCAATTATGAGAGTACTCTTATTAATTAATTTATAAATTATTTAGGAACTAAATAATAATGATAATAGTAATAATAATAATAAGACTCCTCTTATTAATTTATAGTTAATATTTTCAAAATAATAAATATTAAGTGATAAAAATTTATTCTATCCTCATATTATAAATTAAATATACTTAATTCATTATTACAATTATACCATTTACTTTTTAAATAATTATTTTTCTTTTGCGGTGTGACCCTTTAGGTTCTCCATATTAAACTGGTTATAGAATAAATTTTAATTTTATTTATATAAATAAATTAAACTATTTAATTTTTTTAAATAAATAATATTTATTCCATAATAAGGGTATGCCCCCTTAGCGATCAATGACTTTTCAGATAATAGAGATTTCAACATTTAATCACAAAAGAACCTATAATGTCTCAATCAAATATAAGACATGGAATTATTGTCAAATCTTATTATTTTTTTATTATATGCATTTCGATTATCAAATGAATAACTCTAATTAATGTAAATTAGAAACTACTTTTTAATTTTCATTCTGTCTTGGCCAAGGACTACTGAGTTGTCATTTATTGAATCGCATAGAACATTCTCTTTTTTTACTAGAAGTGGTAGATTCTTTATTGATCACTCCCATATCTCCATGTACAACTTATTATACCCGAACATACCCCTTGATACACCCTAAAGGTTTTAAGGAAGATGTCAAAATATAATTCATTATACACAAGATACTATGATGATCTCAAGTCCAAAGATCACTTGTACTACTATCTCAAAAGGAACTACTATTAATAAGTAAGTAAGACTCCATTAGGTGTTCCTTAAGCGAGTCACGTTCAGTGAACTTATTTTCTAATAAGCACATACATACTTGCTTTAGTGTTTCTACACAAATGATTATGAGATCAATTATCCTCTTCATAAGAGCAAGCATAGTATGTATTAATCTATCTGGATTCACTAATCCACATTTTAGTATTCCTACAATTAGGAACAATTTTAGTTTTGAGCTATCTTGAATTTAAATCTCATTAGCATGATCATTATCATGATTATAAAAGCATTTCTCAACAACTATGAGTTTATCACAATTAATGTCATCTACTAAATATGGATAAAGAAAAAGACTTTGTATAAATAAACTTTTATTAATAAATGAATAAGATTACAAAGTACATGCTACATTATATCAAATATAATTGGCTTGTGTGCATACTACTTTCAATTAAGATATGAGTAGGTTGTTCCGCTATAAATATCTTTGTAGCAGTTCTAAGTCAATAATGATGGACTGACAAAAATTATTCTTGATTTTTTGTGACCACTCAGCATTCTTGGAGTAATAATTGTTAATTCTTTTGTTGGAGCTACATTTTTTTAAAAATCGAATATAATCTTGAGCTTTCTTTATATGGATACATATTTAGACTTGTTGAGCAATTTGTGCTCATTCTTACAAATTAAAATCTTAATTGTAGTTAAGGAAGAAATACTCGGAGATTCAGAACTAAAGAAGAAAGCGTAAACTATGTTACATTTTTTTTGTATTCCTTTATATGTTTTGTTTGTAGTCTTAATGACTTTTGTATTGAGAACAAGTAAAAAGAAACTCTGTATGCTAATTATTAATGATACTATATTATTATCATCATATTGTGTTATGTCTTTATTTTTATAAAATATAGAATTGTTAAAATTTAATACAGTATTAATAAAGAACTATTACATCTGAATGAGGGTATCAGTAATATGGACTGATCATGTTATGCCAATACTCTGAATTTCATATGAATAAAAATTATCAATATGAAGAGATATCACTTATTTATGAATCTATTTATCCAAGTGAGAGTATTTTGCACATGGAATTTTTAGGGAAAGAGGTTGCCTATAATGACCACGAATTTCATTAAACATTATAATTATAATTATTATACAATTAGCAATGAATTAAATTTTTTGTACTAATTAATTGTGCATTAGATAATTAAATAGATATACTTGTGTAGGTGTATATTTTTTTAAAACAATGAAGCAAGATGGTATAATTAACTAAAGCAAATCTAATTGGATTATATTTTAAATCCAAATGAGTTGTTAAACTAGGTCAATTACATTTACCTAGTAGCCCATATAATTAATTTAATTACTAGTCCATGTAATTAATTAAACAAGCTCAATGCTTGATTTAATTAAATATAACCTACCATAATTAATGTAAGCCCAATGTGTTATTTAAATTAAGCCCAAACTAATTTAATGGATGAGCCCAATATATTTAATCCTAGAGTCCAATATGGAGCCCAATAGGAAGTCAAAATTGGTCAAACTTGTTACATATATGAATATACATATATAGATGTATATATATATAATTAAAGTAGAAAAATTAAAGAAAAAATGGCCTGGAAAAGGCCATTTTGCTGAGATTTGAAGGGTGGCCCACATGGGTTGCTTGATTTTCATGTTGCTTCCAATTTACTCAATGACAAGGTTGTCCAACAACCCTAGTCAATCACCATGTCACTCACCTTGTCCATCCATGAAATAGTAAGCTTAATTAGGCTTTAATTTCACCAACATTGGTGAATTAGGAAGTTAATGAAGTGTTAGTGGATGGCTATAAATAAGACACTCCAAACACTTGGATTGGTTTGTTAGTTCATTTGCTAGAGAATTCAAGAGAGAAAGTGAGAGCATTTCTAGAGAAAAAGAAAGAATACACTTGTGTTGAGTGATATAGCTAGAGGTTGAGCTTGGTGGATGACACAAAGCTTCACCATATACTTTGGTAGGAGAAGAAGAAGAGCCTTCAAAACCACAAGGTTTAAATTCGTTTTGATGATCTAGAGATATTTAACTATGTAATATATGTATATTCATAGTATGATGTGTTTATATCATGATTTGGTAGGTGTGTAATGCATAAAATTAGTAGAAATGTTCATAACACAATTTACTGGTAAAACCCTAACGATGCATGTTAGGTTTAATATTTTATTTTGAAATGTACAAGTTAGAAATTGGATTTTTATGGCTATAAAGATAGATCTATGAGTTTTGAAGAAAACCCAACTTAAAGCTTTCAAAAATATTGAATAACAAAGAAGTTATGGCTTTTACCGCAAAGTAAGTCGTTTTTAAACCCTAGGTGGTTCGATCCTTAAATTTCGTGTACAACGTTTTCAAAAATGAGATCGAACCCTAAAATATTGTAAAACAAGAAGTTAGGAAGACATAAACACCAAGTTGGTATCATTTGAAGGTGTAGAGTTTATTTTATTCAAGTTTGAACCAATCGAACCAAGAATTTATGAAACTAGTTTTCATTCTGTCCTTGTGAGCGATTTTATGGATATTTACTATTGGAATTTGGATTTGTGATCTAAATAGAAATTGTAGATCATGAACTTCTAATGAATTTAGACTCAAAAATCACCTCAAAATGTTTCCGTATGATAAAGTTATGACCAAATTAGTAAGAGATGTTCCAGCAGCCAAAAAGGGTCCGGCGTCTAAACGCCAAGTCTACGCCCTAGCTTCTGTCCATGGGCGTCTAGATGCCCCAAAAATGCCTTGGGACGGTGTCTTGACGCCCTGCTCGATAAAAAAATTATTTTTTATTTTTTTATTATTTTTAAATCAATAAATGTATTTTTTTAATGATAAATAATTAATTTAATAATTAAAAGAGGATAAATATTATCAAATGTTTAATATTATAATTAAATATTATTATTAATATAATAATATTAGAAAATCATGAAAATATTATTAATTGTATAATAATATTTTAAAGTCAATAAAATATTAGTAAATGAATAAAATATTATTAAATGATTAATAATATTAGATAATGATTAAAATATTATCAAATGATTAATAATATTACTAAGATAATAAAATATTATTAAAAGATTAATAATATTAGATAATGATTAAAATATTATTAAATGATTAATAATATTACTAAGATAATAAAATATTATTAAATGATTAATAATATTAGATAATGAATAAAATATTATTAAATGATTAATAATATTAAGTAATGAATAAAGTATTATTAAATGATTAATAATATTAGAAGGTTAATAAAATATTATTAAATTATTAATAATATTATATAAGAGTTTGAACTATATTAAATAATTAATATAGGTTTTATGTGATTGAAATATTATCAAGTGATGATAATATTTCCTAAGTGTTTATATACCTTTAACTACATAATTATTTGGTTAAGTGTTAGAGGTGTAAGAAGTATAGAGGTTATCATATGAATGTATATATGATATTAATTTAAAGATCAACTTGATTAATTGTTAGATCTACTCAAAGAGAAATAAATTGAATTGGTTAGCAGTAGACTACGCACGAGGCAAGTTTCTTCTTAACCCTAACTTGTATTTATTGTTACAAGTTTCTTCTTAACCCTAACTTGTATTTATTGTTGCAAGTATTCTTCAACCTTATTTACATTGAGCAATTCAATTATTGTTGAGCAAGTATCTACACTCGTAGTTATTTGACAGAACTTTGAGTGAATTAATTATCAAAAATTACTTCACATCATTATTGTATTGTATTCGCACATAGTGCCTTTACAAATGTTATAGTTCAGTAATTTATGAACTGTTTAAGAATGTCTAAGCTAATTGTTTCGGCTAAACAAATGCATGTTGAAATTCATCTAATTGAATATTTTAAAAACTTATCCAAACCATTGGCTGGTGCGGATTCTTATAGTAAGACTAAGAAAGAACAACCCTAGTTAAATGGGATTTTTATATTGTCGGGTAACCGAATTTGCGCAAGAAAACTAAATGTTATGCATATACATAGGACACAAGAGGACTAATCCACTCGAGTGTCCCGTTATTTTTAACAAGGTGTCAGATATTGTATATTTGTTCTAACTTAGTAGCAGTTCATGGTCATTAAAGACCACTCAGCAGTAAAGAGTCAATCCCTTCTTATATTGAAACATTGATTCTTGATTTCTTTCGCAACTGTTATTCATTGTTGAAAGCCCTGATGTTATTTCCCTTTTCATCATAATATATCATATGTTGTTGCTTATAAACTTGTTGAGCCATTTAGTTGCTCATTCTTGCTATATCATGACTTAATTTCAGCTAAGCCCGAATGCTCAAAGCAAGACAAAGGCAAAGGGAAAGCAAACGCTTAGTTTAGCTAATGCATGCTAGATTAAATTACTGTTATGTAATTTCTTTTATAAATCTTTTGTATTTCCCTTAAAATATGTAATGTTACAATTAAGGTTAATCGACCTTGGGAAGTGTAGCCTTTTTATAAGGACCCATTTGTATTATTCTGCGAAGTTTAAATACAATATATGCATTTAATTGTTATTAAGTATTGTACACTGAGAACCAAACCCGAGGTTAAAGAACCCGGATTTGGGGTCGTCACATTGCCTACTTGAGCGTCGCATTTTCTCAGAAAGCCCTGTAGACACCCAAATTTTGCACTTCTCTACTAACCCTGGCAGGAGGGCAAAATCGTCATTTGACCCGACATACGAAAAGGAGGGTGGACCCCAACACGAAGCCACCCCAACGATTTACGGTCAAAGCCGCCACAACGGACAACGAGCTTCCGGTCACTTGAGGCAAGGCAAACAATTGATCCAGAAAAAACCTGAGTTGATCACAAAAGGCGACTAATGGCCACTACGCTTACGGTGTTCGGGGGTCTCGCTCCCCGGTGAGCGAGCGGCTGCCCAGCACGCCGGTGAGCTGGCGGGGGTGGAAGGGGGCAGCGCCCCCTGGAAGCCAAGCACAAAGAGCAGTTTATACATCAGGTAGCAGCCTTCCAAAATAATACCGCAGAAGTTGGCGAATTAAGACCGCGTGGCACGAAAATCGAGAAAAGCAAGCCGGCCAGCCGCGGATGCACCTGCGGCCACCGACAAATGGGACAATGTGCGGCTCGAGGAGACAACCCGGCAGCCGAGGATTCGGCGCAGGCGGCTAGCAGCCCAGCCACAGATGCACCTGCGGCCAGCCGCAGATGCACCTGCGGCTACCTGCTGAACTCTATACAGCGGCCATTTCCACCCGAGAAGAAAAAAAGAGAGAAAAGTTAGGGAGTTTTAGAGAGAGAAAACGCGAGGAAGGAGAGAGAGGAGCTCGGGTTTTGACAAATCCAAGTGAGAATTTCATTTTCTTTTGCTAAGATAGTTGAATACTCTTGTGGTTTGGCTCAAATCGTGAAATATAAAGCTTTTGTTGGTCTATTGCAAGGTGAAAAAGGGTGTTTCTGTTGATATTTTCTTGTTTGTATTAATGTGATAATCGTGTGTTTTGGATTGTTTAGCATAGTATGTTGTTGTATTAATGATGATCCGTGGATTAGGGATCATTAGCGAGGGTTCCTTTGGAACATAATCTCCTCCTAATATCCCAAGGACATCCATACGGTGATAATGTAAGTTCATGGCGTTGACGGATCGTTCATAATGTGGGGTTTGTGATTTGAGTCGTGTAATGTAGTAGCAAGTTTCGTATTGTAAAAAAATTTTCGTGGTAGGATTGTGTAGGGATTTGGGGTAACTGTGAGCCTAGGGAGAGGATCCTCATTATCAAATCCCAATGATGGACATTTTGATATGTAATCGTTGAATAGGGTCTATGGTTGTATATATGTAATATTGGGCCTTAAAGCGATACCAAATCGTGATCGAGTTAAGGCCCCGTAATAATAAAGAATATGTGATTGTGGGTGTTTGGGGTTATTTAGACGACTCACATGCCCATGGATAGCCCCGACACGTTTTGAATGCTTGTTTAAATTCACGACACAAAAAATGGTTTCCAAAATAAGGCAAACGATGAAGATTTTCTAAAAATGATCAAATTAGGATATTAGATACACGAGGTTTAAAAAGTAAAGAGTTTTGGCGAACTTTGATCCTTGTTTGACTAAAAGGCTATATTTGGTTTTGAAATGTCATAAAAGATGTTTTCGTGAAAAAATAAATAAACGTTTTCATTAAACTTTGTGCATAGGGTTAAAGAGTTCTAGAAGTTGCCTTCATTTTATTTAAATTTACTGTTAGAATGCAATGTATAGTCTCGATTCCTATTTGACAAAAGTTTAAAAACTATTGTTTTCTAAAAATGACATCTAATAAAAGCCCTCATCATTTTCGAAATTAAAATCAATCTTTATTAAAAAAAAACGAAACCTTGTCATTTGGGTCAAAAGACGTGTAAAAACACTTTCTCGATAAAACACATTTGTCATATAAAATCAAAAAAACTTTTATGCAAGAATTCACCACAAACATTCATTTAGGCACACACGCACACACACGCGCGCACACACACATTTTAGGATTTAAAAGGATAGGAAAACATCGAGATTGCGGTAACCGTGTTTCACGGAAGTCGGGGGGTGCCTAACACCTTCCCCTCGCTTAAGCAAGCCCCCGAACTCTATGAATCTCGGTTCGCGGACCAATTAAATCGGAGTCACATATGAGCCATTGCGATTGCGGAAACATAATTCGGATGAGTTGGTACATCCATTTCAAATATACCAACTGGCGACTCTGGTCAATTGGCTCATTATAAAATCGACCTTTCGAAACCCCGTCGACACTAAGCCGACCCTTTTCAAAAAATCGCATCTTAATCTAAAGGCTAAAATTGGAAAGGGCTATTTAATTATTAAAAAACGAAACGACGAAAATCCCGGTGTCGACAAGCCCCCTTAGTTACTAGAACAATTCCTTCTGCTGATACTGTGAACTTTGGATATATGGAAGTTATAAATAATAAGGTATGTAAAATTTTAAGGTTAAAATTATGAAAGTTAGTACTAATTCTCTTGTGGTATTTTACAAGAATTTAGTATAAAATAATGAAAGATCTTTTGGGAGTTAAGATGAAAACTTTGTTTATAAAACTGTTTAGTTGAATGAGTGTATTGATAATATGGATTGATCATGTTATGTCAATATTCTGAATTTCAGTTAGATAAGGGTTATAAGTTAAGTGAACGTTTATTCTTAGAACGATCTAGCATTGATAGTGAGCACCAAATCATCTACAACAAGTATAATGATTCGGGGGCGTCACAGATATCTTTAGGGGTATCCTCAACACTGGTACCCTAGTGAATGTCCTCCATGATGTTGTTAGGAGGGCTATTGGTGCTAGGCTCAAAAGAAATCTTTGAGACCTTGCTCTCTTTGGCAAAGGATGGGGCCTTATCAAGTATTTCTAAGTCTGAATCGTTCACTTCCTGGACAATATTCCTAAGTTTCACAAGGTTCATTAGCCTTATGACTGCCCTAATCCTTCTTCTTTTCAAGGCTTCATGCTGAGACATAGGGGCAAACTCCTGTTCCTCTTTTGAGATTTCTTCTTTTTGGCCACCAAGTCTTAACACACAAAAAAAATGTTGTCAACAATCTCAGGTAATGGCTATAATTTATGCATACAAAAAATTTATATACATGCATATCTATGTATATCATTAACTAAGGGATAGAATTATACCTTTATAAGTTTGTCATCTTCGAGGCTCAACTGCGTGTGCCGAGGATTAGAGGTAGGAGTGAGGTCTTTCTTCTATTATGAGGCTTGGGGCGTATCTATCCACCCTTTTCCTTTTACCCCATAATATAGCCACAGGATGATGAGATCAGGTGAAAAAACCCTTAGGTGAGGATGTAGGGCACTGAGTAGAGGGTAGGCTTTTCCACCTAAGTCTTTGTCTTATCAAAGAACCTAAAAATTGGGTCATTTGTGAGAACCCGTTAAGGTACTATTTGAACCGCGGAGGCAATCCAAAACTCCTTTAAAATTGTTGAAATACCATACCAATATACAACCCACTCTTCCTAAACCAGGGGAGTATTCTCCGTCCCATGGATAATTATAGCAACCATAGAAGGATGAATTGATTTACATTTTGGACAGATAAATTAATCACAAAGGTCGTCAAAAGGAACCTCATTAGAAAATGCTACACCAGGGATGGGATTGCCTTGGTCAAAACCAAATTAATGAACAATCCTACGAGGGTTATAAGCATAACAACATTTGAGATGATCTCCATTATAATCAGTAAAACTTAGAAAACTAAGCAATAAAGATGGGGAAAAAAGGTAATCAAAGTGAAAAGGAGAAGCCTTACCTTTGCCCTCCACCAAAGTCAAAGTCCTAGACCCATCAACAGCCACGCAATCGAGCAACGACTATTTCCTCATGAAAATACCTCACCTAACATCTGAAGTTCTCCCCGGATTGCCTCTTCCTTGTGGCTGACAATATGAGGCGAGAATCTAAAATAGCCTCAATAATGGCATCATCCTCCTAACTGGGTGAAATAGAAGATAATTCAGTGTTTCTAGACATAGGAAGGGCTAGGAGGACATGAACATCCAAAAGGGTGGGTGTAAATTTAACCCCATAAAGTGACAAATCTTACCCATGGAGAAATACTTGGTGAGGGATATTTCCTCTAGCACTCCTACTTCCCTCATTTTCTTCACAAAATTAGGGCTTATTAAAATGTCATCTACCCATTGATCCTAGTCTTAACTAAGTTCTGTGGCTGACTAAAAGGTGATAGGGCTGGGAGGGATCTCTTATCTCTAATCAAAAACTAAGGAAGTTTCGTGGATTAATGACTTTGTTGAGAGACCAGGGTTGTAATACCTGAATGAAAGAAAAAGAAATTATATAATAATAATAATAATAAAATAATAGTTAGATTTATTTTAAAATATTTTATTTGGACTTTATTTTATGTTGGGATCAAATTAATGTGGGTTAATAATAATTAGTGGATAACATTTATTGGACCAAATTGGGTCTAATTTGTATTTGAGTATAATTTATAATTGTGTAATTTGAATCCTATTAAAATTAGGAGAATTAACAAAATACATTAATTAATAAATAAATAAATAAAACCTAATTTTTCTTATAAAACTGTGTGTATGTACTATACTCGGTAGCTGCCGCATAATGATGGGTTTCTTCCAAACGTCCAATCTCCACCATTGTCATATACAGATTGGAGCTCTTCTTATGGATTTGATTTTTTTTCGAATTAGATAGCGAGATATCCTGTTGAGATTTTGGATTTGGAGAAAAAAAATGATAAGATAATTGACTTTTCTTAGGAGTTAAAGGGTCATAGATTTGCTGTCATTCACGGTGATGATCTAAAGCCTAATTTTGGTGCACGGCTTGAATTTTATTATGCTAATAATCTAGAGACTACGGCAATAACTAAGCACTATTTAGCAAGTGCTATTGAATGGGATTTTACTGGGAGGTATGCTGCAACTTCAGTTGCTTTAGTCTATCAATTTGAGAATGGATTCAATGTATTGTATTATGAAAGAAAGGTTTAGCAGATTGTCATTTAAAGATTCGTAAGTGAATTATTATTTATATTACATATTATCTATCTACCTTTAATAAAATCAGAAACTAACTTTTTCATTTAATTGGAAAAATATATTATATTTTCTTGAATCTCTGTGAAATAATAATTAAATAAAATAAAATAAAATAAAAACAATTAAAGGAAATGTCATGAAATCTTGAATCTGATTGCATATGGTTATATCAAGTGTATGCATTTTGCTTTAATTAGTAGTTAAATGTTTTAATATTTTGTTAACATATTTTGAAGGTCTTTCCAAAAATTAATGGTTGAATACTTATAAACTGAAAACCAATTTGATAAATTATTATTTAATTGATCAGAGCACAGTAGGCTATAATGTATGAACAGAGATATGATGATTAATTAATTTATTATATTGGTAAATACAATTAATTTCCAATTGCATGTTTGTAACCAGCAAGTGAGAAATTATGTGCCGAGAAGGAATATTGTGCAATAATAAAATATTAGAGGGTAAGTAAAGAATTATTAAATTGTTGTGTATGATCATGTTGGTGGAATTTCAATAGCAAATTGGATGCACGGAATGTAAATCATGATTAGCAAGATATATAATATCTTGGTGTGCGTGTGTGTGTGTGTGTGTGTATATATATATATGTGTGTGTGTGTGTGTGTGTGTGTGTGTGTGTGTGTGTGTGTGTGTGTGTGTGTGTGTGTGTGTGTGTGTGTGTGCATTGTAATAAAGAACTCCACTAAATTCATAATTTGGTTTCAATTGGGTGTAATGTATTAATAATCATTCATTCATGGAAGGGATCATTTGTCTGATTAAATTAATAAACTCTCTTGTAGTGATTCTATACTTTGTTAAGTTATTTAAATTACTATATATCTATTTTGGGATGCAAATGGTATGTTAGTTATTAGTTAGTAAAATATAAAATATTATTTTAATCTAATTGTGATACTTATCATTGATGCATATGGGGTAATGAAAAATAATGATGATAATGGTTTGCCTGTTTGATTGGATTGTATACGAACATATTACATACATGATATGAATTATATATTTACATATGTTGTGTTTTTCATTTGAGGTTACACCAAAGAATAGGGGAATTAATTGATTTTGAGCCTTCTTGAAATTGTGTGCATTACTTATCAATAAAATGAGGAAAAATAATTTGGGTTTTGTTGGTTTGGCCATGAGTGGCTATTCCCCATGTCATGATTAATTTTGTTAATTTTAAAATAATGTTAATAGAACATTGTAAATATGTTATACTAATTAATAATTAGAGTGTGTCACGTGGGTTCTATGCGAATAAAAGACAAAGTAAAATTTAATAATATAATTTTTTATTAGGTTTATAAGGTAATTGTTTATTTATTCTTTTTGACTAGTACTAACGGATGGAATTTAACGTGACATATTTACAATATAATCTGGGTGTTATATTGCTTAATCCATGTACGGATTTCGTACTCAGCTCATTTGATCACTTTTGTATTCGGTATATCTTGTGATATCTCATCGTTTATATTTGTTTTCTTATATTTTGTTAATACTCTAAAATAGAAATTTGATCTTTTATACCTTGATTATATTCTATAAATTAAATATCTTTCATTCAATTATAATTTGTACGTATTTCGTACTTCAACAATATTCTTTCAAAAATTGTTTTGTTCGTTTTGCTTCTCATTTTTGAATTTCGATAATATCTCATATGGTTATTGTTTATTAAATCCATTTGATAATTCGTTTGATTTCGGATATTCAGAAATTTGTAATTATACTCTCTGGACTTGTTAAGCATATCTAATTTCGTATTCGGTCGTGTATAGTAATTTATTCTGATCATGTATAGATGTACATGTTAACATATCTTTGGTCTTTGTATTTTTACATTTTTTTTTTCAGTTGACATGTAAACTTGGAACCCTTTTGTTAGTATTGTATCGCATTCGTTGTGACATAATATCTTTGTTAGATTATACCGTAGGGTATACCTGAGCTTTAATTAAAAAAAATAAATAAAAACTTAATCACCTGTTGGGGTACCACAGGCATGTCCTCTAGCACTGAGACATGACACTTTTCGCGGCGGTGTGATCAGTCCACGTCGTCTCCATTTTGTGTTCAGGAGGGCATTGGTCATTTGGTGTTCTGTTGTGGGAAGCGTATGGATTGACCCTAGCTATTTGTTTTGTGGATTGGTGATTGTTGTGCCGAACACACCTTCTAATTTTGCATGCATTTGGATCTGCAGTCCAATGTGTGATTTACTTGCATTGCATTATTTTGCCTGTGTGGCATTATTTTATCTGTATGGCAATATTTTGACATGCCTGTGTGGCAAGATATATTTCTGTTTTGTTCTGAGCTCGGTATGAAATAATACCCAACCACTTTGATTCAGCCTATTATTTTATTGTGTTATCGATTTTAGTTCAGTTTAGTATTCTATTGACTCGCCTGTGAGGCATTCTTTTGACTTGCCCATGTGGCAAGATATATTTTGAAATAAGTATTCAGCATTCTTTTTGTTTCGATTAATTCTGTTGACTTGGCATACTTTTGTTCAAACTTTGAAATTTTCATTTTCCGTTGGCATTGATCGATTTTTGAGATTATCATTTGTATTCTGCTTATTTGATTATATATTTTAGTCTTGCTTCGTTTGTATTTCTATATCCGTACTGGGTATTTGGCTCATGCTGTGTTTTTCTTCCGTATAGTACTTAGGGGGATCAAGGGCAAGTGTGATGAGAGCTCCCTTACATCCTAACGGTTAAGATATCCTATTTAGGTTTTTGATTTTATTTTGTCATTCCATTGTGTTTTGTTCATAACCTCCCTTTCTATTTCGGGAATGGGGTGTTACAAGGGTAGTGGTAACATATGTTGTCTAAGGGGACGACGATGATTGGGGCTTCCAAGTGCATTCCAAAACTAATCAAAACGCTGAGGTTTGGCCATAACTGCCCATTCCACAACTGTAGGGCCAGAGGTTGATTTCTTTGAAGGAGAAGGGGCAGAACTAATGTTGGAAGCCATTGGAGAATCTTTCTCTGGGGAAATTAAGGAGTATGTAAGAGGAGGAGATAAACCTGAGGAATATTTTGACAAGGAATATAAGAAACCCATACATGAAAAGGCAAAACCCATCATAAGGAAATAAATAAGATTAAAGGGCCTTTTGTTATCCCTCATGGATTTGGCTAAAGGCCCATTCATAAAGAAGTTATTGGTCTTAGACTGGCTCTTGAGGATGTGGTAGAAAGCATTCACCTTGAAGTGACCACTAGCCATATCTTAAATGGTGAATTACTGAACTAATTTAGGCTAAGGGCTTAAGGTGGCAATGGGCTGGCTTGGTGACTAGTAAGGGAAGGGTGGCATTGGGCCTTATGTGGGCTCTCTTAAGGCAACCTACTTTCCCTAACCAAGGTAGAGTGCCCTCCAAATTTATCCCTTAAGCTTACATAATCAATGGATAATTGGGGAGAAAAAGATCCTAAAGGGAGATATCAATAGATATCTTAATAAATAGTAACAAGATATTTAATCTTACATGAGATAAAGCCTAAGGAGGATCCAGCCTAGATAGAAAATAGTGCCCATAGGGGAAGGAACACGTAGCCTATATACATGTGTGGAATTAGAATAAAGGAGTTGGTTGGCACAAATATATATATATATATATATATATATATATATATATATATATATATATATGCGTCATATGTATGAGAGCCATGAGTTGATTGTTGGTACTATTGATGTCTCAGTAATCTAAATAGTCATTTCTGTTTAACTGTTCATCTATTTCTTCTCATCTTTATACTTCGTTTAAACCACATTTCTTGCTGAAGAACTCCTAGTTGGACTCAATCTTGTGTAAGTCTCTTATGTGTGAGCAGTGTATGGTTATAGGTCTTCTCTTAGGAATGTGTCTTTTTAAAGTAAAAAGGTATGTGTTAAAACTAGTTAAGAGATATCAAGAAACAGTTTAAATAGTTAAAATGAGTAGGTTTTTTAGATCTAATTCATCAGTTAGTTCAAGATCAACTATGTCCTCTATACCTGATTTCATCAATCAGGAAGAACATAGTTATGAAAATTTAAGTCAAGATTTGAAAAACTGGAACATACCCAGTATTGCCCCAAAAGAAATTTACCAGTCAACTTTTACTGATAATTTTAAAATAAATTATAATGTTAAAACAGTTGAAAAAATTTATGCAATTAATAAAGAACATGAAAACTGTAGTCTTTTAACTGCAGAAGTAATTAAAAAGCATAAAAAGAAAGGTTATAATTTCATCCACATAGGATTAATCCAAGTTACTGTCAAACCTTTAAGTATTAAAGGAATTAACTCAAGTATACTCTTGTGTCTAAAAGATGCAAGGTATTTAAATTATGTTCCAAGTATTTTAGGCATAATGGAATCTAATTTGCACAATGGATCTGTCCATTTTAATTGCTTTTCAGATTTTACATTAAGTCTAAATGACCCTCATTTATTAAAAGTATTCACTCTAAATATTAAAATTGCTAGACAAATCACCCAAATGATGGAAGGATATCAAACATTGGCTTTAATATTTAGACTTCATTATAAAATAATGAAAACAAATTTAAATTTTCATGCTTTGAGTAAATGTCCAAAAGACAAAACTGTTTTAATTCAAGGAAGTCCTAGTGAGGCTAATATCCAGGTTCCAAAGATCATTCTTTGGAAAGATATTAATTTACCTAGTCAATGGATCTTGGAAAACGAAATTCCTCAAAAACTAATTTCAAATAACATAATGAATTTAGATAATGTTAAACAATACCTAGATGGAATAGTCAGAATAAGTTTTGATAATTCAACACTTAGAATACCTTTAATTTTAGAAGAAATAACTAGTACATCAGCACCTTCTATGAAAGATTCTGATTACTTAGTAAAACAACTCTTCAAAATATCAAATTAAAAGGTGTAATGAACAGTGGTCAGACCAGTCACCCTTATTATGTTAATAATGAATCTATAAACCAGTATGAAGAAGATGAACAACAGTTATCTCCTACACAATCAGATTTTAAAACTAAACTAATTAATTCTCAGTTATGTGCTATTAACAAAGAATTTGAAGTTAATTGGGGAAACTTATATAGTGATTTTAATTCTAAAGAAAATAAAAGTAAAAGACATCAATTTCGCGAAAACCATAATAAAATTGATAGAGAAAAAATAGTTAATAAATGAAAAAAAATTATTATAAAAGAAGAAATAAACATTACTTTTTATATTTGGTATAAAAATATTATGGTAAATGTAACGTAATTACTTAAAGTTAATTGATTAAATAAGATAAAACAAAGATTTCATCTACTCACCCTCCTTTGGAAACAATAATAATAACAATAAAAAATTCTTCAGTTACTGTTAGTCCTTTTAAAATTTCTGATAATAATTACGATTAAAAAAAGATAATTGAACAAAACAATTTTACTGACCAATACCTAGTAACCCTAGGAAAACAATTAGATAAAATTGAAGAAAAAATTGAAATACAACTAGATAGTAAAATTAAAAAAACAAACTAAAGAACCATTATTAAATTTACCAGAACAACGGCGAGGGTTAGGTATTCCTAATAAGGATCTAGAACTTGCTAGAACACTAGATAAATTATTTAAGAAATTAGACAAGCCTGAAACTAGTGGTCCTAAGGCTTTAACTGTCATAGGCAAAAACACTAGTCAAAATGAAGATGATAGTGATGATTCTACTATCAGAAAAATAGAAAATCAATTTAATAAATTGAACTTTAAAAATTCAAACCATACAAGTTTAACAAAAAAATTGGTATTCCAAACCAACCCCTCCTGACTTACAGTTAAAAGAAAGAAATTTGGATAATCAATTTTATGTTTTCTCTAGTAAAATGTATAAATGAAATATTGATGGTTTTAGTGAACAACAAATTTTAAATAAATAAAACTATATGTCTATGGTTGCGAACAGTTATATAACTTCTTTCAATAATTTAGGACAATCCGAAATTGTTGAAATATGAACTGCTGGATTCACTGGAATTTTTAGATCTTTGTGGGAAAAACACCTTACTGAAGAAACTAGATATTCCATAATTCATGCTATTAAAAGAGATAATGATAGTAATCCAATTTTTGATGAACAAATAGGGATTGGTCCCCCTGATGGAGTAAACACTTTATTATACACCATAATAAAATATTTTATTGGAACTCCTAATAACATCACTGAAAGAATACATGACCAACTAAGTAACCTTACTTGTCCAATTTTAAGTGACTTTAGATGGTATAAAGATGTGTTTACCTCTAGAGTTATGATAAGAAATGACACTAACAAACCTTTCTGGAAAGAAAAATTTGTTAATGGTTTACCCAGTCTTTTTGTCCATAAAATTCGAGAAGAATTGAGTAAAGATTTAGATTTCATTGACTATGATAACCTAACTTATAGGGATATAATAAGTCAAATATAGAAAACGGGTCTTAAAATGTGTATTGATTTTAAGATTAGTAAACAGTCTAATAAAGATAAAAAGAAAGCTCAATATGAATTAGGAACTTTATGTGAACAATCTGGTTTACCCCTATTGCTCCTTCTAAAAGAAAAATTAAACATAAATTTAGTAAAAAAGAAAAATTTTAAAAATATAAAAAACATCATATTAAAGATAGTTATTATAAAAAGTCATCAAAACAATTAACATATAAAAAGCCATATAAAAAGAAGACTTTTAAAAAATTTGACTAAAGTAAAATTATTTGTCATAATTGTGAAAAACCAGGCCATTACAAAAATGAATGCAAAGTTAAAAAAAATTAAACGAGTTAAAAATATCTAATGAAGATACTGAACAAATATTAGAATTAATGAGGATTGAGAATGATTACAGCAGTGCTTATTGTTCTGATATACCATCTCAATCATCAGATAATTCTAGTACCAGTAAAACTGATTCTGAAAGTGATAATAGTCAAAATCCTAACGTAACAATTAGATTATGCAAATAATTACACGAACACATGTTGTACTAAAAATTTAAATGTATTAACAAAAGACAATGAAGAATAAAATTTATTAATAAACTTAATTAGTAAAATAACAGATCCTCAGTTAAAAACTTAGTACATGAAATAATTAAAAAAATTACTTACTAAGGAAAGTGATACTAATAAAATAGGCAAAAACATTAAAAAAATCCTATTTTTAGCATAAACAAAACACTTGAAAGATTTAAAATCCCAATTAAAGAAATAACAATAACTGAATTAAATGAAGAAGTTAATAATTTGAAAAAAAAATCAAAAAATAACCAAAAAAATCCTAAGTTAAAACTTGAAATCAGTAAAATCAAAAATAAAATTGATCTTAATCTTAATAATTCTTCTGATGAAGAACAGACAGAAACAGTAGGTGTTAATGACCCTAACAGTAATGAATTCCTTTTTGAACAAGAAAATTCATTAAAAAAATTAAAAGATATTACCATCCAGAAATGGTATATTAATGTCACATTAATAATTAATAAAACTTTTGTTGTTGAACTTCCCGCCATAGTTGACACTGGTGCAAATTTAAATTATATTCAGGAAGGCCTTGTCCCAACCACATACTATGAAAAAACAAGTGAAAGATTAAGTTCTACTATGATAGTCAAATGGAAATAAAGTATAAATTACCTAAAGTCCATATTTGTCAAGATGGTATATGTTTTAAAACTTGTTTTGTTTTAATTCGTAACATGACAAATAAAATCATTTTGGGATTATCATTTATATATTTATTATATCCATTTACTACTACAACAAAAAGTTTAACAAGTCAATATTTAGGTCAAAAGGTCACATTCAATTTCATCACTGAACCTAAAGAAAGAGAGACCTAAGAATCATTCAGGAACAATCAATTTATAAACATTTAAATATATTAAATAATAAAAGAAGTCATTTAAAATATTTAAAAAATTAAATTAAATATATAAAAGTTGAAAAACAATTAAAAAATGTTAATTTACAAAACAAGATTAAAAAATTTAGTGATACTTTGACTAAAGAAGATTGTTCTAATCTTTCTCATGCTTTTTGGCATAGAAATAGACATATTGTTAGGCTACCTTATGCTAAGGAATTTAGAGAGCATTTAATTCCTACTAAGGCTAGATCTATACAAATAAATAGTGAACAAATGGAATACTGTAAAAATGAAATTAATGATTTGCTCAGTAAAAATTTAATTAGAAAACATAAATCTCCTTGGTCCTGTCTAGCTTTTTATGTAATTAAAAATGCTGAAAAAGAAAGAGGGATCCCTAGATTAGTAATTAATTATAAACCTTTGAACAATGTACTTGAATGGATTAGGTATCCTTTACCCAATAAAAAAGACTTAATTAACAGAACATGTCAAGCAATTATTTTCAGTAAATTTGATTTAAAGAGTGGATTTTGACAAATTCATATTCATGAAAATGATAGGTATAAGACAGCCTTTACTACTCCTTTTGGTCCTTATAAATGGTGTGTAATGTCATTTGGTCTTAAAAATGCCCCTAGTGAATTCCAGAATATCATGAATAATATTCTAAACCCTTTTAGTCATTTTGCTATTATTTATATTGATGATATCCTAATATTTTCTAATTCAATTGAAGAACATTGAAAACATTTAAATTTATTCTTCAATACAATCAAAGTCAACAGATTGGTCTTATCACCTAGTAAATGTTCTTTATTCCAGACTAAAGTTAGATTTCTTGGTCATACTATTCATTATGGTCAAATCTAACCCATTAATAAAGCCATTCAATTTGCAGACAAATTTTCTGATGAAATTCTTGATAAATCTCAACTCCAGAGGTTCTTAGGATCTCTTAATTACATTGCTGAATTCTATAAAGATCTACGAAAATAATGCAAACCTTTATTTGAACGTTTGCAAAATAATCCTCCTCTTAGACATCGGTTCATACTTTAATTGTCCAAGAAATTAAAAATCATGTTAAGACACTTCATTGTCTTGACATTTCAAACCCTTCTACATTCAAAATAGTTCAAATAGATGCCTCCAAAATTAGATTTGGAGGAATACTCATTCAAAAGTTAACTCCTACTTCTCCTGAACAGATTGTCTATTTTCATTCTAGTGCATGGGATACTACACAAGCAAATTATTCTACTATTAAAAAAAATTATCTTTAGTTTTATGTATCAATAAATTTCAAAATGATTTATTAAATAAAAAATTTTTGGTTAAAATTGACTGTAAGTCAGCAAAATATGTTTTAGAAAAAAATGTTCAAAATATTGCCTCTAAACAAATTTTTATAAGATGACAAGCTCTTTTAAGCATTTTTTATTTTGATATTAAATACATTAAAGGCAGTGAGAATTCAATTTCAGATTTTCTTACTAGAGAGTTTATCACAGGTTCAAAATGAGTGTGAGAGGCACAGGTGCAGGTACCTCTAGAGGTGGTGGTCGTACAGGCCAAAACAGTTAACATAGGGGAACTATGGTTCCTCATCCAATAAATTTACCTCCAGCAATGGAGTCAGTAAATAGGTTCCAGGTCCTTGGTCAAACTTTGAGGCCTTTTAATTCGGTTTTAGCTAGTAAACATAAACCAATTGATCCTTTTTGTAGCCCAGAAACTCAAAGTGTCAAACCCAGTTACCCTATTTCAAAGTCAGAATATGAACCTGGTTTTCAAATAAATCTTTTCTATATTGAACCTCATTTGAAGCCAAAAATTGACCCCATTCAACTTATCAGCCAGTTTTTTTCCCACTGGATGACATTATATCCCTTTTGCTCCTTATAAACCATTAACTTGTTAGAAAGACATTTTAATCCAAACAGAGTCAATAGTCATTAAACCCATTTACCAAAAGAATGATGATTCCAAAGTCCTCTACTATTCACTTTACATTAGGGTAGTCACCCTTCTGATCTCCAATATTTAATTAATCAATATTTATATTTTTGTTATTATGATTACATAGAAGCTTGGCATAAGATTTTCCTACACCAAAATCAAACTTTTAATCATTCGTGGTTCTTACAATTTGACCATAAGTTCAAGAGTCAAATTCCATTTTGGTTTATTGTTTGGTGGACCAGATATGGACCTACCATTTCTATTTTTCATGATCTTCTCCAGCAACAAGTCACTCACTATAGTAAAACTAAATATAACCCCAAGTTTGAAGGAATCCCAGTATTACTTCAATTCACCAGTAAATATAAGATCCATTGGATTCTTAAATGACAATATAATCTTAAAACCCCAGTAATTGATACAATTGTTAAACGTTCTGACCATTTCCAAGCCACAGTAAGTCATCACAGTCAAGTTAACATGGTCACCCGCATCTTCTTCGTTAAATGGTGGGATAAATTTGATGTCAATAGAATTATTCGACAAGTTCAATTAGAATTTTCAATCACCCCAGCCAGCATTTCTCCATCAAAAGATAAAGAAATAAAAATGCAAAGTCTAACAAGTTCCATTGATATTTCCAAAATCAAAAACTGTTTTAGTGAAGAATTAAAATTATTAATCCAAGTAATTAATAGAAGAGATATTGATTTGAGTAAAGATAATGAATCAGAAAAGTCTTCTTCTGAAGGTTCGGTAACTAGTAGCGAACCTTATGGAAGTAAAACCCTTCAAGATGCTCAAGACCCTTTTGCATAATGAAATATGCCCAGTCAATTCTTAGATTCAGTCATAATGAAGCCTCTTATCTTTTTCGGACATATGGAATCTCGAGGCAAAGCTCCAGTCATCCATAGTCAAAAGTTATAATCATTCCAATAACTTTCACTATTCATCTACAGTTCCTTCTGTGTGAAGCTACAGTCATCGCCCCAATCCTTTCTATAAAAGAAGCAGACATTCATTCAGTAAAGCGGAATTCATTTTTTCCATCTTCAGGAATTCTCTCTGAGTATATCCTGTATTTAGTAAACAAAATTTGTATTTTATTTGCCTCAAGTAAGTTTAGCAGATGTTCTGCAAAATCATTTGACATTGTAAGTTAATTTCAATTTATATAAATTTAATTTTCAGTTAACTATTGATTTATTTTCAATTATATTCAACTGTGAGGTCCCTCTCTCAAATATCCCTCTGCATCATTCATTTTCATTCTTGTTCTTATTTTTAATACTTGTTTTATACTTTGATTATTCCACCTTCATGGCTGGTTAGCTTAATATTCATCTGTGAGGTCCCACTCCCAAATATCCCTCTACAACATTCATTTTCATACTTGTTCTTATAATTTCGCCCTCATGGTGTGTGTGTATATATATATATATATATTCATTCACCACGAACCTTGATTGTCTTCTATAGAAAGATAGGTAGACTGAGAGAAGGACCTTAAGAGCAGAGATAAAAGGACCCTAGATTACGACCCAAGATCAACAGCCATGAATCCTCATGTGACATTTCAGATTTTTAACAAGATTTCTAATTAAGGATCTTGGCTAATTAAGTAAAGGTTGAAAGTTAAAACCTAGTTTATAGGACAAAAAGTGTAAATAAGTAATTAAATTTAATTTATTATTTAATCAATCTGTTAAGAATGTTCTATGTGATTGAATTGGTAAAGAGGGACTCTTAATGTATAAAATGGTTTATAGAGGTTATGAGGATCAGTCACTAATTTATGGTACATTAGTGGCTTGATATATGAGAAAATTATAATAAATATAATTTGCTATAGTTGAATGAAAATAAAATGGATTAAAGGCGAAAGATAAAATGTAATACCTATTATTAGGTAGTTATAAAGGAATTATCGTAAGACACTGTGTTGTGTCAGAATGTGATAGATTGAATGTATTCATATATATATATATATATATATATATATATATATATATATATATATATGTATATATTTGATCTAATAATGAAAGAAAAATTTAGACTTAGAAAATAATAGAAAATGATTGAAGAAAAGTGTAAATTGAGCTTAGGTTATGATAATTAATAACCAGTTTGATGAATAGGCCTTGAGAGACTAGGTTATGAGAATGGCAAGGTAAGATATGTCAAATGTGCAGAAATAATGAAATAGTTTAACCTAATCTGTATATTAGGAATTAACTGAAAAATAAGAATTTTGAAATTAAAAATCTGAAATTTATTAATGAATCAACGATAATTGATTAAACTGAATTGAGTAGTTATGCGGTGTATAAATACAGAAGATGATACTCCCAATTAGGAGTAGAACAAGTTAGAAATGTATATGATACAAATTAGTATGTGTGTACAATGTAAATGAATGTAATGACTTAAAAAGTCGTAAAAGAGGTATTATGAACTTAAATGATAAAAGGAGTGGATTTTGGTAATCCGGACATGGTTCACTTTTTGAGAAAGCGGTTTAATGAAAAAAGTGAGCATTTTCATGATTTGAAGTGACAAAAATGTAAATTAATTAAATATGGAACCAAGACTGTTCGTAGGAAACTAGAAATGCAATTTTAGTCAAAAGAAGTTATTTAGTTGATTTGTGATTAAATAACTAATTAAGCTATAAAATAAGACTACGTGAAGGTAGCACAGTGGAAAATGAATGACATAGTAGGTCGATTAAAAGAAAAATCAACTTAAATGAGCATTAAATGAATTAATGATTGGAATGTATAAAAGTTTACTTAAAAGGAAGTTTCTATAAATAAAAAAAAAATCTAGGAAATTGGGCAAATAACTAAAATACCATTGACAAATTAAGTAATGACTGTTGTATCCCAAAAGGTGAAATGAATAAAATGTCCTTGACTAAATGTGTAC
The DNA here is from genome assembly GCA_947179155.2 of Hedera helix. Taxonomy (NCBI): domain Eukaryota; kingdom Viridiplantae; phylum Streptophyta; class Magnoliopsida; order Apiales; family Araliaceae; genus Hedera; species Hedera helix. The sequence goes on from OX359286.1 coordinate 10,001,661, forward strand.
CAAAATATCCTTGGTTGAGTTAGCCATGATTAAGTTAAGTTAACTCAATTTGAGTTAGCTCTCATAAATTAGCATGTAATAGCTCTTCTCCTTCATTTCATATTTTTGAAATTTTAAGCCCTATGAGAGATAAAGGATAAGCCATGGAAGAAGGAGCAAGAAGCTTGTGTTTTTGGAGCTTGGAAGTTTAGATGATCAAGGAGAAAGAAGTAAAGAGGAAGGTCTCGACATGGTAAAGCTTTCTATGTAAGAAGATTGATCATCTATAAAGGTTTAAAAGTTTTCTAAACTTAAAACTTGGATTTATGTATGTCTATGCATGTATGTATAGTTAATGGTATGATTTATGGAAGAATATGTGTTTAGAGTTAGAAGATAATGGTGAAACATTAAGCTATAAGGTTGAACATGAAGGTTTTGTGTGTTTTTCATGTTTTAGAGCATGTTAGAGACCTTAAAGTAAAGAAAGTATGAATTTGAAGTCTAAAAACTAGCTATGTAGTAAGATGTTCATACAAACCTATTTTAAAAGTAAAGGAATTTGGAACAATTCATATATATGTAGTATAAGGCTATAAAGTTGATAAATGAACTCTTTAATGAGTATATGATAAAGGAAGTCTAAGTGTTGGAAATGAAATTTTTATGTCAAGTTGATGAAAATCCAACTTAAGGGTGATTTTTGAAAATTTTAAAAGTTTAATGGTAAAATGAATTTAAATGACTTAGTTTTATATTATTACACTTGTCTACGTTGATTTAGTAGTCAGCGGATGAAAGTTAGAATGAAAATGCGTTTCGAACGATCGAAATGAAGCGTTTCGACCTCAAACAAATTTTTACAGACAAATCTCGCTTCTTAAATACCTAAGTTATTATAAAGGTCTAAACATGTCTTATATGATGTATAGAGACTACATCAAGCGTTGGAATGAACATTATAAGTGAATGACCAAAAATCACAAATGTGAAGAAAAGGTTAAAAATAATTCTAAGTGTAAAAACGAGTTTAAACGATTTTTTACGGGCTAATTATTTGATATTTAAGAAGTCAAATGAGCCAAGTAGTATTTTTATAAAATACTAGGTAGTAAGACCTAGTTATGGTTTAAATTTGAGCTTAATTAGATGGAAGATGAAGGAGTTAAAAATCAGCAAAGTTGGTGTAAAAATCAATTTTTCTAGTTTTTGAACACTACGTTGAGGCGTAGTGCGACTGCAAGGAATTCGCCAAGGGCAAATTCAAAGCTTGCCGGGGCGAAATGTCCTGTATTCGAAAAAAATTGAAGTATCCAAAAAGCTAAGTTTTGATGTGGGATGATGAAAATAGGTTATGTAAACCTTAGATTGATAAAAATGATAAATATTTTGGGTATTAAAGTATAAAAGAACAATGAATGATATAATATAACATACCCAAAAGCTAAGTAAAAGCATGATAATGCTTGTGTAAAAGTTCAATAATGAGTTAGGATGTGTTATTAACCTATTTAAAGTATAATACATCAAATGTGTAATGAACAGAGACTAATGATCAAGTGATAATGGTTTAAGTTTGAAGAAGATAAGAAATGTGATTTAACCTTATAATGATATATAGGTTTAATGTTGACAGATAGAGCTCAGATTAGCAAACCAACAAGACGGATATGAAAGACGTTCAAGGAGTGTAAATGTGAAGTTTAATGAAGGTTAACAGGCAAGTTTTTCAAAACTTGTTGAAATGAAATAATTGTTCTATGTGAACTATTTGACAAACTATGTGACATAAAATGTTTTGAAATGTCCACTTTGTGCAACTATGTGTTTTAACTGTTAAATGCGATATGTGACATTTATATTTTGAAAATGCACAGCATGGCAAAATAAGGAATGTATGACGCATGTATAAGAACTACAAGTATGAAATGTGCTATTTGTTAGATTTGTTGAGTCTTTGTGCTCACTCTTGCTATAAACTGACATTTTCAGACAAAGTACGAGAAGGCCGGAGGTACCGATAAAGCTAAAGGGTAAGGAATGCTAAATGTTTAGAAAAGCATAAAGGATTTGTTTTATGTAATTATGTAATGTAACAAGCCATTCAGATAAATGTAAACCTATAAATGTATAAGTTAATTGACATTATAGTTTTAGAATATTAAACTTTGTCGTTAATAATGAGATGTATGATTTGTAAATCCATTAGGGATGAGATGTATGTAAGAATTATTCAGAAAAGTTTGGAATAAGATAGGACTAATGTATTATTGTAAGTCGAGTCTTAAATGTAATAAACTCGCATGTATAGTACAGATGTATGTAAACAAGATTATGTACGGATAGTTATGCATGGTGACGGTGTTCACAGGTTAATTTAAGATATGATTTTGAAATGTAATAGACTAGGTCATGATTTATATATTTATAATCTAAGTTCCAATGTATAGAATGTGAATGTTATGATTCTGAGACAAATAATGAATGTAAGCTTTAATAAACAAATTTATGAACTGTATTATGTTTGTATGATATGGTGTTAAGGATAAAAGTTATGTTATAACGCACGAGATTGCCATTAGAAAATGATGGGGTTTCGGGGTCATTACACCTCTAATCCTCAAGACTCTTTTTCCCTGTGATTTGTGATGTTACTTCAGGTGTTGCCTTGCTTTCCATCATACTCTTGGGATGAGCCACTTCCTAGTCAAGTAACCAACTAGTGGGTCCACATGATGGCAGCCACTTGTAGGCATGCAACCTTCTGATAAGTACTATTTTGCCCTTCTGATTATTTTTATTCAATTTTTGTCCTGAACACATCCTGTCACTTAGATCAATCCTGGGCCCTTAAGTCATAGTTGAATGACATGAGAAGGATTACCCGTTAAGATTCAATATAATTTGTGTTTTGGTATATATGGACAGTTTACATATGTGATGTATTTTTATTGATTAATTAGGATAGTCTAGTAGGTTTAATTATTTTTGGGCCTGTTTATGTTTTGGGCTTAATTTTTAAGTTTATTGAATTTTATTTATTTTTAGGGTTTAGGTAGTATAAATAGTCTCTTTGGGTTATTATTATGGAACAACTCTCATTATTATTGAATTATCATATTATTTTGACAACTGTTCAACAGTCTTTTATCTCTCATTTGTAGATTACTGTGATCGTAAAGTTATATATTCAATTCTTGTGATTGTTTTTGTTGTTTACCCGTCTTTCGCTATGTCAGTTGGCATCAGAGTCTGGGAGTTAGCGTAATACAAGAACGATTTTACTAATTAAGCAACCCACTACAATGTCGATATGAAGGAAAATAATGTTAATCAAAGTTGCTTAGCCAAAGATTAAGAGCAATCGTTCGTTCATCATGGGGACTAGTTAATCTAGTTGAATTTATCTTTAAATTTTCTATTTATCAAAAAAAGGAAAATATTTCAGTTGTCGCTAGAAGCTTCACCGTGGCCCGCAACATTCATCTTTATATGTTAGAATGATTTGTGCCGAAGTCTTGTAACAGAGGTAACGCCTGTTCATAATGTTGATTTAATTTTGGCGTATTACAACTAAATCCCCTTATTTTGATACAATAGTTAATATGGACCCTCAAGTTCCGTTAACTTCAAAGTGATACCTGTAACTTGGAACCTTTAAGATCCAGGCCTTACATTATTACTTTGATAGTTTAATCTTTGAATCATAATATTGAAGATGTCTCGGACTACAAAACTAAAGATTTCTTAAGTTAAGGATAAAATTTGTTTTCTTAAGAATGAACGTGACTTGTTGGACTATGAAATTTATCTGCGTTATTATAAAAAATTATTACTCGATTATGATGATCTTTTAGAGGCATTAGATAAAAGCACATTATAGACTTTATAAGTTGAAACATCGGTATCAAGTTGAGAAAAGAAGAGCTAGAAAAGAGTGTAAAAAGGAGATTTCTTTTCTAATTGATGAAGTTAGTCGGTATAGCACAAATTTCTTAGTCTGCGCAAAAAATCTTCAAGAAAGTTATAATGCCACACTCTCTACTAGAAGGATCAACTCACATAACGACATCACAAGAATCTATAATACATCGAGGAGATCTATTAAAGAAACTTAGTATCTAGGGATTTGAAAGTAGTATGCCCTCAAGTCAATCACATTTTATGTGATAAGCATATATTTTGTAATCTTGTTCATTTATTAATAAAAGTATCAAGGCATTTCTTTATTCATGATTAATTACTTGAATTAATCAAATGGATAAACCCATAGTTTTCGAGCAATACTTTTAGAACCATGATGAGGATCATGCTAATGAGATCTAAATTCAAGATAGCTCAAAAACTAAAATTGTTCCCAATCGTTAGATCACTAAAAAGAGATTAGTTGATCCAGATAGATTGGTATATACTATGTTTGCTTTTATGAAGATGATGATTGATTTCATAATCATTTGTGTAGAGACACTAAAGCAAGTATGTAGCTGTTTATTAAAGAATAAGTTCACTGAACGTGACTCGTTCAAGGAACACCTAATGGAGTTTTACTTGTCTATCAATAGGAGTTCCTTGTGTGATAATCGTACAAGTGATCCTTGGACTTGAGATCATCATAATATCTTGTGTGTACTAAGTTATACTTTGACATATTCCTTAAGACTTGTTGGTATATCAAAGGATATGTTTTGGTATAATAAGGTACAGATGGAGATAGGTGAATGATAAACAAATGATCTACCACTTCCACTAAAGGAAGAGAATGTCCTATGCGATTTAATAAGTGACAACTCAGAAATCCCTAGCCAGGGTTAAATGGAATTAGAAAGAAGTTTCTAATTTACATTAATTAGAGTTGTGCATTTGTGAATTGAAATGCATATTATCAAATAAATAAGACTTGACAGAAATTCCGTGTCTTATATTTGATTGGGACATTGTATAGTAGAAGGATTGAATTATATGGTAACTATTTGCTAAAAGGTTTTTTTACGATCAAATGTTGAAATCTATATTATCTGGAAAGTCGACTAATCGCTTAGGGGGCTTACCTTTATTGTGGAATAATTATTTATTCTGAATTAAATAGTTAATTCGTAATAAATGAATTAGAATTGTTCTAATTTATTTATTATACAACCGGTTTAATATGGAAACCTAAAGGGTCACACCGCAAAAGAGTAATATTTATTTTAGAAGTGGATGGCATAATCGTAATAATAAATTAAGTATATTTAATTTATACTATGTTGATAGAATAAATTAAATAACTTAATATTTATAATATAGTATTTTAGAAATACTAATTATAAATTAATAAGAGGAGTCTTATTATTATTATTATTACTATTATTATTATTACTAGTATTATTATTTAGTTCCTACATGATTTAGGAATTAATTAATAAGTAGTAGTATTATTGTAAATAATTAAGTTCTTAAATAGTTTAGAAATTGTAATTATAATAATTAATTAAGTTACTAAATGGTTTAGTAATTAATTAATAAGAAGTACTCTCATTATTTAATAATTAAGTTCCTAAATGGTTTAGGAATTATAATTAATTAATTTAGTTTTTAATTGAATTGAAAATTAAATTAAAACCCTAATCCTAAATAGTTTATGAGGGTTGACTAGATCTATAAATAAGGGGAGTCTTATCATAGATCAAGGTTACACACTCTTTCATTAGAATAGAGAGAGTACTCCATAATTCTCTACATCTAAGGAGTTAGAGAGAGAGAAAGAATTAGGGTTAGCCACCCATGGTTTGGAGAAACTATAATCCACTTCTTTAATTCATAGATCTCTTGGTGGATCACCTCTAGAGGCTTCACACTTGGAGAGCTAAAATTGATCCGTGGAATCTAAGCGGTGAATTTGAAGAAGAACGTGAAGGTTTAAAGGGAAATGAACTTGTGCCCGTGGAAGCTTGGTTCTACAAAGGTATAAATTCTTTTATCTTTCATCAATTAATAATAGTCGCATAAGAAAGATCCGGGTTAGTGGTTTGTACAAAAATTTTAAAATCTGATTTTCTTGCTTCTGTTGTGCTTATATAATTTGATTATATGTATGCCATATTTTTGCAAACCAACAGTGGCATCAGAGCCAAACTTATGCGAACTATTAATTGTTTTAATTTCATACATGTATAGGTATGTGTTTAGAACAATTTATTGGTTATAATTTGTTGTATAGAATCATGGATTTTGAAAATCAATTGCAAAAATCGTGTTTTGAAAAAGAAAAAAAAAAGTTTTGTTTTTTAATTTCTGCGAGCTGCTACAATAACCGGAAACAATGCACAGCGCGCATTACGCAGTTCAGTAGCATGCGCGCATTGCGCGAACAGACTCCACTGCACGCATTGCGCGGACGCTTTCACTTTGCGCAATGCGCGGTAAGCATTATGTGCGCAGTCTTGAAACTGGTGGCATTTTCGTAAATAGTTGCAACTTTCGAATTTTCAATTATTTTGTAATTTTGAACAGATTTTTAAATTAAAAAAATTAAAAGTTTATTTTGGGTAATTTTAAAAATACAAAAATTACAAAAATATAATAAAAATAAATTGTTTATTTTTACATGATTTTATAATTAAAATAAAAGGTTTATTTTCAACATGAAATTGGATTTCATGCAACTTTAAATTGTCCATTAAATAATACCAATACATATATGGAATGTTTTATTTTATTCATGCGATGAATATTATTTATTGATATATATGGTGATATATATGATAATAAATGAGATTGATTATGGACTATTGACCAATATGATTGAATTTAATTTTAATTAAATGCATGAATGAATGTTTTTTTTTATAAATAGGGTCTGCGTACCTCGTCTTTCTAATTTTTCTTATGTTTAATTCTATCTCTTTCCTATGTACTTTCCCTTGACTGTTGATCAAGGTTTCTATTTATTGTAAATAATTTGTAATAGGATTTGTTAGAATTATTTTGAAGAATTGGAGCAAAAAAGCAAGGAGCACGTGAAGACCCGTTTGTAATGGAGCCTGAATTTAAATGTAATAGTTACATTTAATTTAATTTATTCTTGCACCCTAGGTTTAACCAATTGATTTATTTGGTGGCTCGAATAAATCAAACTAGAATAAAAGTCCATAATCAATCCAAGTAGAATATTGTATTCTATATGTGCATGCTTAATATATATTTATTATATATTATCCAAACATGCTTTGCATGTTAATTAATATGACGCGTATTTTATATATATATGTGCATGCGCGCTAAACAAGATGAGACAATTAATATTAACAAACCCCTCATGATGTAGATTAAATATTATTTACAAAATGAATTAAAATGTTTAATTCATGAATTAAAAGAGTTTAATTCAATTAAATAAAATTAGAATTGTTCTAATTTATTTATTCTATTACTCATAATATTAAGTTGTAACGTTCAAATATATTTATTAAAAATATCGAACTTCGCTTTCTAGCATGATAAAACGATAGAGTATCAAATACTCGATATAGTTTGTTATGCACACACAAGGCTCATATCGATTATTTGAGATGTTGTTTTATCACATTTGATGCTTATAAAGGAATTGAACATTACTGTTTTGTTGTGCACACACAAGGACGTTATTTTTCTCTTCACTTATATGGAAGTGCTAGGTTTGACTTAACTTAGATAATTTTGATTTGGATGTGCGCACACATAATCATAATAATCTAAGAGGCAAAATACAAAGGAGTTACATGTTGATGTAAATTGACAAGGAGTTGTCTACCTATTGAATAAACTATAGTTTGTTGTGCACACACAAGGCTGTACTTATGTCAATAGGATCATTTTTTCACTAGCAAATCTTTAACTAGATTTATCAAACTATATAAGGAGGGTAATATAGTCTGATGAAAATAGTGGGAGACACCATTTTAAATAAATACCTAATTTATTTTGGTAATTAATAAAATGCATGCATGTTAATGTTGTTATTAATTCACTTAAAGAATATTGTTATGTTTAATTCACTAATACTGCATAACATAATGTATGCTAACAATTAATCGAACCGAATTGTTGGGATTGATTAAACAAATTTGAGAATAGTTCTTAATGTTAAAAAGCTAGCAAATGTCCTTAATTTGCCTATTTTCTACAAACGTTGTAGACTAAGCCTCTGAGAAAGAGATTGCTATTTTAAATGGCAAGATGATGCAAAGGTGGCTCAATGCATCATGCTCGCATCCATAAGTATCGAGTTACAGCGTCAACATAAGAAAATGGATACACCTACTATATTGCTGCACATTCAATAGTTGTATGGTGAGTAAAGTAGGTCAACTAGATATAAGATATCTAAGGAGCTCTTTCGATCTATAATAACCAATGGCACTACAGTAAAGACACATGTCCTAAAGATGATCAATTCGATTGATCAATTAGGACAACCAGTTTTGTCAAGGATGGAAAGTTGAGTCAAGATTCGATCTTGCAGTCACTCACTGACTCTAATTCACAATATGTTGTGAACTTCAAACATTAATAAGCTAAAAGTCAGTTTAACTGATTTGCTTAAATATGTTAAAGACTGTTGAGAGTTACTTTCCTTCCTAGAAAAACCAAGTCTTATTCCTAGATGAATCTTCTAAGCGGAGGAAAATAGCCAAAGGTATTTCTGAGGAGTCAGAAAGAGTAGAAGGCAAAAGAAAGGCTAAACAAAGGACATAAATAAAAGTGATCCCGAGGCAAAGGAGTTTGCTTTCATTGCGATAAGCTGGGACACTGGAAGAACAACTACAAGAAAGTTGTAGTAGTTAAGTAGAAGAAGTTTAGTGAAGCTTCAGCTATAGATATAGATTTGTTCATAATAAAATAAAACTTTCTATGAGTCAAGTTTCTACATAGGTATTAGATACCGGATGGTGGTCTCAAATATGCAAGCCTGTTGCAGAGACTAAACATAAGTAAAAAGCTAAACAAATGATAAGTAATCATGTGCATAGGGAATGAAGCAAAGGTTGTTGCATTAGCCATGAGAACTTATAGTTTAGCACTGCCTACGGGCAAGCCTATTAAGTTAGTAAGTTATTACTAAGTTCCAGTTCTTAGAAACATTATTTCACTTTCATGTGATGACAAGGAGGGGTTTTTTTTGACATTATAATAATGAACAATCATTGTTCCATTTATAATGATGATGTTTTATTTAGAACTGGTGATTACTTAATTGATTTTGTATACTTAACTTACATGAAAAATATTACAATTTGAACAAACTAAAAGCAAAAAGATGATATGAATCATACCTTCATGCAACACTGTTAACTCGATCACGTTAATGAAATAAGACTAAACAAGTTGTATAAAGATAAGCTTTTAGAACCTTTTTTATTATGAATCAAATACAACTTGTAAATCTTGTACATGGATAATATGACTAAATCTCATTTAGTGGACATGGAGAGCGAGTTACGGAGTTGTTAAAGATGATACACACAGTCGTGTGTGGGACCTATGACAACAAATACAAGAAGAGGGTATTCATTCATTACTTTTACTAATGATTCTAGATTTCGATATATGTATTTGATGAAATACAAATCCAAATCGTTTGAAACGTTCAAAGAATTCAAAAGTAAAGTATAGAAACTAAAGGCCTAAAGTATTAAAGTTCTTCGATTAGATCGAGAAGGGAATACTTAAGCAGTAAGTTTCTAGATCATCTCAAGCGAAATGGTATTCTCACAAAATGTACATGGTGATGATCCATAATGAGTATTACCAATCTTCCAGTATCCTTCTAGGGTTATGCTCTAAAAACGATCGCATATCTTCTAAACAAGTTACCTTTAAATTCCGTCCCTAAGACTTCATATGAGTCATGGATATGGAGGAAACTAAGTCTTAAGTATGTTAAGATTTGGATTGTTCAGCTTATGTCAAAAGGTTTGACATGATAAGCTTAGGACGAGATCTGACAAGTGTAAACTTGTAAGATATCCTAAAGAAAATTTCGGATATCACATCTATAATCCGACTAACTAAAATGTGTTTGTTGAAACACACTGCCTCCTAGGAAAAGGAGTTTTTTCCTTAAAGGGTTAGTGGGAGTAAAGTAGATCTTGAAGAAGTTCAAGAACCACAAAACACTACAGATCAAGTAAAGGAATCTGTACAAGTAGATAAACCTATTGTACCACAACCAAGTCATAAATCTGGTTTAGTACCGAAGATACCTGAATGGTATGGATTCATTAAAGGAGTTTAATTCGCCAAGGAACCTAGGTCTCATCTGAAATCCAAACATGTGTTGCAGCACTTTCATATGATTAGATGAATCATTGAAAAAGAGACGACACCATAAAGATGGTAGACTCTTAGAACAGCATTACAGGTCCACTAACTAAAGCATTTACTAAGTAATTTGTACGCCACTTAGAGAAGAATGGTATGGGGATACCAAAGGGCGATTAGCTTTAGTGCAAGTGGGAGATTGAAAGTAGTACCCTCAAGCCAATCACATTTGTTGTGATAAGCATATACTTTGTAATATTGTTCATTTATTAATAAAAGTATCAAGACATTTCTTTATTCATGATTAATTACTTGAACTAATCAAATGGATAAACCCATAGTTTTCAAGCAATGCTTTTAGAACCATAATGAGGATCATGCTAATGAGATCTAAACTCAAGATAGCTCAAAAACTAAAATTGTTCCTAATCGTTAGATCACTAAAAAGGGGATTAGTAGATACGGATTGTGACACCCCCAAATCTGGGCCCACACAGCCCAAACTTGGGTTGTCAAAAGACTACAACAAAATTATTACAAGGTAGAACAACGTTCAATAATACAGTGTATAATAATACACAATTAAGTCTTCACTATTATTATCACACTATTTTACAACACGTGAAGACTACGATAGCTATCCCTCGGACTCTCACTCCATTCTCCGGCTAGACCCAGCTACGTTCTCATCTCCTGTTGAAAACCAATGGAACAAAAGAAATGGTGAGCTCAAATAGCCAAGTAAAGAATATTATGACTAAGATAATGACAAATAAATTATCATTAGCCTTCAACAGTTGAGTTCTTGATATAATACAATAGACTACAAGTTTATATCAAAAATTACAGTTAAATTCTTGAACAACGTTCAGATCAATAATAGTAGTGGAATGAGCAATCTATTAGAAGAATAATGCAGACTATAATGTCCACTCACTTCTCTTTTTAGGAAAAACATCATCAATTTTTATCATTTGAAATACCATTAGTCAAGTAATACAAATTCACGGTTCCTGGTCAGAATCATGCAGATCAACAGTTCATCTTTGCACTACGGACCAAAGATATTCAATATAACACCAACGATCATTGTAACGACCCCGAAATTTGACCCACTTTATTACCTTAAATTTCATATTTATTAAACATTAATTTCCTTACGTCCAAATTTCGGTTCGTTAATAAATCTTTAATTGCCTTCTTTAATCCCTTGATTGATTTATAAATCATCAATTACCAAATTTTTGGTATAAATTTTTCTTTTTCTCAATCATATCATTGTATTAAAATATTTGGAGATCTAAAATCCTTACATCTGGATCCTAGTCCCTGGATCGCAACCTTAACTTTTTCTTTCTGTTACACGTAACATAAAGTTTATCATTCACAATTTACTGTTATTTATTTTCATACAATTATTCCTTGTTGCGTCATTCGTAATCAAACATATAATAATTTCTATCGTAACAATTATCTTGATCAATCACAGTTCAAAATTTAACTTTATTTATCCTGTCTGGATTCAACATATATGTACATACAAAATATCAATATAAACCTAACAACTGTATTCACATTAAATTATGTTATTGAAATATAACAATAACATTCACAACCTTCTGTGATTATCCGTCTTTATATCATCTGATACATTTGAAATTTATTTCTTTCCTGTAAAGATATATATTAAGCAAGTAATGAGCACAACGGCTCAGCAAGTTCAACAGTTTATACTTCACGTAGCACATACCTTATCATGTTTGGCGTGTGTCATACATTACGTGTTGTGCTTCTACTATAGCAATATATCTCATATCATTGCACAAAGTAAACATATTTGTCATATTATCCAAAGATCACATAACACATAATTTATATGCAGTTAACAAATATAATCATATCATAACCGTCAACATTCAACATTTAAGGACTGAAGAACTTGCCTAGCGTCCAGTTATTTAAATTGTTAGCTCAAACCATTAACTCGATCAACCTATGATCATAAAATAATCAAATAATAATTATTTATTTTTTTATGATATTAATTTACTTAATTAATATCATCTCGGGGCCAATTATTAATTTATATGGTTAATTATATTAACCTCGTTCCTTAATAAATTAATTTAACTTAATATCAAATGCTTTCAATACGGACAACCCGACTCATCGGATAAATTTTAGCGTATTAGGTTGTCCAGATTTACATTTATTCATTCTCTAATCATTTAAACTCATTAGATTAATATTTAGAATATTTAAATATTAATCTCCAATATTTAATATTTTATCAAAAATATTAAATTTAATGCCCAAACATCATTTCTATATTTTTAATATTTTTCTATAATTTTCTATAATTTTTAAACAATTTATAAACATTTATTTCAATTAAAAGCACTTTCTGGGGGCATTTTGGTCATTTCCGCGACTTTAGGACACAACCGGTATTTCTCGGAAAGTCCAGGGGTATTTCCGTAATTTTCGTGCCTCTAGGGACACGGTCGGTATTTTTGAAAAAGTCCGGGGGCAATTCTGTCATTTCCGTGGCTAAAGGACACATTCGGTATTAACGGAAAAGGGCAGGGGCACGCTGGTAATTTCCAGCGTTGCAGTCGGTCGCGCAATGCGCGACCTTGCCTCTGCCGACGCCATTAAAACGGCGTCGTTTCTCGGCCCTTTTTCTGAGCCCCGCGCATTGCGCGGATGACCCTTCCGCACGCCCAAAACGGCGCCGTTTAATACCCTGCGCGGCAGCCCTTTTCTTCTTCTTCCCCAGCAGCGAAAACAGTAGCCAGCTTTTCCCACAAATAAATTATTTTTACACCAAATCTTATCACAAAACCATTCCAAAAATTACATAATTCATATATATACATCCTAAAATTATTTAGAATAATTATTCTAATTATTTTCCATTTTTCCATAAAATTTATTTAATACCATAAATACCAAAATAAATCAAATTAATTTGATTTATACCTTCTAAGTGCTTGAAAATCTTCTCATGAAAGTTGTTATGCTCCTCCCTTGGTGGCTATGGCATGCACGGTCGGAGATGGTTGCATGGTGATGGTGCTTGGTTGGTGGAAAAAGAAGAAAGAACACAATAATGTTTTTACTTTTTTATTCTCTTTTCTTTTCTTCCTTTTCTTTTCTTTTATACTTAAAAGCAATTAACCATTTTAAATCTATCACCCAATTCCACCGACTCTCTCACGCAGCCAAGAAGTTTTCGGATCATTACATGCATAATTCTTGCGTAATCAATTAATTTAATACATTGCGTAGTTATTCCGTGTAATAAATATTTTATAAAATAAATATAAAATATTTATTTTAATTTACCAAAATTCATAATATGATTTATTCTTAATTTTAATACCTCTTTTGGGTACTTTACTTGACAAATTTTGTACACGCATAACGCCATACATGTAATTATATGAGGTAATTTATAGCTCCAAAAATCATAAAATAATTCATAGGACATATAAAAATTATTTTTCACTTCGTTTCTTGGACAACATGTTACATTAACATGTTCACGTTTCCGAAATATTATCTATCATAAAAGTCATAATAATTTCATTATACATAAATATAATTTTTAATAACTTAAAACATTCCTTTTTCTTATTTATTATTAAATTTCTTTAATATTCACATTAACTCTACTTATATAAATTATATAAGTTGATATTATATAATTTATATAATTACATTATTCCTTTTTAAATCATTTCCATTTCACACAAATATAATTTATAAAATTTTCTTCCACCCTTAATTAATTTAATTCTCTTATATAAATTATATAATTATTCTTATATAATTTACATAATTATTATTTCCTTCATTCAACATTTTAATTTCCTTATATAAATTATATAATTATTATATAATTTATATAATTACATTTCTTCTCCATTAATTTCTAAACTTCCTCCATAATTCATAATTAATTTAAAATCAATAATTACAATTTTTACTAACTTCCTCATTCACTTTTCATTTAAAATTGGATTAATTTAATTATTAATCCCTTAATTTTCATAATTAATAACATTTATATTTGTCACTTAAACATATACATTTATATATAAAAATGTATATATAAATATACATATATTTAATTCATTCCTTTCACATTATCACATAACCTTCTTTAACTATAATTTTCGTATTTCCATGATAATTTTTAATGCCTTTACAAGAAATTTCTCTTATTCTTCATAAATTGTTTTTAAACAATTTATTTACTTTCCAATTATTTCAAATTAACACAATTCGTCATGATCTCTGTACAGATTTAATTTACTAATTAAATCTCATCACATCACATAAAATAATAATTAATTCAACAATCTTGATAATTTAGTTGATTAAATTCCCATTTAATATTATTAAAGAAATCCTAGAAAATCGGATCCTCACAATCATGATTATACCAGATTCAGCCTTTGGTCATAATTATACTACACAACAATTCATCTTTGTACTACGGGCCAAAGAGAACATTCACCACGTGCCATAAAAGACATCGAACAGATGTATCGCCATTAACCTATTATATCGCCTTTAACCTATCATATGTTCAACAATTATATTGCATCTGTACCCCCGGCCACAGATATTCATAACACCTTGATTTTGGATGATTAGAATGATATAAATGATGAACAGAAAAAATAGGATAAACAATAAGTATCAGAAGTTTACTTTGTGTAGATTCAAATAATGTCCAAATTGTCAACATAATGTGGAGTGAAATTCAAAAATGATATTCAAGATTCACAGTTCAGAATAACGGTTACAGTTCAATAGAAAGGTTCACGTAAATAGGAAGGTTCAATTGAAATGATGAAGTGCAACTATTATGAAACATATAATATTTTCAGGAATTATAAAAGCAATAGTTCCATAATAAGTTTCGATTTAGGTGTACGAAAGAAAATAATATCCCTTACCGTAGCAAGTTTAATTAACAAAAGGTGAAGAAAATTAATATCCCTTACCATAGTAAGTTTAAATAATGGGAGATGAAAAAGATGGTATTCTTTATGAGTATAAAGAAAAATAATATCACTAACGAATATGAAAGAAAATGATATTACAAACGAATATGGAATAAAAGTGTCATGTGATAATTCGTGTAGACAAATTATTTCCGCAAGAGACAAATAAGAAATAAATACAAAGGGTTATTCACCAACAGGCGGTAGTCCGCGCAGTAAGTTTATTTCCACAATTTAATTAAATTTGAATACGAAGAGTTATTCACCAAACAGACGATAATCCGCGCCGTAAGGTTATTCTCAGAGATTAATAAGGAATGAATACGAAAGGTTATTCACCAACAGGCGGTAATCCGCGCCATAAGGTTATTCCCACAATTTAATACATGAAAATAAATAACACATCTTATGAGTAAGAAAGAAACGATATTATTTTCGAGAATTAAAGAATGATAATCCCTTACCGTGGTAAGTTTAAATAATAGAATATGAAAGAAGATAATATTATTTATCTTAACACGTGATTGGATATTGATTTAAATGAGGTTGATTAACTTGAACAGTACATGTACACTTATAGATCTTCACGAATACTCAAGATGACTTAAGTACACTTAGAGAGAACTTACACAAGAAGTATTTAGAGAGTGAAAGAAAGAACAAGTAAGGAAGTTTTTGAAAAATCCTTAAGTTAAGGCCTCTATTTATAGCCAAAAATCTTATCATAACCAAGATTTTCTAATTTAATCCAAACCGTTCATTTCAAGATAATGTTTAATCCTTACCACTCATTTCATCTTTTAAGATTTTTTTAATTTAAACCATTCATTTAAATATCATCTTTTAATCTACACCATCCATTTCAAATTCTATATTATCTTTAATCTATACCATTCATTTCATCTTTTAAGATTTCCTTAATCTAAATCATTTATTTAAAGATCATCTCTTAATCTACACGATCCATTTCAAATTCTATATTATCTTTAATCTATACCATTCATTTTATATCACCTAACTTTATACTATAAACAAATAACTTTATCAATTCAATTATTCAACAATAATTCACACTTATTCATTATTATGACTAATTGTTATAAATACAGTGTAGTTGGCTCTCTGAGTTAGATATCAAGTCAATTAATAATGAAATACAACTGTTTAATTAACATCATAATAGAGATAACAATAATGCAGAAAGTATGTAAAACAAATAATACGTTACTGCATAATGACAATTATTGATTCAATAATGTGAATTACTGTGCATATGCTACTGTAACAATTATCAGTTTAATAATATGAATTATTGTGCATGTGACAATAAAGTCAAATATTGTACGATAACCACTTTATCAGTTTAATAATACGAAACACTGTGCAATACCGTGTGCTACTATGCAATACCGTGTGCTACTGTGCAATACCGTATGTTATTGTGCAATACCGTATGTTACTTATAATACCGTATATTACTATTCTTTTTCCACCGGATATTTCAACAATTAAAAGTGATAGTACCATTGACCATTTAAAAATTATTTATGTCGTTTTCTATATCCGGCAATTATTCGTTGTTGGATCCACCAATGATTGGTTTGTACGGCGCTGTCGTACGAATATTCCCCGACAGAACGAATATTCCCCGACCAAATGAATATTGTCCGACATAATATAATTTACACATAACATCCTTAACTTTTAACTTTATCAATTTAACCACTTACTGTTTCCAGAAAAATATATATGAAGAAAAATTAAATTTTATATTTTATAAAATTCGGGGTCTTACACGGATAGATTGGTACATACTATGCTTGCTCTTATGAAGATGATGATTGATCTTATAATCATTTGTGTAGAGACACTAAAGTAAGTATGTATGTGCTTATTAGAGAATAAGTTCACTTAATGTGACTCGTTCAAGGAACACCTAATGGAGTTTTATTTGTCTGTCAATAGGAGTTTCTTATGTGATAGTCGTACAAGTGATCATTGGACTTGAGATCATCATAGTATCTTGTGTGTATTAAGTTATACTTTGACATATTCCTTAAGACTTGTTGGTATATCAAAGGAGTTTCTAATTTATATTAACTAAAGTTGTGCATTTGTGAATTGAAATGCATATGATCTAATAAATAAGACTTGACAAAAATTTCATTTCTTATATTTGATTAGTACATTGTGTGGTAGAAACTATTCGCTGAAAGGTTCTTTTACGATCAAATGTTGAAATCTATATTATCTGGAATGTCGACTAATCGCTGAGGGGGCTTACCCTTATTGTGGAATAATTAATTATTCTGAATTAAAGAGTTAATTCATAATAAATGAATTAAAATTGTTCTAATTTATTTATTATACAACCGGTTTAATATGGAGAACCTAAAGGGTCACACCGCAAAAGAATAATATTTATTTTAGAAGTGGATAGCATAATCGTAATAATAAATTAAGTATATTTAATTTATACTATGTTGATTGAATAAATTAAATAGCTTAATATTTATAGTTTAGTATTTTAGAAATACAAATTATAAATTAATAAGAGGAGTCTTATTATTATTATTATTATTATTATTATTATTATTATTATTATTATTATTATTATTATTATTATTATTATTATTATTATTATTATTATTATTATTACTATTATTATTGTAAGACCCCGAATTTTATGAAATACAAAATTTAATTTTTCTTCTTTTATATTTTTTTTTTCTGAAACAGTAAGTGGTTAAATTAACAAAGTTAAAAGTTAAGGATGTTATGTGTAAATTATATTATGTCGGACAATATTCGTTTGGTCGGAGAATATTCGTTCTGTCGGGAAATATTCATACGACTGCGCCGTACGAACCAATCATTGGTGGACCCCACAACGAATAATTGTCGGATATAGAAAACGACATAAATAATATTTAAATGGTCAATGGTACTATCACTTTTAATTGTTGAAATATCCGGTGAAAAAAGAATAGTAATATACGGTATTACAAGTAACATACGGTATTGCACAGTAACATACGGTATTGCACAGTAGCACACGGTAATGCACAGTAGCATACGGCATTGCACAGTGTTTCGTATTATTAAACTGATAAAGTGGTTATCGTAGAATATTTGACTTTATTGTCACATGCACAATAATTCATATTATTAAACTGATAATTGTCAGAGTAGCATATGCACAGTAATTCACATTATTGAATCAATAATTGTCATTACGCAGTAACGTATTCTTTCTTTTATATACTTTCTCCATTATTGTTATCTCTATTTTGATGTTATTTAAACAGTTGTATTTCATTAATTAATTAATCCGATATCTAACTCAGAGAGCCAACTACACTGTATTTATAACAATTAGTCATAATAATGAATAAGTGTGAATTATTGTTGAATAATTGAATTGATAAAGTTATTTGTTTATAATATAAAGTTAGGTGATATAAAATAAATAGTATAGATTAAAGATAATATAGAATTTGAAATGGATAGTGTAGATTAAAAGATGATCTTTAAATGAATAGTTTAGATTAAGGAAATCTTAAAAGATGAAATGAATGGTATAGATTAAAGATAATATAGAATTTGAAATAGGTGGTGTAGATTAAAAGATGATCTTTAAATGAATGGTAAAATTAAAGAAATTTTAAAAGATGAAATGAATGGTATGGATTAAATATTATCTTGAAATGAACGGTTCGGATTAAATTAGGAAATCTTGGTTGTGATAAGATTTTTGGTTATAAATAGAGGTCTTAACTTAAGGATTTTTCATAAACTTTCTTACTTGTTCTTTCTTTCACTCTCTAAATACTTCTTTGTGTAAGTTCTCTCTAAGTGTGCTTAATTCATCTTGAGTATTTGTGAAGATCTATAAGTGTACGAGTACTGTTCAAGTTAATCAATCTCATTTAAATCAATATCCAGTCACGTGTTAAGGTAAGGAATATCATCTTCTTTCATATTCTATTATTTAAACTTACTACGGTAAGGGATTATCATTCTTCGATTCTCAAAAATAATATCGTTTCTTTCTTACTCATAAGATGTGCCATTTATTTCCATGTATTAATTTGTGGGAATAACCTTATGGCGCGGATTACCACCTGTTGGTGAATAACCTTTCGTATTCATTCCTTATTAATCTCTGAGAATAACCTTACGGTGCGGATTATCGTCTGTTTGGTGAATAACTCTTCGTATTCAAATTTAATTAAATTGTGGGAATAAACTTACTGCGCGGACTACCGCCTGTTGGTGAATAACCCTTTGTATTTATTTCTTATTTGTCTCTTGCGGAAATAATTTGTCTACACGAATTATCACATGACACTTTTATTCCATATTCGTTTGTAATATCATTTTCTTTCATATTCGTAAGTGATATTATTTTTCTTTATACTCATAAAGAATACCATCTTTTTCATCTTCCATTATTTAAACTTACTATGGTAAGGGATATTAATTTTCTTCACCTTTTGTTAATTAAACTTGCTACGGTAAGGGATATTATTTTCTTTCATACACCTAAATCGAAACTTATTATGGAGCTATTGCTTTTATAATTCCTGAAAATATTATATGTTCCATAATAGTTGCATTTCATCATTTCAATTGAACCTTCCTATTTACGTGAACATTTCTATTGAACTGTAATCGTTATTCTGAACTGTAGATCTTGAATATCATTTTTGAATTACACTCCACATCATGTTGACAATTTGGACATTATTCGAATTTGCACAAAGTAAACTTCTGATACTTATTGTTTATCCTGTTTTTTCTGTTCATCATTTATATCATTCTAATCATCCAAAATCAAGGTGTTGTGAATATCTGTGGCCGGGGGCACATATGCGATATAATTGTTGAACAGATGATAGGTTAAAGGCGATATAATAGGTTAAAGGCGATACATGTAACGACGCCGAAATTCGACCTATTTTATTACCTTAATTTTTATATTTATCATACATTATTTACCTTACGTCCGAATTTCGGTTCGTTAATAAATCTTTAATCACCTAAATTGATCCATTGTTTATCTTATTTAAACCCTTAATTGATCCATTAACTGATTTAAAATCATCAATTACCAAATTTTCGGTATAAATTTTTCTTTTTCTCAACTTAATCATTGTATTAAAACATTTGAATATTTAAAATCCTTATATTTCGATCCTAGTCCCATGGATCGTAACATTTACTTTTTCTTTCTCTCACTTGTATCATAAAGCTCGGCATTCAAATTTTAATACCATTCATATCCATACAGCTATTCATTGATTTAAAATTTACAGTCATTTATTTTCATACAAATATTCCTTGTTGCATCGTTCATGAGCAAACGTATAATAATTTCTATCGTATAATTATTCTGATCAATCACAGTTCATAATTGAACTTTTATCATATCTAGATTCAACTTATATATACATACATACCATTCATCACAATAAATTAACAAATTTCTCACATTGAATTATAATATTAACAATATAACAATCACGTTTTCTACCTTCTAGGCAATTCATCTCTAACATACTCCAATATTCTTGAACTTCATTTCTTTCCTGCAAAATGTTTATTAAGCAAGTAATAAGTACAACGGCTCAGCAAGTTCAACAGTTATACCTCACGTAGCACATACCTTATCATGTTTGGTGTGTGTCATGCCTCATGTGCTTGTGCTTCTACTATGACAATATATCTTAAATCATTGCACAAAATACACATAGTTGTCATATTAGCCACAGATCACATAACACATAATTTACATGTATTTGAACAAGTAATATCATATTATAACAGTCAACATTAAAGGACTGAAGAACTTGCCTGGTGTCCAATTAATAGCTCAAAACCTTAACTCGATCAACCTATGATCATAACATAATCAGATAATAATTATTTATCTCTTTATGATATTAATTTACTTAATTAATATCATCTCTGAGCCAATTATTAATTTATATGGTTAATTATATTAACCTCGTTCCTTAATAAATTAATTTAACTTAATAGCATACACCTTCAATACAGACAACCCGGCTCATTGGACAAATTTTAACATATTTGGTTGTCCAAAAAAATTATTTAATCATTTTCTAGCTTGTAACCTTATTAGATTAATATTTAAACATTTAAATATTAATCCCCAATATTTAATATTTAATCAAAAATATTAAATTTAATGCCCAAATATCATTTCTATATTTTCAATAATTTTCTATAATTTTCTATGATTTTTAAATAATTTTTAAACATTTATTTCAATTAAAACTAATTTCTGGGGGCAATTTAGTAATTTCCGCCGCTTTGGGACATAACCGGAATTTTTCGGAAAGTCCAGGGGCATTTCTGTAATTTATGCAATGTCTAGGACACGCTCGGTATTTTCCAGAAAGGGCAGGGGCACACTGGTAAGTTTCAGCGTTGTCGTCGGCCGCGCATGGCGTGCGGCCCCCTCTGCCAAAGCTAAACGACGTCGTTTAGCTTCTGTTTCTGGAAAATTCTTCCGCGCATGCGCGAACCGTCCGTCCCTGCTCCAAAACAACGCCGTTTTGTTGCCTGTTACCGGAAAAAAACGCCCGCGCAATGCACGGGCTATTCCTTCTTCTTCCTCTTCTGCAGCGTAATAGTGTACCAACTTTTCACAATTTTACCATTTTTACTCATTTTTTCACCACAAAATAACTCCAAAAAACATGAAATTCATAGTTATACATCTAAAAATTATTTAGAATAATTATACTAATTATTTTCTATTTTTCCACAAAATTATTTTAACAATAATAATTCCAAAATAAATTAAATAACATTAGTTTTTATACCTTTCTTGGCTTGTAAATTTCCTCTTGATGGCACAAACACTTCCTCGTCTCTTGGTGGTGGCCATGGAGTTCCGGGTGGCAAGGTGGTGGTGATGGTTGCTTCGGATGGTGGAGAGAAAAGAAGGTTTTATTGTTGAGTTTTTCTATCTCTTTCTTGCTCCTTTTTCCTTCTTTTATAAACATAAAACATTTAATCATTTTGGAGAAGGAAATTAATTCCACCGCCTTTCACTCTCACGCCACAACCGACATAATGTTCGGATAAATTTAACATGCATAATTGATTATTTTAATACATTACGTAATTATATCGTGTAATAAATATTTTATATAATATATATAAAATATTTATTTTAATTCACTAAAAATCATAACATGATTTATGAGTAATATTAATACCTTTTTCGATATTTTATTTGACAAATTTTGTACACGTATAACAACATGCATGTAATTATATGAGGTAATTAATACCTCCAAAAATCATAACATAATTCATATAACATATAAAAATTATTTTTCATAATTTTCCACTTCATTACTTGGACATCATGTTACATTAGCACGTTCACGTTTCCGAAATATTATTCTTCATAAAAGTCATAATAATTTTATTATACATAAACATAATTTTTTAATAACTTAAAACATTCATTTCTCTTATTTATTATTCATTTATTTACTGTTTATTACTAATTTCTTTATATATAAATTATATAATTTAATATTATATAATTTATATATTTACATTCTCCTTTCTTAAATAATTCTTAAATTCCTCCATAATTATCAATTAATCAAAAATTTCACATTTATTAATTCTCTCATTATTTAATTCTCTTATATAAATTACATAATTATCCTTATATAATTTATATAATTATAATTTCCTTTATACATCACTTTAATTTTCTTATATAAATCATATAATTTATTATTATATAATTTATATAATTACATTTATTCTCAATTAATTTTTAAACTTCCTCCATAATTCTTGATTGAATCCAAAATCAATAATTACAATTTTTACCAACTCCCTCATTCACTTTTTATTTAAATTTGGATTAATTTAAGTATTAATCCCTTTATTTCCATAATTAATGGAATTTATAACTATCAATTAAACATTCACATATATAAATATACATATCAAATTTAATATATTTCACATTACCACGTAACCTCAATTAAATCATAATTTCTGCATTTTCATTTAATTGTACAATTTATTGTACATTTACCTGACATTTTTCTTATCCTTCATAAATTGTTTTTAAACAACTTATTTACTTTTAAATTTTTTTCTAAACCAACACAAATTATCACCATCTCTGGACAAATTTAATTTATCAATTAAATCACATCACATACCTTAAATCATATAAAATAATAATTAATTTGAACAATCTTGATAATTTAATCAATTAATTCTCATTTGATATTATTAAAGAAATTCTAAAAATTTAGATCCTCACAATACATCTGTTCGATGTCTTTTATGGCACATGGTGAATGTTCTCTTTGGCCCGTAGTACAAAGATGAACTGTTGTTTAGTATGATTATGACCAAAGGTTGAATCTGATATAATCATGATCGTTGGTGCTATATTGAATATCTTTGGCCCGTAGTGCAAAGATGAACTGTTGTTTGGTATGATTCTGACCAAATGCTGAATCTGGTATAATCATGACCGTTGGTGTTATATTGAATGTCTTTGGCCCGTAGTGCAAAGATGAATTGTTGATCTGCATGATTATGACCAGGAACTGTGAATTTGTATTATCTTGACTAATGGTATTTCAGATGATAAAAATTGATGATGTTTTCTCTAAAAAAAGAAGCGAGTGGACATTATAGTTTGCATTATTATTCTAATAGATTGCTCATTCCACTGCTATTATTGATCTGAACGATGTTCAAGAATTTAACTGCAGTTTTTGATATAAGTCTTATAATATATTGTATTCTATCAAGAACTCCTGTTGAAGGCTAACGATAATTTATTCGTCACTATCTTAGTCATGATTTTTTTTACTGGGCTATTTGAGTTCACCCTTTCTTTTTGTTCCATTGTGTTTCAACAGAAGATGAGAACGTAGTTAGGTCTAGCCGAGGGATGGAGTGAGAGTCCGAGGGATAGCTATCGTAGTCTTCACGTGTTGTAAAATAATGTGACAATAATCGTGAAAGACTTAGTTGTGTATTATTATACACTGTATTATTGAACTTTGTACTACTTTGTAATAATTTTGTTGTAGTCTTTTGACAACTCAAGTTTAGGCTGTGTGGGCCCAAATTTGGGGGTGTCACAATTATTACTAGTATTATTATTTAGTTCCTAAATGGTTTAGGAATTAATTAATAAGTAGTAGTATTATTGTAAATAATTAAGTTCCTAAATGGTTTAGAAATTGTAATTATAATAATTAATTAAGTTACTAAATGGTTTAGTAATTAATTAATAAAAAGTACTCTCATTATTAAATAATTAAGTTCCTAAATAGTTTAGAAATTATAATTAATTAATTTAGTTCTTAATTAAATTGGGAATTAAATTAAAACTGTAATATCTCAGATATTTACAAGAATTGTAAATAAGATTTGAAATAATTAATTAAAGATTATGGTTTAAAACCTAGAGTTGTCTGTGACGACCCCGAATC
Source organism: Hedera helix (assembly GCA_947179155.2). Taxonomy (NCBI): domain Eukaryota; kingdom Viridiplantae; phylum Streptophyta; class Magnoliopsida; order Apiales; family Araliaceae; genus Hedera; species Hedera helix. Next base: position 10,026,457 of record OX359286.1, read on the forward strand.
CGGGTCCCCCGAACCTCGAACTCGGTTCATCACAGGTACTACCTTTTCGTTATTGTTCATGAATTACAACAATATTATAATTGCTAAATAATCATTTATTTACAATTTTACAACTTCTCTTTCTATTCCAGAATCGCAATCTTTATACATTCCTAGTATGTCTCCATATCACACATGATACGACATTATATTACAATCAAATTGAGTATTTAACACTCATATAATATACCAATTAAGTATTACACTACACAATCATTTACCTGTCCAATTCGGACTGATATCTACAATAGACATTAAGTATAATGCTTTCCTGTTCCTTGATCTTTATCGAGAACTTCAACTAACTTGCACTATCTGAAAATATTGGTTTAGGCATGAGTGAACACGACGACTCAGCAAGTTCAACAGTTACACATAACACATTACATGCTTCACATGCTATATATGCTCTGCATTTTATTCTTACATCATGCATTTTATTTTATGAATGATTCATACTTCTTATGCATCACATACAAGAAACAACTAGCATCTAACAAATCATACTTCATATCGGTACATATTTCACATGTAACCATATCTCATGTTATTCATATATCACAAATATCATCAAAATATCTTCATATTAATAATATAACATCAAATTGTAGCATGTTAATGCACATAGGAGCAAGTTCTGAAAAACTTGCCTGGTCGCTTCTACCATTTACGCTTATTTGCGTCATTTGCTCAACCTACAATTTATATAACAAATTGACATAATCATTAGCTACCAGGACTTTTAATTAGTCTTAACTTAAGACCTTAACTTCAAATTATTAACTCTTTAGTTGTCCGATAAACGAACCCTTAAGTTCCGGACAAAAATCCTAGCCCAACAACCCTAGTTGGACATGTCGGTAAACTTAACCAACTTCTTAATATTATTAATTATTTAATAATATTTTAATTCCTTATTAATATTATTAACCATTTAATAATATTTTAATCACTTATTAATATTATTAACCATTTAATAATATTTTACTTACTTATTAATATTATTAATCATTTAATAATATTTTAATCACTTATTAATATTATTAATCATTTAATAATATTTTAATCACATATTAATATTATTAACCATTTAATAATATTTTAATCACTCATTAATATTATTAACCATTTAATAATATTTTAATCACTCATTAATATTATTAACCATTTAACAATATTTTACTCACTTATTAATATTATTAACCATTTAATAATATTTTAATCACTTATTAATATTATTAATCATTTAATAATATTTTAATCACTCATTAATATTATTAACCATTTAATAATATTTTAATCACTCATTAATATTATTAACCATTTAATAATATTTTAATCACTCATTAATATTATTAACCATTTAATAATATTTTACTCACTCATTAATATTATTAACCATTTAATAATATTTTACTCACTTATTAATATTATTAATCATTTAATAATATTTTAATCACATATTAATATTATTAACCATTTAATAATATTTTAATCACTCATTAATATTATTAATCATTTAATAATATTTTAATCACATATTAATATTATTAACCATTTAATAATATTTTAATCACTCATTAATATTATTAACCATTTAATAATATTTTAATCATTCATTAATATTATTAATCATTTAATAATATTTTAATCACTTATTAATATTATTAACCATTTAATAATATGTTAATCACTCACTAATATTATTAACCATGTAATGATATTTTAATCATTTACAAATGTTATTCATCATTCAATAACTTTTTAATCATATACTAGTATTATTGATCATTTAATAATATTTTAATAATCATCAAATAATACCAATAGTTAACTTTTTAATTGTGTTAACTTTAGTCTTTATTTTAAACATTTAGTTACCAATTAATGATTAATGGATTTCATATATATTGGTTTAATAACCAAAACATTCATTTTACACTTATTTTAACTTAAATTTTCATAAAAAAACTCGACCCGGACCGACCCGACTCGACCTGTACCGACCCGTCCCGACCCGGAGCTGGAAAAATCTTCTTAGCAGATTGTTCTGACGCAGCTGCGTCAGTCCTGACGCGGCTGCGTCAGCCATTTTGTCCGAAAGTCAATTTTTTTGACTGCTCGACCCTCCGACGTTCCGACAGCCATAACTTCTTCATTTTAAAACATTTTGGAGTTATTCTTGAGTCCATTCTCATCAGAATTTCCCCCTCTACAACTTCTCTTTATATCACAAATCCAAATTCCTAACGGAACTAGGCTAAAAACTGCTTACAAGGACAAAGTGAAAACTAAAATCACAAATCCTTAGTTTTAATGGTTCAAACTTGAATATAATAAACTCTACACATCCAAATGACACCAACTTAGTGTTGTTGTCTTCCTAACTTCTTGTTTTACAATATTTCATGGTTCAATCACATTTTTGAAAACGTTTGACATGAAATTTAAAGGTCGAACCACCTAGGGTTTTACCGGTAATCACAATATGAAATTTTCTTCCATTTATTTGCATACCACTTATACCAATTCATGATTTAAACCTATCAAACCATGAATCTACCTATATATCATAGATTTAGACTTTTAGATCATCAAAATAACTTTTGATCGGTTAAAAATATATTTTGACCGTTTAAAACTTATATAAATTATAAAAATGCATTAAGGAAGAGTTAGAACACTTTTCAACCTCTTGGATTTGAATGTTCTTCTTCTTCTTCTTCTTCTTGTATATCTTACTAGGACTCGTCCCCTTCCTTCTTCTTGAGTGAACCATTAGCACACTAACTCACAAGCTCTCTAGCTTTTCTCTAGAACCTCTCTCTCTATAATATTTGATCTACTAACAAATGAGCCAACTCTAGCTTTCTCTTACTACTCTTCTATTTATAGACTACCAAAATTGATACTTACAACTATTGTAAGTCTATAATATCACCAATACTTGCAAAAGATCAAATCAAGTTTAATTATTAAATGAATGACCTTTGCTTGGATTGATTTATGGAAGTTGAGTGAAGCAACTAGGTGGAGTAAATTTGAAGCAATCATTCTCCAACACTTAACTCATGTATGGTTAAAACTCTTACTCTTGTAACCTATGTTGACCTAACTATCAACCATGGTCCAAGCTCATCAATTGATCATACATACATCTTCCACCAAATAACCCAAGTAAGGTTAATTATCTACAATTAAGTATACATATATATCCAATATATTTATATATTTACTAACACTTAACCCTAACATTGGTTAAGGTTTTATTTTTATGTCCTATATAATTATATAAGCATCTATATATATATATACACCAATATATGTATATATATTCACTTATACATGCACAATACTTGTATTTTTGATATTTAAAATGTCATCCATCAACTTGACTACAAGCAACATAAATGGTGAAGTGTAAAATAAGCAACAATCACCAACACTTAACCCACATGTGGTTAACTCTCTACAACATCCAACCCATGGTTACATATAAATTAAACCTTGGTGAATTATATACATACACAATTGTATCTATAATATTCTTCCTACAACTAACCCATGCATAGTTAAATCTTTAATTTATTTACTACCTAGGGTTTTTCAACTAACTCATCCATAGTTAATTCTCATCATCAAATTCACCCACCTAGCATTTAACTAATGTTTGGTTAATGCTCTCTCTTATCTACCAACTAGGGTTGTTCAATTAACCCTACATTAGTTAATTCTCTACACTTAACAATACTTGAATTTATTCTCCCAACATATTGACCAATATTTGACTTTTAAATTTGGACTCAATATTTGGGCTACTAGTTTATTTTGCATTGGGCTCCCTTATTTAATTATTTGGGCTACCCAACGCAACTCACACATCTTTATAACTTGGACTAGGTAATTAATTTAATTGGACTACCACCACATTATATACAATACTTGCCAACATAATTTAATTGGACTTATATTAATTACCTCTTGGACTATAATCACCATAACATTTGGGTTTATTATTTAATTACCCACTTCATACCAATATTCTCATATTGGGCTAACATTTATACTCTTTTTGGGCTAGTCCACTAGTAGTAATTAAATTACTTGGACTCTTCATGAGGCTAGATCCTTAAAGTTATTTGGACCTCTATAATTATCAACAAGACTTTCAACCATTCAAATATTGGGCTTGCTTAAATCCATTAATGGACTCTATACAACAACTTAATAATTAAGTTAATTACTTAATTAATTTAATTTATTAATATTGTCATTCTAGACAATCATTCTAACTTCACAATAACTTTAAACCTTAACTAATATAATTAACTTAATTAATTATATTTTATGTCTTTCCTTCTTACTCCATTTTTAAACTAATTAATTTATTAGTTTAATTGAGTACTTAATTTACTTCACACGTCATCTTGTTTGACTAACAAACTCAACTCTAGGTATATATATTAATATAATCACCTTCACTTTTCAATTGAATTTATTTTCTTAATAAATTCTCTATAAGCATCGTTAAAATATTTCCACATTTAATTTTCTAACAAATACCTTATGTTAAAAAAATGTTCACCCATTTTCTACACATCTTACTTCTCAAATTCTAGGTTTTAAACCTTAACCTTTAATAAAATCAATTAAGATATTATTTAAAATCTTGAAAATATCTGGGATATTACATTGTCGAAGTGAGATGTGTAGAAAATGGGTAAACATTTTTTTTAACATAATTTATTTGTTAGAAATTAAATGTGGGAATGTTTTAATAATGCATGTAGAGAATTTATTAAGGAAATAAATTCATTTGAAAAGTGAATGTGGATATATATATATATATATATATATATATATATACATACATATATACCTAAAGTGTGTGTAATGACCACGAATTTCATTAAACATTGTAATTATAATTATTATATAATTAGCAATGAATTAAAAATTTTATACTAATTAATTGTTCATTAGATAATTAAATAGATATACTAGTGTATATGTATATTTATTTAAAGCAATGAAGCAAGAGGTTATAATTAATTAAAGCAAATCTAATTGGATTATATTTTAAATCCAAATGAGTTGTTAAACTAGGTCAATTAAATTTACCTAGTAGCCCAAGTAATTAAATTAAACCTTACTCCATGTAATTGATTAAACAAACTCAATGCTTGATTTAATTAAATATAACCTAGAATAATTAATGTAAACCCAAAGTGTTAATTAAATTGAGCTCAAACCAATTAAATGGATAAGCCCAATATATTTAATCATAGAGTCCAAAGTGGAGCCTAATAGGAAGTCAAAATTGGTCAAAATTGCTACATATATGAATATACATATATAGATGTATATATGTATAATTAAAGTAGAAAAATTAAAGAAAAAATGGCTTGAAAAATGCTATTTTGCTGAGATTTGAAGGGGGACCCACATGGGTTGCTTGATTTTTATGTTGCTTCTAAATTACACTATGAAAAGGTTGGCCAACAACCCTAGTCAATCACATTGTCATTCACCTAGTCAATCCATGCAATAGTAAACTCAATTAAGCCTTAATTTCACCAACACTGGTGAATTGGTAAAGGTAATGAAGGATTAGCAATTGGCTATAAATAAGATGCTCCACACTTGGGTCAAGTTTGTTAGTTCATTTGTTAGAGAATACAAGAGAGAAATAGAGAACTTTTGAGAGAAAAGGAAGAAACACTTGAGAGTTATGAGAAGATAGCTAGAGCTTGAGATTGGTGGATGACACAAAGCTTCACGACATACTTTGGTAGGAGGAGAAGAAAAGCACACAAGCCTCAAAGGTTTAAAAGTGCTCTAACCTTCTTAAATTTTATTTTTGTAGTCTATATAGCTTTTGAACGGTTAAAATCTTTTTTTAACCGATCAAAACTTATTTTGATGGTCTAGAAGTATTTAACTATGTAATATATGTATATTCATAGCTTGATGTGGTTATATCATATTTTGGTATGTGTAGATTGTATAAAAATGGAAGAAATGTGTATATTGAGTTTTACCGGTAAAACTCTAAGTAGTTATGTGCTATATTTTGTGTCATTTCAAAATGCATAAGTTAAATACGTAATTTCTATGGCTAGAAATTTTTTATGAGTGAGTTATAAAACCAACACAACTTGAATCTCACAAAAATATGGAATAACAAAGAAGTTATGATTTTTACCGCAAAATAGGTCGTTTTAATTTTCGTGTCATACCGTTTTCAAAAAGGTGATCACAAATGAAATGTTGTAAAACATGATATGAGGGAGACTACAACACTGAGTGGATGTCATTTGAATGTGTAGATTTTATTTTATTCAAGTTTGAACCTTTAAAACTAAGGATTTGTGAAGTTAGTTTTCACTTTGTCCTTGTAAGCATTTTTGGGTACAGTTCCATTTGAAATTTGGATTTGTGATACAAAGAGAAATTTTAAAGAGGGAAATTCTGATGAGAATGGACTCAAGAATTTTTCCAAAATATTTTAAAATGAAGAAGTTATGGCTGTCGGAGTGACTAGGGGTCGGGCAGTCCAAACTATAAAAATTCTCTGCATGGATGGGGCGGCCACGCCTCCTTACAAGGCGACCTCGCTACTCCATCAGATTTTTTGTTATTTTCTGGTTGGGTCAGCTCGGTCCGAGTCCGGTCGGGTCCGTTCGGGTCGGATTTTTGGTGAAAATTTAAGTTGAACTAAGTATAAAATGAATGTGTTTGTAAAATAAATCAATATATAGAGTTTATTAATAACATTGGTAATTGATTAAAATATTATTAAATTATTAATAATATTAGATAATGAATAAAATATTATTAAATAATTAATAATATTAATAAGGTAATAAAATATTATTAAATAATTAATAGTATTAGAAAATGAATAAAATATTATTAAGTGATTAATAATATTAGATAATGAATAAAATATTATTCAATGATTAATAATAATAATAAGGTAATAAAATATTATTAAATAATTAGTAATATTAGAAAATAAATAAAATATTAATAAATGATTAATAATATTAGATAATAAATAAAATATTATTAAATAATTAATAATATTAATAAGGTAATAAACTATTATTAAATAGTTAATAATATTAAATAATAAATAAAATATTATTAAATGATTAATAATATTAGTAAATCTTAGAAGATTTATAAGGTATTATTAAATGATGAATAATACTACAAGTCTAATAAAATATTATTAAATTGTTAATAATATTAGATAATTGTTTGAACTATATTAAATAGTTAATATAGGTTCTTTGTGTTTGAAATATTATCAAGTAGTGATAATATTTTCTAAGTGTTTAAATACTCGTAATTATTTAATTATGTGGTTCGCAAGAGTTATGAAGGTCATTATACTTATAAGTATATGATACTTGTCGACGCCGGGATTTTCGTCGTCTCGTTTTTTAATATTAAAAATGTCCCTTTCCAATTTTAGCCTTTAGATTAAGATGTGACTTTTGAAAAGGGTCGGCTTAGTGTCGACGGGTTTTTGAAATGTCGAATTTTTATGAGCCAATTGACCAGAGTCGCCAGTTGGTATATTTGAAATGGATGTACCAACTCATCCGAATTTAGTTTTCGTAATCGCTGGCTCATATGTGACTCCGAGTTAATTGGTCCGCAAACCGAGATTCATAGAGTTCGGGGGCTTGCTTAAGCGAGGGGAAGGTGTTAGGCACCCCCCGACTTCCGTGAAACACGGTTACCGCAATCTCAATGTTTTCCTATCCTTTTAAATCCTAAAAAATGTGTGAGTTGCGCGCGTGTGTGTGTGTGCCTAAATGGAGGTTGTGGTGTCCTTTTGCGTAAAGTGGCTTTGATTTTATATGTCGAAATGTGTTTTGTCGAGAAAGCGTTTTAGACGTCTTTTGACCCAAATGACGAGGCTTCGTTTGTTATAATAAAGATTAATTTTAATTTCGAAAATGATGAGGTTTTTTTATTTAGATGTCTTTTTAGAAAACAATATTTTTAAACGTTTGCCAAATAGGAATCGAGACTATACATTGCCCTCTAACAGTAAATATAATAAAATGAAGGCAACTTCTAGAACTCTTTAACCCTATGCACAAAGTTTAATGAAAACGTTTATTTATTTTACGAAATCATTTTTTGTGACATTTTAAAACCAACTAAAGCCTTTTCATCAACCATGGATTAAAGTTTGCCAAAAACCCTTGATTTTAAACCTCGTGTGTCTAATATCCTAATTTGATCACTTTTACAAAATCTTCATTATTTGTCTTATTTTGAAAACCATTGTTGTGTCGTAAATTAAAACAAACATCCCAACACGTGTCGGGGCTATCTACGGGCATGTGAGCCATCCAGACAACCCCAAACACCCACAATCACATATTTTATTATTATTACGGGGCCTTAACCCGATCCCGATTCGGTATCGCTTTAAGGCTCAATATTACATTTACACAACCACAAATCCCATATGATGATTACATATACCAAAAATGTCCATCATCGGGATTTGACCACGAGGATCTCCTCCCTAGGCTCACATTCACCCAAATCGTTGCACAACCAACACTAAACCAGATCTAACGAGATTTAACATTTCTATCACATTACATAACCCAAATATCACCAAATCAACACTACGCATTACTTATAACCATAACGAACGAAAAATCACCATACGGATATCATCGGGGCATTAGGAGGAATTATGTTCCGATGGAACCCTCGCTAACGACACCTAATCCACGGATCATCACCATTACAACAACAACTATATCAAATAACCAATCACAATGCTACACTAACAATATAAGCCATATAAACTCAAACAAAAAAATCATTTTCACCTTGCAAAATGCCGATTCAAGCTTCTTATATCACAAAATAGATTACACCACAAGATCACTAACCAATGAACACAACAAATGGGATGTGTTGCTTGAATCTAACAACAAAAATTCGACCTCTCTCTCTCTCCCGCGCGATCTCTCTCTCTCCTCTTTTATTTTCTTTTTTCTTTTTTTCTTCTCCCCTTCTCTCGGGTGGAAAAATGGCGATCTATACTGGTTCAGCAGGCAGCCGCAGATCTGCGGCTGCCTGTTGTGGCCGTCTCCTCGTCTGTCGTGTGCCGCCCTCGAGCCGTGCAAAAGTCACCTCTGTCGGTGGCCGCAGATGCATCTGCGGCTGCCCAGCTGGCTTTTCTCGATTTCCGTGCCACGCAGCCTTGAATCGTCAATTTCTGCTGTATTATTTCGGAAGGCTGTTACTTGATGTATAAATCGCTCTTTGTGCTTGGCTTCCAGGGGGCGCTGCCCCCTACCACCCCCGCCAGCTCACTGGCGAGCTGGGCAGTCGCTCGCTCACCGGGGAGCGAGACCCCCGAACATCGTAAGCGTAGTGGCCATTTGTCGTCTTTGGTGATCCAATCAGGTTCTTCTGGATCAGCTGTTTGCCTTGCCTGATGCTCGTTGTTTGCTGTGGCGGCTTTGACCGTAAGTTGTTGGGGTCCACCTTCCTTTTCGCTCGTCGGGTCAAATGACGATTCTGCCCTCCTGTCAGGGTTAGTACAAAAGTGCAAAATTTGGGTGTCTACAATACTAATTTAAGATCAAACTGATTTAATTGTTAGGTCCGTACAAGGATTATTAAATTAAATTGGTTAGCTGTAGACGACGCACGAGGCAAGTTTCTTCTTAACCCTAACTTATATTTATTGTTGCAAGTATTCTTCAACCTTATTTACATTGAGAAATTCAATTATTGTTGAGCAAGTATTTACACTCATAGTTATTTGACAGACCTTTGAGTGAATTAATTATCAAAAATTACTTCACATCATTATTGTATTATATTCGCACATAATGCCTTTGCAAATGTTATAGTTCAGTAATTTACGAACTGTTTAAGAATGTCTAAGCTAATTGTTTCCGGTTAGACAAATGCATGTTCAAATTCATCTAATTGAATATTTTAAAAGCTTATCCGAACCATTGGCTGGTGTGGATTCTTATAATAAGACTGAGAAAGAGCAACCCTAGTTAAAGGGGATTTTATATTGTCGGGTAATCGAATTTGCGCAAGAAAACTAAATGTTATGCATATACATAGGACATAAGAGGACTGATCCCCTCGAGTGTCCCGTTATTTTTAACAAGGTGTCAGACATTGTATGTCTGTTCTACCTTAGTAGCAGTTCATGGTCATTAAAGACCACTCAGCAGTAAAGAGTCAATCCATTCTTATATTGAGCTTTGATTCTTGATATCTTTTACAATTCTTATTGTCGAAAACCTTGAAGTTATTTCCCTTCATCATGATATATCTTATGTTGTTGTTTATAAATTTGCTGAGCCATTTAGTTGCTCATTCTTGCTATATCATGACTATATTTCAGCTAAGCCCGAATGTTCTAAAACAGACAAAGGCAAGGGAAAAGTAAACGCTTAGTTTAGTTGATGCATGTTAGACTTAAATTACTGTTATGTAATTTTCTTATAAATCTTTTGTATTTCCCTTAAGATATGTAATGTTACGATTAAGGTTAATCAACCTTGGGAAGCGTAGCTTTTTTTATAAGTAACATTTTGTATTATTCCGCGAAGTTTAAATGCAATTTATGTATTTAATTGTTAGTAAGTATTGTACAGTAGAGAACCAAACCCGAGGTTATGGAACCCGAATTTGGGATCGTCACAGTGTGCTTGCTAGCCAAATAAGAAGATGAGTAAGTTAATACTCAATTAAACTAATAAATTAATTAGTTTAAATATGAAGTTATGAAATATAATTAATTAGGTTAATTAAATTAGTATGAGTTAAAGTTGTGAAAAATTTAGGATGATTGTCTTGGATGATAATAATGTGAAGTTAATTAATTAAGTAATTAACTTAGTTATTAAGTTGTTATAAATAGTCCAAGTAATTTAATTACTACTAGTGGACTAGCATAAATGGATTGTAGTTGTTAGCCTAATATGGGAGGACTTGCATAAAGAGGGATAATTAAATAAGAGAGCCTAATACAAAATAAGCTAGATAGCCCAACCATTTAAAAAGTCAAATGATGGTCAAAATATTGTTGAGTATAGAGAATTAATCAATGTAAGGTTAATTAAATAATCTTAGTTGGTAGGCAAGAGAGAGCATTAATCAATCATTGGTTAATTGCTAGGTGAATAAATATGGTGATGAGAATTAATTATTGATATGTTAATTATGTAACCCAAGGTGGTAGAATAATTAAAGGCAAGTCTAATTGGATTATATTATAAGTTCAATTGATGTATTAAACTAAGTTAAATAAATTAACCTAGTAGTCCATGTAATTAATTAAACCTTGATCCATGTAATAATTAAACTAAGTCAATGCTTATTTTAATTAAATGTAACATAGGGTATTTAATGTTAGCCCAATGTAATAATTAAATTAAGCCCAACCAAATTAAATGGATGAGCCTAATATATTTAAATCTTAGAGTCCAATGTGGAGCCCAAATGGTAGTCAAAATTGGTCAACATTTATATATATATATATATATATATATATATATATATATATATATATATATATATATATTTTAAGTTATAAAAAAAATAGAGGATTTAATCCTATTTTGTTGAGATTTAGTGGGCCCCACAAGGGAATTGCTTGATTTTGCTTGGTTGCTTCACTTGTACACAATATCAAAGTGGTTCACCAACCCTAGTCAATCACCTAGTCATTCAAGTGGTCAATCAATCCAATAGTAAGCATAATTAGCTCTTAATTTGACTATGTTAGTTGATTAGTAGGAGTTGATGGTGATTAAGGGAGTGCTATATATAAAGAAGAGGAAAAGAGCTAGCAAATGTTAGTCATTTGCTAGCTAGTTCAAGTGTTGTAGAGAGAGAAGCTCTAGAAAAAATAAGAGCTACTTTGTGAGATTGATGATCCACCATGGAAAAATGTTAGAGGATAGTTAATGAGGAGTCACATGCCAAGATTATGTCAAGAGGAAAGAGAACATCCATGTATAAAAGGTTAAAAAGTGTTCTAAACCCTTTTTTGTTCATTTTTATAGTTTAGATATGATTTAAACGGTTAAAATATATTTTTTACCGATCAAAAGTTATTTTGATGATCTAGAAGTCTAAAACTATGATATATATGTATATTCATGGTTTGATATAGTTAGTACATGTATTTGTATAGGTGGTATGCAAAGAATTAGAATAAAAGTGCATATAAAGATTTACCGGTAAAAACCTTGGTAGCTATGTGCTATTTAATGTTGTAGATTGAAAGGTACAAGTTGGAAAATTAATTTCTATAGCTAGAAAGTTACATATATGAGTTTTTAAGAAAACCCAACTTGAAGCTTTCAAAAACATGGAAAAACAAGGAAGTTATGACTTTTATCGCAAAATAGGGCGTTTTGAAACCCTAAGCGATTCGATCTTAAATTTCTTGTCAAAACGTTTTCAAAAAAATAATTGAATCATAAAATATTGTAAAACAAGAAGTTATGAAGACAACAACACTAAGTTGGTGTCATTTGGATGTGTAGAGTTTATTTTATTCAAGTTTGAACAATTAAAGCCAATGATTTGTGATTTTAGTTTTCACTTTGTCCTTGTGAGCAGTTTTTAGTCCAGTTCCGTTCAGAATTTGGATTTGTAATCTAAAGAGAAATTGTAGAGGGAGAAATTCTGATGAGAATGGATTCAAGAATCACCCCAAAATAGTTTAAACTAAAGAAGTTATGGCTGTCGGAGCGTCGGAGGGTCGAGCAGTCAAAAAGTTAACTTCCGGACAGATTAGTCGGATGCACCTGCGTCCGATGTGGCGCAGCTACGCCAGAACAATCTGCCAAAGCAGATTTTGGTGTTCTGAGTCGGGTCGGTCTGGGTTGAGTTTTCTTTGATAAATTAAGTTAAAATAAGTGTAAAATAAATGTGTTTAGATATTAAACCAATACATGAAGTTTATTAGTAACTAATTGGTAGTTAAATGTTTAAAATAAAAACTAAAGTTAACACAATTAAAAAGTTAACTATTGGTATTGTTTGAAGATTATTAAAATATTATTAAATAATCAATAATATTAGTATATGATTAAAAAGTTATTAAATGATTAATGATATTAGTACATGATGAAAATAATATTAAATAATTAATGACATTTGTCGACGCCGGGATTTTCGTCGTTTCGTTTTTTTTTTTTTTTTATATTAAATAAAGCCCTTTCCAATTTTAGCCTTTGGATTTAAGATGTGATTTTTGAAAAGGGTCGGCTTAAGTGTCGACGGGGTTTCGAAAGGTCGATTTTATAATGAGCCAGTTGACCAGAGTCGCCAGTTGGTATATTCGAAATGGATGTACCAACTCATCCGAATTTTATTTTCGTAATCGCTGGCTCATGTGTGACTCCGAGTTAATTGGTTTGCAAACCGAGATTCATAGAGTTCAGGGGCTTGCTTAAGCGAGGGGAAGGTGTTAGGCACCCCCCGACTTCCGTGAAAACACGGTTGCCGCAATCTTGATGTTTTCCTATCCTTTTAAATCCTAAAATGTGTATGTGCGCATATGTGTGCGTGTGTGCCTAAATGAATGTTTGTGGCGAATTTTTGTAGAAGTTGCTTTGATTTTATATGGCAAATGTGTGTTATCGAGAAAGTGTTTAGACGTCTTTTGACCCAAATGACAAGGTTTCGTTTTTTATAATAAATGTTGATTTTAATTTCGAAAATGATGAGGGTTTTTTATTAGATGTCATTTTCAGAAAACAATAATTTTTAAACTTTTGTCAAATAGGAATCGAGACTATACATTGCCTTCTAACAGTAAATATAAATAAAATGAAGGCAACTTCTAGAACTCTTTAACCCTATGCACAAAGTTTAATGAAAACGTTTATTTATTTTTTACGAAAACATCTTTTATGACATTTTAAAACCAAATGTATCCTTTTCGTCAAACAAGGATCAAAGTTCGTCAAAACTCTTAATTTTCAAACCTCGTGAATCTAATATCCTAATTTGATCATTTTTAGAAAATTTTCATCGTTTGCCTTATTTTGGAAACCATTTTTGTGTCGTGAATTTAAACAAGCATTCAAAATGTGTCGGGGCTATCCGTGGGCATGTGAGCCGTCTAAATAACCCCAAACACCCACAATCACATATTCTTATTATTACGGGGCCTTAACCCGATCATGATTTGGTATCGCTTTAAGGCCCGATATTACATATGTACAACCATGAATCCTATCTAATGATTACATACACCCAAAAATGTCCATCATCGAGATTTGATCACGACGATCTCCTCCCTAGGCTCACAGTTACCCAAATCACTGCATGACCAATACTACGGCAAAATCTAACAATACTAAACTCATTACGGTACTATATGAATCACAAATCTCAATACCAACACTACAACTATCTATGAACACAACGAACGATATATCACCCTACGGATGTCATCGGGGCATTAGGAGGAAGTTACGTTCCAATGGAACCCTCGCTAACGACCCCTAACCCGCGGATCATCATCATCATGATAACATACTACATCAAGTAATCCAAAACACAAAATTATACTAACAATACAAACAATAAAAAACCCAAGAAAACACCCTTTTCACCTTGCAAAGTGCCGATTAAAGCTTCTTATTTCACGAATCGGACAACACCACAATAACACTCGACTAATTAGCAAGAAAGGATGAATTTTTCACTCAAATCTAACCAAGAACAAAGCTTTTTCTCTCCTCCCGCGAACTCTCTCTCTCTAAACTCTATTTCTTTTTTTCTTCTTTTCTCTTCTCGGGTGGAAATGGCCGCTGTATAATGCTCCGCAGGCAGCCGCAGGTGCATCTGCGGCTGGGCTGCTAGCCGTCCGCGCCGAATCCTCGGCTGCCGGGTTGTCTCCTCGAGTCGCGCACTGTCCCTTTTGTCCGGCTTGCTTTTCTCGATTTTCGTGCCACGCGGTCTTAATTCGCCAATTTCTGCGGTATTATTTTGGAAGGTTGTTACCTGATGTATAAAATGCTCTTTGTGCTTGGCTTCCAGGGGGCGCTGCCCCCTTCCACCCCCGCCAGCTCACCGGCGAGCTGGGCAGCCGCTCGCTCACCGGGGAGCGAGACCCCCGAACATCGTAAGCGTAGTGGTCGTTAGTCGCCTTTTGTGATCAAATCAGGTTTTTCTGGATCAACTTTTTGCCTTGCTTCAAGTAACCTAACGCTCGTTGTTCGTTGTGGAGGCTTTAACCGTAAATCGTTGGGGTGACTTCGTGTTGGGGTCCACCTTCCTTTCCGCATGTCGGGTCAAATTACGATCTTGCCCTCCTGTCAGGGTTAGTACACAGGCGCAAAATTTGGGTGTCTACAACATTAATAAGTGATTAAAATATTATTAAATAGTTAATAATATTAATGAATGATTAAAATATTATTAAATGGTTAATAATATTAAGAAGTGATTAAAATATTATTAAATGGTTAATAATATTAATAAGAGATTAAAATATTATCAAATGGTGAATAATATTTGTAAATGATTAAAATATTATCAAATAGTGAATAATATTTGTAATTAATTAAAATATTATTAAATGGTTAATAATATTAGTTAGAGATTAAAATATTATTAAATGATTAATAATATTAATAAATGATTAAAATATTATTAAATGGTTAATAATATTAATAAATGATTAAAATATTATTAAATGATTAATAATATTAATAAGTGATTAAAATATTATTAAATGGTTAATAATATTAGAATGAGATTAAAATATTATTAAATGGTTAATAATATTTGAACGTAGTTATACATTATCAAAGGTGGATAATATTTTGAAGTATTTGGTACATTATTAAATGTCTGAATCATTAAGTTATGTAAAAGAATAAAGTTTAATTAAATTAATCCAAAGTAAATAGTCTGTTTGTGGCTATTTTAGACAACTTATTAAAAGTAAGTCGTACGAAGAATGTGTAATGAATGCGTAAGTTGGTTAAGTGTACCCGACATGTCCAACTAGGTTTGGGCTAGGATTTTTGTCCAGAACTTAAGAGTTCGTTTGTCGGACATCTTAAGAGTTAATAATTTGAAGTTAAGGTCTTAAGTTAAGACTAATTAATAGTCATTATACCTAATGATTATGTCGATTTTATATAAAAATTATAGGTTGAACGAATGACGCAAATAAGCGTAAATAGTAGAAGCGAACTAGGCAAGTTTTTCAGAACTTGCTCCTATGTGTATTAATATGCTACAATTTGATATTATATTATTGATATGGAAATATATTGATGATATTTGTGTTATGTGAAAAACATGAGGTATGATTACATGTGAAAATACGAAGCATGAATTGCTAGATGCTAGTTGATTATTATAAAAAGTATAAAACATTCATAAAATGAAAAACATGAAATGCATGATGTAAGAATAAAATGCAGAGCATGTATATTATGTGAAGCATGTAATGTATTATGTGTAACTGTTAAACTTGCTGAGCTATCGTGCTCACTCTTGCCTAAAACCAACATTTTCAGATAGTGTAAGTTATTCAAATTTTTTGATAAAGATCAAGAAACAGGAATGCATACTACTTTCACTGAAGGTCTAAATGTCTATTGTAGATATCAGTCCGAATTGGACAGGTAAAATGATTGTGTAGTATAAGACTTAGTTGGTATGTAATATGAGTGTTAAATACTCAAAATGATTGTAATAGAATGTCGTATCAGGTATGATATTGAGACATACTAGGTTTGTTTAAAGATTGCGATTCTGGAATAGAAAGAGATGCTGTAAAATTGTAAATAAATAATTATTTATCAATTACAATATTGTTGTAATTCATGAACAATAAGGAAAATGTAGTACTAATGTTGAACCAGATTCGATGTTCGAGGGACCCGGATTCGGGGTCGTCACAAAAATCCTAATCCTAAATAGTTTAGGAGGGTTGACTATATCTATAAATAAGAGGAGTCTTATCATAGAAAAATGTTACACACTCTTTCATTATAATAGAGAGAGTACTCCATAATTTTCTATATCTAAGGAGTTAGAGAGATAGAGAGAATTAAGACTAGCCACCCATGATTTGGAGAAATCATAATCCATTTATTTAATTCATAGATCTCTTGGTGGATCACCTCTAGAGGCTTCACACTTGGGGAGCTAACATTGATCCGTTGAATCTAATCGGTAAATTTGAAGAAGAACGTGAAGGATTAAAGGGAGATTTACTTGTACCCGTGGAAGCTTGGTTCTACAAAGGTATAAATTCTTTTATCATTCCTCAATTAATAATAGTCGCATAAGAAAGATCTTGGTTATTGATTTGTACAAAAATTTTAAAATATGATTTTTCTTGCTTCCGTTGCGCTTATATAATTTGATTATATGTATACCATATTTTTGCAAACCAACAGGATTGAGACCCCTAGACCTAAAATTCCATAAATCTAAAAACAATGACAACAAAATCTAATTGAAAATATATCCTAGATTAGTTAGAAGGAATTTCTATTAGTGAGAAATCTTTGGTGGCCAAAAATAGAATCCAAACACTACTAGAGAGAATCTAGGATGCTTGTGTAACCTAAAAAAAGAAAGACGAGATGAATAAATAAAGCCCAAACACGAAAAAAGATTTATAGGCCATTTAGGAAAATTTTCTATTCATGATAAACCCTCCTTAATGGCCCATTACCCAAAGTAGGATCCAAACACTGCTAGAAACGATCTAGGATATTAGGAGAGCCTAAAAAGAAAGAAACGAACACAAACAACGAAAGCCTAAACAAAATAATCGACAAAATAAGTTAAATCGAGTAAAGAGATGAAAAATGGACCTTGAGAATGGGGTTCCTTCCACTTTAAGCTTATAAAAGGCACCTAAGGTATACGTTGATGAAATATTTGATGAGAAACTAGGGATCTAGATCTAATTTGGAAGAGTTTCTCTTCACTTTTGTTTTTTTTTTTGTTTTCTTTATTTTTCTTCTTTCTTACACTTTTTCTTTCTTTTTCTTCTCCCTCGTGCAAAATGAAGTAACATGCCCTTATATAGCCCAGCTAGGCCTACCATAGGTGTACCTGCGACATCCTTGCTGTGGGTCCAACGGAGTCCATTTTTCTCGTACTATACACTGAAACGTCCATAACTTTCAAACCGAGAAGAATTAGAAGGCAAGCCACCCCAATCCGAAAAGCCTTTTTTGAGACCTACACAATGACACCAAATTTGACATTTTTAGATCTGGGATGAGGGAGGAAAATGAGAAAAACCATCATTCTTAATAAACTGGTCAATCATTTGTCTTCCTTTTTGCACTTTGGTACCCCAAATGTCTATATGTGGCTTCCATGTATTTGGCAATGGGTTTTATAATCTTCTCTTTGACACTCTAGGCTTGTTGTTAATTGATTTTTATGCCTTGATACCATCATTGGAGAAATATGTGCAAATTTAGGGTGTCTACATCGATTATTCAACTCGAAAAAGTCAGACAAAGATTACTTGACTAAATTCCCTCTTATACCATTTTCATATATATATTCATATTAGTATTAGCACGTACGATACGTGTGCAATTAGGAAAAAAATTAAAATATTTAAATAAAACTTTAAAAACATGGATGAGAAAAGATATGGGAGAAAATAGGGATAGAAAGTGGGATAAATAAAAGAAACTAGTGATATGTCATGGGTGGAGTGAGTTTGTTATGAATTAACTGTTATGAAGAGATAATTTAGCTAAAATCTAGTAATTTAATTTAAATTTTATTATAAAACAGACCAATATAGGATTAGAGACCAAGTCCCCTTCCGCTTTAGAAATTAAATTATATTATAACAATCATCTTTTATTTTCATATAATTTTGATTTAGCTTGTGTTTCATTAAAATTTATATTCTTATTATCAATGATATCTAATCAAGAAAATTATTATTATTATAATATATAATTATACCAATTTGAATTTAATTAAATGAGATTTTATCATTATGAATATATAAATAGGCTAATCATTCTGATGAACATTCTATTACTTTAATTATTTAAATAGATTAAATACTATTGTAGATTTTCTTACTTCAAATTTAATTATTTTCTATTTATAGATATTTATATTTAAATTTATATTATCAATTAAATTATATATTCTCAGTATGAAGATCATCTTAGACAAATATTAATTTGTTACTATTAAATAGTTATTATTTTATTAGCAAAATATAATAAAATTATCAATAAAAATAAAAATGAATTACTCTATAAAAAATAAGTATACAAAAAAATATTAACAATAGAGTAAAATGCATTTTGCATCCCCCAAGTTTAAGAAAATTTTCACACTGCATCTTATACATTCAAAACGTGGCACTTTACATCTCGTACTTTTAGCAAACCAGCACGTAACATACTCCGACCCAAAATCCGTCTTTGAAAGTGACATGGTTAGTGTTAGTGACAGATTTTGCACTTTTACCGATGGATTTTGGGTCAAAGGATGTTATATGTTAGTTCACTAAAATACAGGATACAAAGTGTTACGTTTTAAAATATAAGACGCAATATGCAAAAATAGAATAAATTTAAGATAAACAAAGTACATTTAACTCTTGACAATATATAATTCTACCCTAAGAGGCTAAGACCCGCTTACACGGTCCTGATAAAATTTAACAAACCAATACTAAGGTAAAATCAAAAGGGGTTCTATTTTCTTTTAGAACTAATACCAAGATAAAATCAAAAGTGGTGTATTTTTTTTTTTTCATAATTATTTAATCAGATAGATAGATGCTGAAAATAATTATTTTCTTTTATTTTGTCCGGCGTACATCGTTAATTAAAGACTATGTTGAAATTTATAAGTCTCTATATATACTGAAAATTACTCATGCAACACATATATAAAAGCATAACATGTATTCATTTTAGGGTTCCCTTCGATCTTATAGCCAGTACAGCTCTCAGATAATTCAGGCCAAAAAAAAAGACGATTGTTAATATGCGAAGCAATTTCATCTCCTTTGATTTCTGAGTAATCTCTATTTCCCTTACTTTTACGCTATCAATTCTTTATTTTTTCCGCTATCATTTCTCTCTCCTCATTCAGTCATATTATCATCTGTTGATTTGGTACTCAATTTAATGCATGTAAATACAACCAGAATTGTTACAATTTCGAATGGTAGATAACATTTGGGATTTTAAAATTCCAATTTTTCGGATTGGGCAGTAAACTTTAATTTGGGATTAATGTTTTGTAAATTTCCCTTATGTTTTGTGGATAATGTTGGCATAAGTGAACCAAGATGTGATTTTTACTGCTAGTTTATTTGGTTTCGTGTTTAATTTTTAATACTAGTGTGATTTGTCATCTTTTAGGGGATAGAAATGCAATTAATTGGATTGAATTTAAAATGCTGTGGTTTGGTCTGAGATTGATGATTTGTTGTTTCTGGGTATTTGAATAAAAAGCAATATGGCTCAGCAATCTTCTCGGCTTCACCGACTGCTTACTTTGCTGGACAGTATCCTTTTATAGTTTTTGTTTAACCCCATTTCATACTTATATAATTTTTTTGTACTTTTATTTGTGTTGGATTAGTTATATAATTCATGGGCTTGCTTATTTTCTTGTGTCGCAAATGTATTTATGTGTACGTGTATGCATATTTGGGTTAATCATGGGTGCCTGGGCCCGGGCAGAACGATCTGGACATTAATCAGCATTGCTTGGTGAATTAGTGGATAATGTGATAATATAGTTTTAAAGTTTTGCACGGTTATTTTTTCATACTGTATCAAATTTACTTGCCAAAATACCAAAAAGATAAAGAGGAAAATAAAAATATAGAGATCCTGGTAGAAGCCCCCGTGCTTGGCTGGTGTGTTTCTTTAACCAAACTGTAAGCTGGTTCAACACAAGCAACAAGGTTTACAGCAGCTCGGCAGTTGGGTGACATTGCCAAATCTTATTTTCAGGACTTGAACTCTCTGTTATGTAAGGTATGTGTTGCAGACTGAATTTTCAGTCATTTCTTGAGCTTTTGTGTTTTTAATTCTCTATCAAGAATATTATGCTTATAGTACTGCATGCTTCTCTTAGTTCTGCTATTTGCTTAAATCATTTAGAATTGATGTTATAGTAGTGTATAGACTATATCTTGCCAGTGTGGGATTGGTTCTTAAGTGAGTTTAGGTGTCTATTTGAACTCTGGTGTAGTGTCATTGTATTATCGCATATTTGAAAAACATAAAAGACAGGAGTCAGGACAGTGTACTTTTGTGGCAGGTTAAATTAAACACTCAAAACACTTTTTTATGAATATGGCTTGCTTATATGCAGTACTAATGACCACTAAGAAGAAGTAATATCAAGTTCCGCAGTCACTCAGGCGTGAAGCTATCATTTGTCATGATGGGCAAGTGCCACTTCTTAAACATGAAATCAATATTACTGTTCTTTGTATTTCCTTACGAGGAAATGGGGAAATGTGTAACTATTTAGGAACAACGACTTTCTTCATTCTGACGAATAGAGTATACAAGTGCAGCACTAATGACCACTAAGAAGAAGTAATATCAAGTTCTGCTGTCACTCAGGCGTGACATGGGCAAGTGCCACTTCTTAACATGAAAGCAATATTACTGTTGTTTGTATCTCTTTATGAGGAAATGGGGAAAATGTGTAACTGTTTAGGATCAACGACTTTCTTCATTCTGATGAATAGAATGTACAACCTTTACCCCCTTATTTTGTTAAAGCTGTCTCCAATCTTAATGATCTGAAATTTGGACTTAAATATAACAAGCCAGAAATATTAAATTGTGCATATTACTCTCTCATGAAGAAAAGTTCTGGCTCCATTAAGCTGCCATACCTGGTGCATGATGAAAATGGCACCTGTATGAATGCATTAATGAAAAAGTTCACTGTTATTGCATTTGACAATATTAATCTTCTACATGCTAGTTGGTATTGGTGATGTAGGACAAGAATTTAAAAGACGTAACATAATGAAAAGATAGATTTTTGCCTATCAGAAAATCGGCCACCCGACAAGAAGTTTTGAGGTCACCCCACAATGATCAGACGCTTCTGCAGACAAAAGATGCTTACAAAAAGTCACTCAAATAGTCAAATTTTAATAATGAGTAGTCTAGACTCTTTAATTTGTGGGGTAATACTATGCTATTTATAAGGAATATAACCTTAATTTTAATTGGGGAATAATATAGTACTCAAGGACTAAAATGACCTAACTAAATAAGAAACTCCATAATCAGTATAAAATATCCTAAATTCCCATTATTAAACCTCTAATATGTAATTACAAAATAATTTCAGTTTCCATATAAATAGAATTTTAGGCTCTTTAATCTCCGTGGTCCACATTATGTTTAGTTTTGACACCATCTTATTTAGGACAAGGTGGAAGGAAGGAATAATGAGGAAATAAGAATTATGCCAGAAGGCACAATGGCATAAACAAACAGTGTTCTAAAAGACGACCTAGGTGGCCCCCAAACGCCGTGCCTAGGCCTTAGGCGCCCATAAAATGCGCAACTCGGACATGACTCAGTCGACTAGGTCCCAACTCGGTCGAGTCAGTTCGTAACAAAATCAGTGAGTCCAGATCTGAACCACTGCTTAAGAAGAAAAGTAAAGAAGAAGAAAAAGAAGTTGCCACTCCATCATCAACGAACAAAATCTCGAATTCAAGATCTGAATCATGGCCTAAAAAGAGAAAAAGAAGTTGTTGCTCCATCATCGACAAAATCTCTGCGATTCGCCGTTGGAGTCGCCGGTTGAAGTCGCAATTGATATTGCCTTAGGGATGTCACAGTCGTGTAGCTCATACCTTCATATTACTTATGTTCGTGGGTCTACAAAAGTATATATTTATACTACATATCTATAAGTCTGCCCACTTATTTCCATGAGCTATATGCCACTTTTTTATATAACAATAACAATATTATTGCTTCTACTAATGCGATTCTTTTTATGGAACAGAGGGACATATATTAAACAATATATGTACTATATTATCGTTATATAATTATACATATGCACTAGATAATATATAATCTATATTCATTATAATTTCTAACGTATTCAATCTTTAAAACTAATATATAGTTTATACAATATATTTTATGTTTAAAATAATAACTTAGTTTAATTATATATTAGAAAATAACCATAAAAATTAATTTGTATTAAATTTATAATAATACAACTATAAAGAACAACTTTATTTTTAATTACTAATATAAAAAATAATGAAAAAATAACCCGCCTAGGGCATCCACCTAACCCCCTGCCTAGGAAACCACCTAGACCCTGCCTAGGAAACTGCCTAGACCTCGCCTACAAGGGCTAGGCGCTCGAAGGTCCATCCGCCACCTAGGTCCGCCTAATTTTTTTTACAGCACTATAAATCAGTATAAAAATCAATTAATATATTAAATTTGAAGTGCATTATAAACTAAAGGAAACCCTAAAACTTGGAGACCAAGTCAAATTCTAATACTACCCAAGTAACCTAATCTAAAAAGGAAACAAATCCCTAACTATTATCGACTAGATGCGAAATGCGTTAGATAATCTAACAAATATAATTAAATGATAATCACTAATTACGATTATTTTTATTTAAATAATAATAGTAATTAATCTCTTTGGCCAAATCCGCATCACATGGAGCCACCATCATTGATGTTGCGTTCACTTAAAATAAATAAGTTTACATATTTATATATGAACATGTTCTCTTTTGATATAACTATGCACGAGAGAAATTAATCTGGTGGAGAGTGAAGCATGTAAGAGAACATTTATATCGATGCTATAAAACACGAGTTTAAAATTAGTGCACATATAATTTCTCTCTTTAGAGTGAGCAACTTCTAACTAAAAAAGAAACAAAGTTGAGCCAACTTTTCTACAAAGCATCAGAATGGTTCCTTTCTCTCCTACTCGTGTACTAAGTCTCTTGCAATGTGGTTGATATACAATACAAATTGTGCAATAGATCATGTGTTTCATCATGGGCAATGTGGTCAGTGGCGGATCTACGTTAGGGGCAGGGGGCAATTTCCCCCACTGACTTTTCAGGAGAGAGGAGCAATTATTGCACGTGATTGGTGGAGCTGTTGGGTTCTGTCGTGGTTTTGGTTATGCTCCTGAAGCTCTCTTGGTGGAAAACCTGCTGTTTCTTTCCCCCTTGTAGCAGTTCTGGTTTGCCAATGGGAAGCCGGTTGCTGGTTTGTGCACATGCAGGCTTTTCCGATTATCCACGTGGTGTGGGTCCAGTTATGGCTGGTGTTCCCCCACTGCCCAATTACCGCTTTTTGGATATCTGAGAAGGAATTAGTTTTCTTTTCCTGATTTGGGCCACTTGGTTTTGTTCTCGTTGCTTTCATTATTTGCAAGTGGTACCACTTTTGACTGATGATATCCCTTTCGGTGGGTCATGATTCTCAGGCTTTGACAAGGAATCTCAGCTTTATTTGCTGTTATGGGCCACTTAGTATTCTTTAATGCTATAATCCTATATATATATATATATAGCCTTCTGAAAATGAGCTTTTATTACTTGAATGGATCTAAATAAGATGGTTAACATTTTCTAGGATCATAAGTGAACCTGTAATACTACTTGTGAGTACTATATAACAAATACAATTCTTTATGTGAATCAGGAGTCGGGCCATTACTTTTATTTGATTTGTTTCTTTCTTCTTAGCTAGATTAATTGTGTTGCTCAGAGTTTCTGGGTTCGTTGATTTGGGCTTAGAGTCTGTTTCTTTTTTAGAGTCTGGAATGGCATCATATTTCCTCCGGGTGGTTCTGTGTGGGGGTGTCCGATGGGCTGCTCCGGCTGTATTTCCAATCGGTTACTCTGGCCTATTTTGCCAACTATTGTTTGTGGATTTTTGTCCCCACTGACTTATGAGGCTGGATCCGCCCTTGAATTTGGTTGACTATCGAGCTAATTGTTCGCATAGAAGACATTGTTGTGATGAGTGATGATTAGGAAGAGGTAGATGCTCTGAAGTTATGCAGCACAAACACCTCTCATAGGCCTCCGATTGGTGTTGGGGTTGGGGTTGTGCCTTGGACACGCCCCTTACATGTACTCATAATTATGTTTATTTCTTAAAAATCATTTAAATGCCGGACACTGTTAGGACACGGCAGGATACACCATGGACATGGCTGGGCACCCCACGGACTGGACACTCTTGGGGTCAAATAGAAAAAAATATTTACTGTTTTACTTTATTGTAACAATTTGGTACCTAAATGTAACAAAACCCTTTTACATTTTTTTGTAGTAGTACAATATCATAATATGTTATTGATTGTAATTTGTAAATGAATAGCCCATATTTATATATTGTAGAAATACATTTTATTTATTGAATGTATATGAAAAAATTAAACACATCTAAACGTATCGAATCCTATTTTTTGGGAAAATGCGGTGTCCTGTGTCACATTCGTGTCCCGTGTTATCGTTGCTTCATAGCTCTCAAGGCTTGGATATTTATGGATTTTGAAGTTAACAACTTGGGCAATTAGAAGTATTTTTGTGCCTTTGTGGGATTGTGGTTACTAAATAAAATAGTGGTATATTGTCTTAATGGGAATATGCCCTTGATCTTATAGCCGAAATTGACATGTTGGGTTGCAAGGCAACAAACTCCCCTATTGGCCAATCATAAGGTGTTCGTAATCTAGTTGAAAAGGAGAGATATCAGATAATGGGTAGGGCTTATTTTCCCTTAAGATATTTGAGTAGAGACTGCTAATGTGGAGGGAGTTGTGAGGGAGTACTTAAAGTTGGCTCATGGAAAGGGTATCTTGTTTCGTAAGATAATTATCTCCACATCAAAGGTGATGCTTACGCTTATTGGATTGGCTTTGTGGAGGATAGGCATTTATCTTCTGGCTGTTATGCTTTTGTTGAAGGTAAACTTAGTTACTTGGAGGTAACTTTTGGCTGTTGTGCTCTTGTTTTGTGCTTTTGTTGGAGGTAATTTATTATTATTATTATTTTTATTATTAATAATAATAATAATAAAAAAAGGAAACCGGTATATACTGAACCATTATACCGGACCGGTACCGAACCGACCGGTTCGGACCGGTCCGGTATACCCAAAAAACCGGTTGAACCGGAAATTTTGAACAGCCCCACTGACACGTGAGCTCTTGTGGCACAATCTGATAGAGTTGGGAACTACATTTGGTATTCTTATGAAGTTGTTATGTGATTTAGTATTACTCATAAGTTGGTACAACGCGACAAGACAAAGCACATTGAGATCGATTGTCGTTTAACTATGTAATGGTCTCATTTGTATCCCATATGTAAAGTCGGGGTTCAAGTTGTTGATGTCTTGACTAAAGGTCTCCGGTAGTAAGATTTTTCACCCTATTGTCCAAGTTCGGTATGAGAAAATTTATGCGCCAGCATGAGGGGAGTGTACATTGATATGTAAAATTTTAATAACTGTAAGTGGACAGTATCTATTGAAGACTTAGTCAAGAACTAGGCGAACCCACAATGACTAATTTATCGCTGAAGTGCTTAGGCTCCTAGAACCGCCTCACCTAGCATAAGCGCCTTGAAAACTATGATAATAAAAATTTGTTGCAGAAGAGGTAAGACTGTATATGCACTTTAGAGGGCGTGCATTGTGAGATATCCGGAGAGATTGGTGGTCTGCTCTCCGTTAGCCCTTTACTTTTGTTCACTTTGTTTTCCTTCGAGGATTCCATGTCCTCGTTAAAAAATAGCTCCGATTTTACTCTTTATTGCAAATAGTCTTGAGTAATGCTGTAGATGAAGAAAAATGCATTAAATAATTGCACTAAAAAGCAAAACAATTTGGTGTCCAGTTTAGGAGCATTTTCATTGACCTTCTGATTTTACTCTCAACTCTCCAGTAGGTCAAATTTTGATTCCGTTTGGAATTCTTAATTCTATCTCTGCGTAGGTTTGAGTTCTATTTCTTAACAATTATTAAATGCATAAAGCCTTACTGACGTCATCATTTCAGTCATTTACAACTTACATAACTTGTTATCCATGCACTTCATTTTTGTTAATATATGCTTTGGAGTCATATGTGTCTTGGCTATCTAATTCTCATTTATATTACTTCTTGATTTAATGGGCTTGAGCTGCCATTTGATGTCATTATTTTTTCTAAATAGCTTATGCTGCTACTAAATGAAGCTTTATCCATTTAGCTTATGTTGATGTTGATGAGGAATCTTTGTTTGTTAACCATTTGTCTTAACCCTATATTATTATCTTTTTCATAGGTTTCTCAATATCTCCGTAGTAAAAACTGGGATACTAGAGTTGCGGCTGCTCATGCCATTGGAGCTATTGCTGAGAGTGTCAAGCACCCATCCTTGACTGATCTCTGTACTTGTGTTGAGACAAAGATGTCAGAGGAAGGAATTCCTGGTTCTGCAGAAGATGTAGTTGCATGGCCTAACTTTCATCCTAATTTTGTAGTTGGGGCTTCATTTAGAAGGTCATTGCTTTTGCTATAATAGTTGGTTTTATATTTATTTTTTCTCAAAGTAACTTTATGTATCTGGATAAAGTCTTTTCTGCCTCATAATTTATGTAGAAGATTGATTTTGTGTACAAAATAAGAATTAGTGGGTGATAATATGCATTTTTCTTTTATGTTTATTCTTTCCCATGACTAACAACATAAAATATCCTATTGTAACAGCTACGATCTTAGTAAGGTGTTGGAGTTTGGGGCACTGTTGGCATCTGGCGGACAGGTACTGTAGTGTGTTTTAGAGAAGTTTTCTTGAAGCCATTTTAATTCTTTTTGTACTGCAATCCTGGTTTGACCATGCTTTCATATCAGGGGAAGACAGTTTGGCAGCATGGCAGTTATTATTTAACATTTATGGCACTTTGCTTCAGTGACATGACTTTTAGAAGGTTTTTGAAAATTTATTACCTATACACTGCGCTAGGGAAAGGTTTTTGAGGTTTTAGGGTTTAGTGATGTAATAATCCCCAAAAGACGATATACAAACTAGACTATTGATTATTTAAATTTGAATGAGTTATGTTAGCTCTCTTTTGTCTGTGGATGTGAGTGATCTCTGCGGAGTGAGCTCAAAGCACTCTGTGGGTGGGCCAATTTCTCGGAGTTGATAGGCAAAATTTATCTTTTTCGTTACTTTTTTTAAATAGTCTTGCATCAACCAGCCTTCCCTTTTAAGGCTTTATTCTTTTCATTTCTTTTAGGAGGAATCATTGTTCTCTTTTTTGAAATCTCCTTTACTGTTACTAAATTTCGTATATATCAAAATATTATTATAAAGCAAAACAGAAAAGAAAAAAAAAATACAAGGGAAAAGTACAAGCTCGATGTTGGTAGGTGGCTGATGTAGGAAAACTTCTAGAACAAATATAGTTGAAAGAAACAACCGAAAATTAATTCAGGAGAGGCTTCGCACCACACTGCTTCAAGGATCTTTTACTTGGGTGATTATCTGCGCCCCTGATGTAGGACAAAGATGGAGGAAAGAATAAAGGAGGTTAAAAGAAGATAAAAGGCCAAAAACCACAAAGCACACAGACTTAAAATTCAATAATATTAATCATTCACTAATTTCCCACGATGGATAACAACTGTGTATATAGGAATAAGAAAAACCCTAATACTTGGAGGTCAAGTAAAATATTAATTAACCTAATTAAATAAGGAAATAAAGTCCTAGTAATTATCTACTATCTTAAATGATCAATACTCTAGAACATTTTACTAATATAATTAAATACGTATTTTAATTCTATCTGCTAAATAAACTAATTATATTAAAATCATCCATAATAATAATATATAATAATAACCTAATAATAATAAATTTCTACTAGTTTTTTGCCTTGGTGGAAATTTCGTTGGTAGCTCGGGCTGCATCACCTCCTTGAACTCCTCCAACATGTTTTTGATTTGTGGGGTTTTTGGCATTATCATTGCCCCCATCTTCCTTGAGAGTAACAAGCCAAGTTTCCTCCCCCTTCTTTATTCCTTTCTCCACTTGCATAGCGGAGAGAAACATTGCACCCATCTTTGGTGAGGTCTCCTTGGTTGGAGTTACTGTTGGAACCATACACAATGCTCCTTCCAAGAACATCACCGTGTTCAATCGAGGGAAAGGAACAACATTAAACTGCTTAAGGAAGTCCATTCCATACCTAGAACGATGTTGAAGTTGTCCATTGGTGCCACCGAGAAATCCACCTTGCCTTGTCAAGTGCCGAGTTGTAGCTCCATGCCATGAGCTACTCCGAAAATGGGTTTGGATTGTGCTTCATGGTTTTTAGCCAACCCTTTGATTTTTCCACTTTAAGTCCCAATCTTCGTACCTCTTGCGGGACTTGCAAAGTTATGAGACGCGCCCTTATCAACCATGAATTTCGCTGTCTTACCATTCATGCAGCCCTCCACGTTCATGAGGCTACGATCACCCGCCTGGTGTGTAGTCAGCCGGACCTTCAGTGCATTAAGAAGTTTGAGACAGCTCATTGTGGCTTCTCCGCCTTCGTCCTGTTGGTCATGATGTTGCTGAAACATAGCGGTAAGCGCCTTGTGCTTTGGGCAGTCCTTGGCTAGTGAGGACCGGCACAAAGGAAACATCCCTCCCATGGCTTTATATCTTTCTTGTCTTGGTTTCCTTCGTGTTCCTTCTTCCCTGTTTTGTTGTTGTGGGGACGTGTCTTGTTGGGTTCTTCTTTTGCTCCACCACATTTGGCAAGCCATGGCTTGGTGCCCTTGTGTTTTGGTGACTCGCTCTTGTGCTTGAAACTTTCACATTTCTCAGTAGGGGGGGTACTCCACCAATGTTTCAGCCTGTAGGGATGTCTTCCACCTTATGCCTTTTTAGCGCTTGGGCCAGCCCAAGGCTCGAGTCCATCCATGAAGGTGAAGAGAAGATTCTCCTTACTCATGTTCGTTATTTGAAGCATGAGGTCGGAGAAGGTCCTGACATAGTCTTGGATGAACCGATCATGCTTGAGCTCTTTCATTCTCTTGCGGGCATTGCGACCGACATTCTTGGGATAAAATTACTTTTTGAGTTCTATCTTGAGGGTATCCCAAGAATCAATGGTACAAGTGCCTATCCATTTTGGCACATTTCTTGCGTCACCAAACCATAGCAATGTCAGTAAAGTAAAGGGAAGCAGTGTTTACCTTTACTTTGTCCTCGAAGTTCAGCTCTGCAAAAGAACACTCTATATGCCACAAGAAGTTGTTGATTACCATGGCGTCTCTATTTCCATTGTACTCTCTAGGCTTGGGAACATCTTTCACCCGTGGCATCTCCCTTGCGGAGGTGTGAATTGCTACGGCGCGCTTGCACAAGGTCTAATCGGTCTTCGTTTCCTCCACGGAAGCCTTCATAGACTACATTTCTTCCTGAATGTTGGCTAATGCCTCCAAGATTTCCCTTGGAACGCCATGCACTCTTGTGCCGACTCGTTGGTAGTAGTCTTGAAGGCCTCAAGCACCTCATCATGGTATTTCTCTATCTTGGAATCAGATCCCTCGATAGAGTCCTCCATATTTTGTTCTAGGCAGTCAAGATGCTCCTTGACATCCGCTATAGCCACCTTGAGCCTCGTCACACGACCATCTATAGTAGCTATGGCGTCACGCGACTTATTTGCTCTCGCCCCTTGCGTGGGTTGGGAACCTTGTCCTTTTCCCTTTGTTGTTCCTCGGTCACGTTCGACATGATGTTAAGTAGCTTTTCCCTTTTCCTAATTTTGCAATACGTGTCAACTGTCAAGGTTGCGATTCAGCACTGACCGATACCTAACCGATATGCCGATATTTCGATGGCCAATTCTTTGTACCATGGACAAAATTCAAGCAAAGAGACCATAGAATGGTACTGGCTCGAAAGCCTAGGTGCCTTCCATTTGGGATTGGTGCACGAGCGACAACCTTAAAGCTTGAAAGCCATCATTTATTATGATTTCCGTGCCCCGGCCTCTCTCTTCATTTTGTTCTTTTGTACTATTGCTTGAATGAAGACACTCCTGCAAGAAAACGGGCTAGCTAACCTTATTGAAAACTCAAGGAAAATTGAGTTAACCACAAATCTGTTGAATGTGCTTCCACCCTCCCTAAAAGCTAAATCAAAGGACCTACTAGAACAGCTAAGGTATAGTAGCTAGTAGCTAGGAATTGACTATGCTCTATTAGAATCAGACTTTAAGATTAGCAATAATGCATTTAGAAGTTCTATTGACCAACCTCAAGTTGAACTATAAATTCTTTAGTCTAGTTGGTAGCCTCAGATGAGTAATGAAGCCAGAATTTCTTTTCAATGGGGTCAAAATTATCATTAGACTATAAATAATTTGGCGAGGGTCCAAGGGCAGTGGCCCTGGGCCAAATTTCTTGATTTTTGCATAATAAAACATATATTTGATTATAATGCTAATATAATAAATAATAACAATACACACACACACACACATGCACGTATAAATACACCCTATGACCCATAGTAGATTTTTCTAGTCGCATTTGTTCATAAATAATTGATACCTTAATAGTTTTAGCAAATAATGTAAATTAGATTATTATTTATTTTTAAAAGATTATAGGGAGATACATATATAGATGAGGGAGGAGTGATATGTGATTAAGATTTGATTGAGAAAGTTACAAAATTTCAATTTGACTTCGAATATTAGAATATATATAAAATTTCATTCGGGTCAATTTGTATACTATTCTTGAAATTGTCTAAATTTGTTATATATTATAAACAAGAAAAAAAAGAAAAAAAATTCAGTGGTGTCAATTGACCCCCACTCCCTTCTATGTGCCTTCCGCCCTTGCTCAGATGAAATCTCTCAGGGTTCTAAGTCTAAGAAATAAAATACAACTTAGACTTTTAGTTATTTATTTCATGTAGATCTAGCATATCCAAAGAAATTTTTAAGAAAGAATAAATTATGACATTCTCAATGAAAGAGTGTAATTTGCAAAATCTATATGGTGTTGCCTAACATGAGATAAGTTGCTTTAGATTCTCTATTTATTTTTACATATTTTCTGCATGCAATTAACTTTATAACCTTTTAATTTATTTTTTTGTGTAGGAGTATGACATTGCAAGTGATAACACCAAGAACCCCAGGGAGAGATTAGCTAGACAGAAACAAAATCTTCGACGACGATTGGGTGAGTTAGTTTTACATTATCAGTTTTTATTAGCTATTGTTCACTGATATTTCATCATCCTTATCCGTTTATGTGTTGTGTAGCAAATTAAAAAGTCTCCTAGAGTTGTCAAATTGTTTTCTTCAGATATGTTCTTAGTCTAGCTCCAAGTAAATGTTTGACTTTCGAAGATCTATGCTCCTCAGAATTCCTATATGTTTTATTTTTAAATCTTGCCTTTTAGTTATTATATATAATTCAATTTCAAGTACTTATTTGAGCTCAAGTCACTAACTAATAACATAGTCTTGATTCTTAACTTGATACAGCCTCAACTCTCTTCTGTCTATTTTTTTTTAAACAATTGGTATCTAATGAGCCCGGCCTTTGTCATATTTGGTTTCCCTTTTGTATATGTAGATCTGGCAGTTTGGAAGAAACCTTACGTGCCATTGACACTTGGCAGTCTGAGCGAAGTTCTAATATGTGTGTGGTTGTGCAATCAGTAAAACTGACTAAAGCACGAAACAAGTTGTATATGTGATTCCTAGACCTCTCTACCTACGCATTTCAAATATATTCTTTTTGTAGCTCCAAACTCCAAAGAATTGCAATGGGAGTTGGGCTAATGCTGATTGCTAAATGCTAACATGACGAGTTTGATTTGAGGAAATAGCTGAAGGAACCTCCATTTAGTTTGAAGGCTTCATAATTCAATCTCTCTCTATCTCTATCTCTCGTTTTTTCCCGTTCTCTCTCTTTTGTGTTTCCTTTCGTGGGCCATGTTAATACATTAAGTAGTTGCTCTCCTGCCGCCTTTTTGAATATCCATTTGTCAAATCCCGTGTTCACTAGTTGTGTTGAGTTGTGGAATGACGTTTTTGAAATTCTACTAGTTTTTTCTTCATCAATCCCGAGTTTCTTTTGCCCATGAAGATTTTTAGAAATAAGATTGAGTCGATCACCATTCACTGGGTATTCAGTTTCCCACTATAAAGTAATCATGTAAAATTAATATTAATAATATGGTTCACTTGGATTTTGACAAGTGAAGGACTAACAGGCCGTGAAATGAAGCTGGTTGAATTCCTTGTCTTTCCTCCCTTTTTGTTTCTCTCCCTCGTCTCTCCATATACAATTACAAAATTGTTCTGGTTGTCATATTGGCCAAGGCTTGCAAGTTGCAACCTGTTAGTGAAATTCAACAGTGGTATCGAAACAGTGATATCGAAACAAGACATCAGATATCTAACAGTGCAAGAGCATTCAAACTAGTACAATCATTGACGATATGTGATAGAACCCAGTTTGAAGCATATATTGGTCATTTACAGTCTTATGGAGAGATGAAGAAACTAAGCTTTGTAATTCTCTTGTGGCCTTATCCAAATCTTATGCATTCGTCACTGTTTGTTCTATATTTAGGTTTTAATGAAATTTCTTTTTGTCAATCAATTTTTTTTACAGTCTTATGATTTTGTAGCATCAATATAACAATACATAAAGCTGATGTAGAACATTAGTGCAAAACATATCATATGTAAACCAACATGTATCACTGAAATATACTATGTCTTAATTTTATTCCAGGTACATGTTGTAGAGTACATCTAAATAGAACTCCCTCTGTTACCCTTATGCGGTCTTGCTTTTCTTTTTCGGAAATTCTAAAAGGAATGTCCATTTTTTAAAACAATGAGTCCAAAAGACTACTATCCTTAAAAAAGTAGAAGATGGAATATTTGATTAGTTGATTGGGTGTTATTTCATGGACCACAACAGCCTTTTGACTAAATTCCAATTTGCACGCTAAACTTGAAATCTAAAATCAATTTGCATCCTAAACTTTATTTTGAATTAAATTCACACTATACTTTTAGCGAGAAAACAATATGCACACTCCGCATCAATTTCCAGCCAAATATTCACCGGAAAATGCAAGGGTATGGAAAATTAGGAGTATTTGTATAGACTTCCACATTATAGACATAGTCCATATGAGGATCGAGAGATATGGTGTGCATTTTTAGGTGAATGTTTGGTCAAAAAATGATAAAGAAGTGTGCATTTTGTTTTCTCGCTGAAAGTATATACTGCATTTAATTTACAAAAAGTTTAGAGTACAAATCAATTTCAGGATTCAAGTAGGGTGCAAATTGGAATTTAGTCCCAGTTCTTTTAAAGAGCAAAATTGCTTTGTAAGTTGGGGGTATATTTTGTAACAATTGGTCAATTTTATTGTCCTAAATCCAATTGCCAAGTTACCATGACATTAAAGTAAAGTATAGGGACTATTCTTTTCTTCCTTTGTTTCATAAGATGCAACTTTAGTTATTATCTGAATTTATTGCAAGTGAGATTAGTTTGCTCTTGTGGTAATACACAAGTAGAGGAAATTCTTACAGGCTTCGGTGGGTGATTCTGTGTTGTTTGGTCACTTATTGTAACACGTGCTTGTCTTGTCACTTTTTTTATAACTTTCTCGCTCATCACTCTCACCCTTATTGGTATAAAGCTTATGCTTGTACATCTTTTATGTGTATGGTTCAAAGTCGTGGTAGCGGCCTAGGTTTCATAAAGTTTTTTTCACATGGTATCGGTTATTTTTTTAAAATAAAACATGTGAAAAAGATAATAATAAGAACAACAAAATAAAACATCATCTAATATACATAACATTGTGCAAATGATTATATACGCGGACTTGTCTAATGCTGTATTGCATAATAATTAAACAATAAGTTTTTAAGACACTTTAAAAAGTACATAAACAGAATAAAAGAAGCTAAATAGCTATAACTCAATTCTCATCTTACTTCTCTCTACATTATCATTCTCTTATTGTTCCTCAGTAATAGTTATTATTATTTATTGATAAGTTAGTACGAATAGTAACGTATGTATACATTTTTGTATATTAATATTAATTATTTTTATTATTTGATAAGTTAATATGTGAATATATGTTATTATTAATCTACTCCCTCTGCTACACGGTTATTTCGACTTTATTTTTTCATTCCGCCGTTATTCTCCATCACAGCAAAATTTTGCTTATACATAGCCTTTACACTGATTATGCTTGAAATTTCAAAATGTGTATCATTATCGGAGCAATGACTAAAGAAACCAAACCGAGTTGCTGATTTTTCGGCAACACGGCCGCTTCTTTCCATTTTTAGTGTGGTGATTATGTTCTATGATCTAATTAGGACTAGCAAATATTCTTCACCTTGTTTATATATTCCTTTATCAATTACCTTCGTGTTTGTAGCACACTAGTCTATGTAATGTAGTATGCGTCTTTAATTTATAGTACCCATTTGCGTCTTTCACTAATGTTATGATTTATACCTAGGTTTGGATGTGTGCGAGCAGTTCATGGATGTCAATGATATGATAAGAGATGAAGACCTTATTGTCAACAAATTGAACTCCCCTGTGAATGGCATAGCCCCTCAACATAATACCTCAAGATCTGTACGTAATGTCCAGCAACTGGTGACAAATATGGTACCCAGTTTCAAATCTAGGAGGCCAAGTGCTAGGGAACTGAATCTATTGAAAAGAAAAGCTAAAATAAATTTGAAAGATCAAACCAAAGTCTGGTCTAAGGATGGAGATACAGATGAACAACATTCTCAAGAAGTGGCCTCACCTAAGGGATTTGGTCCTGACATATCAACCTCTAATAAGGTATATCAGACTGTTATCCATGTTTTTCTGGTACTTACTGATTTAAAGTCAAGGAAATAATTCTGCTGTAGACCTCTTGCTTACACCATTTATTGGTGTGTGGTACTTATTTTTGTTTTTGTTCGTGCTAGTTATTTTGCATTGCCATCCAACCCTATTAAGTGGTTTACTGTTTTGCTGGGATAAGATGATTTACATTTACATTTCATTTCTACCTTTTTTTTGGATAAACGAAGATTTTTTTTATGATAAGTATATATGTTCCATAAAGTGCCAAAGGGAGCAAACCCATGTACACTCAATATATACAAACGCTTGGGTGAAATAAAAGGCACACCACTATCACCTCAATCTCAGCATCTCATGAAGTCAAAAAAAAAGTAGGCCAAGGAAAACAGACCGTTATGAACAAGAGGTCTCTCTTTGCCTTCTAAACTATAGCTGTTCTGCTCCTTGCAAATCATCCCCCATCTTTTTTATGCGACACCAAGATGTGGCGCTGTTTACACTCCCTCCAACTCTTCATCCCCAAGCCTCAAGTATCTCACAAACTGATCTTGAAAACAAAATTTCACACAACGAGAAGAAATAGTTCATAAGATCTGTGCCAACTTTACAGGAGTAGTAAGTCTCAATATGTTGACATCACGACACACCTAGTAGCAGGGAAATGAACTCTACTCTCTTCTGATTATGAGAATCATGCACAACGCCAGAGTGCATGCAGAGGTCTATCAGTATGATGCAGGCTTGGCGGAGGGTGAAGCTTAGAAAGGAAAGGAAGTGAAGGCGAGACTTGGTGTCTCACGCTATTCGGCGAAAGGTTTATGGAAGGAACGAAATTGTAGGTATTGGGAGGGTAGAGTGAGGTCAGTGTCCGTTATTCACTTTCTTTTCCCATGCTTTTTGTGCTTTGGCTCCAAGAGGTGTTTCTGGGATCCGGTGTTGCACTCTGGATTTTTGGAAGAATTCGCTTTAGGAGTCTAACATAATCATCTTTTTGAGGCTTCTATAGGGAAGAGTACTTTTGGTTGGATGGGTGCACAAGAGTGCCTTTTACTTTGTATACTGTACGTCCGGGTGTGTTTGCCCCTTTTTGGCACTTTTAACGAAATTATTTATTCAATAAAAGAAATATTACTGAAATGGATACTGTCTTTTCCAATTTCCATACAGTTATTGTTTATGTAGCAGCCTACATCTGTTGGTTTTTTCATGTCAGATGCCTTTACTGTCTGAATGTTGAATATTAGGGTACAATTTGATGTCATTGCCTTTGTAGCTTGTAACAGTAAAATTTCTATTCCTCCCCCCTCAGTATTCTGAAGGTGAAAATAAAGCATTTCGTTTGGGGAAAAGTAAGCTACAGTCAAAACCATTTCTGTGAATGATGCGTTCAATTCCAATTCGTTCATGGCTGTGTCCTAGTTAGGTTTATATGTTTTGCAGACTTCTTTATTTTTTTGTTGCTGTAAATTGTAGTTGTTTATCACCGTTGATGTATGTGTAATTTTATTTATCTTTCAAACCAGGTACTCTCAGATGCTATTACTGATGAAGAAGGCATTGAGGATGATGGAGATGAGGTCTGGCCTTTCCATAGTTTTGTTGAACAACTCATCGTTGATATGTTTGATCCTGGTAATCCAAAATGAAATTCTAGTGTTTTCATTTGGAGCTTCTCTTATTTATCTATTACTTGACAGTGTTTGTCTATATGTTTCAGTTTGGGAGGTTCGACATGGTAGTGTCATGGCTTTGAGAGAAATTTTAACCCATCAAGGTTCTTCAGCGGGAGTTTTCATGTCTGATCTGAGTGGCAATTTTGCATTGCTTTCTGAATCAAAAGATAAAGGTAACACTAGTACATTGAAGAGAGAGAGGGAGATTGATTTGAATTTGCAAGTTCCGACAGAGGAGTCTGAGATGATTCTGAAGAGGCCAAAGTTGGAACATTCATCATCCCAACGGATCGATGCTATGATTTCTACCAGCAGTAATGGTGCGTTTGAAGCTAGTGTAAAGGTTGAAGCTAGTGAACTGAATTTGCCTGCTCAGCAGGCTAATGGGGAGCTTAATATTAGTTCTGTCAAGGTGGAGTTTCAATCTTACCTAGACAGTGTTGGGTATTTGTCTAATGAAGCTGTTGATATGACAGAGGCAAAGCGTTCTTCTGAAGATAAAGATGCCATGGGCAAGACAGACATACTAAAAAATATTCCTGAAAATTGTGAGTTGATGAAGTTGGTTAAACTGGCTAGACATTCATGGCTTAAAAATTCTGAATTTCTTCAAGATTGTGCAATTCGATTCTTGTGTGTATTGTCACTTGATCGGTATGTTTTTTTGCTTTCCATTGTATTAATTATGAGGATTAGCCTTTTGACTTATTGCATGATGCTTTTTAAAATGATAAATCCTTTTGGAGATTAATATTTTCAATTGTCCTGTTTCTATCTTTTGTAGTTTTGGGGACTATGTCTCTGATCAGGTTGTTGCTCCAGTTCGGGAAACTTGTGCACAAGCGTTGGGAGCTGTGCTCAAGTACATGCATCCCAATTTGGTTTACGAGACATTGAATATCTTGCTGCAGATGCAGGTAAATATAATGTAACGACTTGTTTCATGCTATCCCATTATATTAGAGCTTGGGGTTGTGAGGATTTTGCTACTTTTGTTACCATACAATAGTGTCTCTATAATATATGTTGTAATCAGTTCTTTGCTTCTTTCAGTGTAGACCAAAGTGGGAAGGGGTTGTGAGCATTTTGCTACTTTATTTACCATACAATTGTGTCACTATTTATTTGTTGTAATTAGTTCTTCGCTTCTTTCAGCGTAGACCAGAGTGGGAAGTTCGACATGGTAGTCTTTTGGGTATCAAATATCTGGTTGCTGTGCGGCAGGTAAATTTTTGTTTTTGTTTGTGTTTTAAATATTTTTGTAATGTATTTGTGACTAAGTTTAGTCTGCAGTAATTTTGTTTGTTTATGTTCTTCTCACACATTGACTGAGAATCCATGATAGCTTTCATAGTTTGTGGTAATCTTGAGTGTGACACATTCTTTTTATGTGCAAATTGTGGCTATGAGCAAGAACTGAAACCATGTTCTCTAATTCTGCTGGCACATGATGTAGTGGTAGTCTCAAGTATAAAGGCATTAGTATTACCATTCGTTAATTTATTATTACTATTAATGGATAAAAAATTAATTAATAAAAGTGAGAACTGAGAAGATACACGAATAGAGTGGATGAGTTCACCCAACCAAGAAGCAGTGGAAACAAAATAAAGATAAACACTTAAAGTAGTGCTGCTCTCCAATCCCCTTACGTAAATCAATTTTTTTAGATTAGGACCTTCCGTTTTGTCTTTGGGAAATACTTGTTTAGAACAGCAAAATAGTTTAAAGAAACCTAAACCAGACGATTTTAGTTGGTCACCAAACTTCAATCCGTAGCCAAACCACGTGATACAGAATCAAAACAAATTGACTTAAATTGGTATGTTTCAGCTTGGTATTTGGTTTAATACCTTTCTTTTGCTCTTATATTTGTTCACACAACTAATAGTTTTATCAAAAGGTAGAATATGTACTTTTGATTGTTTTGTAGGCTGCTTGCACAACCATTGTTACCTTGAGTTTGGGTTTTTTCAGTTGTGTAACCGATACGGGTACATGGTACTCTACATAGGCCAAAATACGGTACACTACAGTAGTTTTATATTAGGGCTTAGGAATTTACTTAGAATATAAATGAAATAAATCTAAGCTTTATGGAAGACTTTTAGTTAAATTAACAAGTTGATTGTTCTTAGAAATAAGTTAGTGCAAATGTGATGTTTGATCATCCGATATTAAGTTAGGATATGATATTTCTGCATCTATAGGTAAAATAATAAAGAAATGTTTAAGTATGCTAAATTTAGAGTATTGGTACGTAAGAGAACCATGTTTAGAAACACAAATACCAATATGCAGTTCGCTAGGTCAGTAAGAGTATCTTGTAACTATTTAGTAAGTTTCCCTTGGGTTGTAGTTATCCCAATAGTTGACATGAATGGTAGAAGAAGGATGGTGAACTTGAGCAAATAGAAAAAAACTAATGTCAGGACAAATGGGTTCTTTGGGACGTTATTGATGTGCAAGTACTAAACAAGTCTGCGTTGTCATTAGGATGCAATACACACAATAGGCTTTGAAAGCCTAATCTAAAAGTCAAGGGGTTATAAGAGTTGTGAGTTGCGAAAGCATATTTTCTACAGGGAAATATTCTTCCTTTATCTAATTTTTTTATTTTATTTTCTGCAGGGAAGTATTCTCCTAATAATTAACTCAATTGATCAATAAACTAGTCAAACTCACTATTCTTTTTATCTTCCCTTTCCCCAGTTCATGTGAGATTTCTTGTTGGTAGACACCTAAGGAGTGGTACTATCTTGTAAAAAGAACTTTTTATTTTTACAGGTTGTATTTTCCTAAGGACGAGGGTCCAATTCATTCTCAGATTCAAAGTCAATTTCAGATATATACAATTTTTACATAATTTTCCGCTATGAATTTGATAGATAATGGAATAGTGTGTGTGTGTGTGTGTATATATATATATATTGCTAAGTATATATGCATTTTATTTTATTCTTGTCTTAATGATTTTATGGGTGCATCTTTTTCCTCCTCATTGAATATTGACTATCCACCCAATGATTTCCTTGTTTCCTGTATTTATTTATTTATTTTTTTGCCATGTTAAGCTGAAATTTAACAATCATGGCTTTGCCAAGATTGAATCCCAAGACCTCATGGTCATCCTAGAGTGGGTTTACCATTGGGCTACATGAGGCTCGGTCCGTGTTTCCTTTATGTGTTCTTATATTGTATATTACATTCAAAGGAATCTGCTTCTTAATTTATTCCTGCTATGATTCTTCTGTTGAAACTAGGAGATGCTTCATGATTTGCTCTACTGTGTTCTCCCTGCTTGTAAGGCTGGGCTGGAGGATCCTGATGATGATGTAAGAGCAGTTGCTGCAGATGCCTTAATACCTACTGCAGCTGCTATTACCTCTCTAAAAGGTCGAACATTGCATTCTATTGTTATGCTACTCTGGGACATCTTGCTTGACCTTGATGATTTAAGTCCATCCACTAGCAGGTACTTTTTTTTTTGTCTAAATAATTCTGAAATGAGTATCTTGGGATATAATAATCTTTTTTTTCCTCGTGCATGCAAAATCAGTCATGTTCTAAGAGTTTGATGGGTTATAATAGCTTGAATCTCTGCAGCTTAAAATTTCTTATCTTAAACAGTGAAATATTGTTGTATTTGTAAATAGCCTAGTAATTTCCAATTGAAGTTATGTACTTCTCTGATGAGATAATGAGGTGTTAGGTTTTTGTGGTCCAACAATCAGGTCTAACTTCAATTTTACCTTGTACTTCCACTTTTAATTATACATCTGATTAAATGGTGGATAGTTTCTTAATGAGTAAAATGAATTATTGAGAAATTGTAGAAGTGGACGTTTAACTATCATTAATGCCATTTCCCCTTCTATGGTGCATTTAGACAGAAGGGGAAACAATCTTCTGTGATACTTGCATTCCTCTTCACTTGCGGACAGGATATTGTTACTTGCAGATCTGATTTTTACCTTGCTGTGGGCTTCCCCTTCAGAGGCTTCAAGGGGAATTGTTGTTTCAGATTTATATAGGATAATAGGAATTGGTGGATTGTTCTTCATTGGGACATTGTATTTGTCTATATACCACTCCTTGCCAGTCTTGCTTGCATCTCTTTGCTTTTTAACAAAACTTCTTATTTCAGTCGAGATAGAATGAAAATAATCATTTATGCTAGTATTTAATTTCATTCCACCATCATGAAAAAAAATGTTCAAATAATTCTGAATGGTTTTTTATTTTTGTTGCAGTGTAATGAATCTTTTGGCAGAAATATATTCTCAGGATGAGATGATGTTTGGAGCCCTGATTTCAAAAGAAAAACAAGAATTTGATCTTAATGAAGCAGTTTGTGTAGATGATACTGGAGAAGGAACGAGTTCTGAAGAAAGTCCTTACATGTTATCAACGTTGGCGCCTAGATTATGGCCATTTATGAGGCACAGTATAACATCAGTCCGTTATTCTGCTATTCGCACCCTGGTAAACAAGTTCTTTTAGTTGTCCATTGCACAATTTCTGATTGCAAATTTTTTCATTTTGTCAATCTTTTTTGGAAAAGTTCAATTCCCTGATGCAGTTTTTGCTTTACTTTAATTTGTAGTTGCACAGAAATGGACGCATATTTCTACATTCTTTTCCAGATATATTTGTTGGCTTATATTTCTTTTGTATCTCCCTCTGCTACATTTACTCGTATAATCACATTCCTTTGCTAAAACTCTAAGAATTTCACATGCAGGAGCGGCTGCTTGAAGCTGGCTACAGAAAGAGCATTTCTGACTCCTCTCATTCTTTCTGGCCATCCTCTATTCTGGGTGATACCCTTAGGATTGTCTTCCAGAACTTGTTGCTGGAATCAAATGACAAAATTTTAGAGTGTTCAGAGAGGGTTTGGAGGCTCCTTCTTCAGGTTATTGAGTTGAATGGAATTCTTTGTGTTTCCTTTCACATGTGATGTCCCTTATTTCTCTCTTTATAATAAGATATTCAGTTCTTACAGAGGTGGGTTAAAATTTTATTTAAGAAATAGAGAAGATAACTTTAGGAACTAAAAGGCTGGGAATATCTTCAGAGATAAATAAATAAATCACCTCATTCACAAGTTTGGTGGAACTACAGCAGTTTTAATTGCTAAATTTGCCATCCTATCGATAGATTATTTACCTGCTGAATTTTGTTTAGAACCTTCAGCTTATTATTTAACGTGTATAAATTTTGTTCCTCATTTTCCATTAATGCTATTAGTGCCCAGTGGAAGACTTGGATGCTGCTGCGAAGATGTACATATCTTCTTGGATAGAGCTCGCAGCTACTCCATATGGCTCACCAATGGATGCTACAAAAATGTTCTGGCCTGTAGCCATTCCTCGTAAAAGTCACTTCAAAGCAGCAGCAAAGATGAGAGCTGTGAGGCTTGATATTGATGCATCTAGAAATATTGCCTTGGGTTCTGCAGAAGGTACTATTCCTCAGGAGAAGAATGGAGATGCTGCCACCAACCCTGTTAAGATAATTGTCGGTGCTGACATGGAAATGTCAGTGACACACACACGAGTGGTTACAGCAACAGCTCTAGGAATTTTAGCATCTAAGTTGTATGAGATATCTACTGAATATATAGTTGATCCTTTATGGAAGACTGTTACATCTACATCTGGAGTTCAGCGACAGGTGATAGTTGTACTTTCTTGAGTAATATACAATTTAACTTTCTTTTAGCCTTCCTCCCTAAGATTACTTTTGGTAAATCTCTTTTTGTATCAGGTGGCTTCCATGGTTCTTATTTCTTGGTTCAAAGAGTTGAAAAGCAGAAGCCTTTCTGAGATCATGGGGGTTAAACCTGGCTTATCCAGTAATCTTAAGAACTGGTTGTTGGGTTTGTTAGCATGCACCGACCCTGCATTCCCTACAAGAGATTCACTTCTTCCTTATGCTGAGCTTTCAAGAACATATGCAAAGATGCGTAATGAGGCTAGTCAATTGTTTAGTGCTGTTGAGTCGTGTGGCATGTTTAAAGATTTCTTGTCATCTATCAATTTTGATCTGCAAAGCTTGACGGCTGATGATGCAATAAACTTTGCATCAAAGGTTCCATTGCTAAGTAGTAATGATACTGCTGGGGAAGACTCTGCTGGGAGGCACATTGCGGATGAACTGGAATCACTAAAACAAAAACTTTTGACAACTTCAGGTTATTTGAAATGCGTTCAGGTATGTTTGAAATTTTATCATTGATCCCTAAAGGCTACTTGAGGTCCTAAAGGAAAACCTTTTGCTTCTGTGCTTTGGTTCTATATTGTTAATCCTTATGTAGAGTACTATAATTCCAATATTGGTTGCTATAATCTAATGTCTTTTGTTTTCCCTTATTTTACACGTTTCTCCCCCCACTATTTCTGTACAATTTGCAGAGTAATTTGCATGTTACTGTCTGTGCTTTAGTTGCTGCTGCAGTTGTTCATATGTCAGATCTTCCTGCGAAACTTAATCCAATTATTTTACCCTTGATGGCCTCTATTAAAAGAGAGCAGGTACAATTCTAGAGTGCTATACTATTCTTTTCACAACATATATCCTTCTAATTATAATTTGTATAATATTCCTTTAAAGGAGAAAATACTGCAGAATA
Source organism: Hedera helix (assembly GCA_947179155.2). NCBI lineage: Eukaryota > Viridiplantae > Streptophyta > Magnoliopsida > Apiales > Araliaceae > Hedera > Hedera helix. The sequence continues at coordinate 10,070,793 of OX359286.1, forward strand.
AGGCAGCTGAGGCCCTTGCAGAGCTTATTTATCATTGTACTGCACGTAAGCCTAGTCCAAATGACAAGTTAATTAAGAATCTTTGTAATTTGACGTGCATGGATCCACATGAAACTCCTCAAGCTGGGCTTCTGAGTTCCACAGAGATTATTGAAGATCAAGATCTCATGGGAACCAGTACCAGTAAGCATAAGTCGAAGGCTCATTCCGCTTCTGGTGAAGATCGATCAAAGGTAGAGGGATTTATTAGTAGACGAGGGTCTGAACTCGCGTTGAAGCATTTGTGCGCGAAGTTTGGTTCGGAATTATTTGATAAGCTTCCTAAGCTGTGGGATTGCCTTACTGAAATCCTTAAGCCCAGTAGTCTCGAGGGGCTGACTGCTGCAGATGATGAGCATATTACTCAACCTATTGATTCTACTAAGGATCCTCAGGTTTTGATAAATAATATCCAGGTATATGCCTTCACGTTTTACTTTTGAGTACTGTCTTATTACTTTACAAATTTGCTGTACATATAAATTTATGATGAGAAAGTTGTGTCATTTTCCACATTATATTTATGTGTGTATGCGTGTGTGCGCTTGAAATCTTTTGTGTGGTTATTTGTTGAACTTGTTCTTGATATCAACGAGTCACTTCCAATCTCACCTTTAAGTTATCTTTCTTTCGTTGTGAAGGTTTTGTATTCATTTGAACCTCTTTTTTGACAATTACTGCCTCCATCCACCAAAGGATGTCTAAATATTCAGTGGCAGAAAAATTAAGGTTTGTAAATTAGAGGAGAGAGTATAAAATTCGTTCTAATCATACTCTTTATTTGGACCCACACAAATATCATAATTAGCTTGAGAGTGGAGTTGTTGTACAGGACTATGTGCAGTTTTAGGTAAAATTAGCAATAATACCATATTTTCATTTGGTTTGTGTACTTGAAGTCATCCTTTTATGGACAAAATTCTAGTTTACTTTTAGACATCCTTTTGAGGCCGGAGGGAGTATGTCTTATTGTATTCTTGAGATATAGTGGTTTGTTACAAATACTGATGTGTACAACTTTAAGTTGAGATGTATTGAGGAGCTTTCTTGAATATACCGTATACACCATATATAACTATTAGCTGCATTTTAATATTAGTAGTAAGTAGTATGTTTTTTAAATATTAGCTGCATTAAAATATTAGTTACTTTCATTGTATTGCATGCATTCTAAGTAATATGTTATAAAGGATAAGTATAATTTCTTTTTTGGATTAAAATGTAATTGCTTGTGTATCTTTTGCATTGTTCCTTATCCTTGACAATTACTGCAGGCAAATAGTTAATATATTTTCTACAGGGATGAAACCATATGTTGTAGTTGCTGAGTGTAAAACCGAGACTTGTCAAAACAATCAGTGTGTAAAAGTTGGTGCTTTTGTAAACCAATTATTTCAATAAGTTATGAAAGTGTCGAGCACTAACTTCAAATTGTGGAGATCCTTATTCTCCCCAAGTTGTTTTTGACTCTTGCTATTGTTTTTTGGGTAGTGTCTCCGTCTCATCCAGAGATCAAGCATTTTCGCAGATGTGAGTGTGTTTATTTTTTCATCCAACAACCTCTGAAAACTGGATGTATAATTCTTTGTTATTGTTAAAGCGTGATGTACATATTTGCATCCATTTTCTGACAACTTAAGATTTTTTAAAAAAAAAAGAGGCAGATTCT